>CM041776.1:329367898-329574151 GCA_023374045.1 Limonium bicolor | reverse complement strand
GTAACATTGAGAATGAATAGGGAGACGGACCCTTTGTATCCGGGGTAGAGACCAGAACATTGAGAAGGAATAGGGAGACTGACCCTTTGAATCCGGAGCAGAGGCTAGTAACATTGAGAATGAATAGGGAGGCGGACCCTTTGTATCCGGGGTAGAGACCAGAACATTGGAAGGCATAGGGAGACGGACCCTTTGAATCCGGAGCAGAGGCTAGTAACATGGAAAAAGGAATAGGGAGACGGACCCTTGGTATCCGGGGCAATGGCCAGTAACATTTAAAAACAACAAAGAGAGAAAGAGCTATCCGGGAATGGAGGATTAGCTATGGACAAGATGTACTCCAAATTATGGTGATAAGAGAATTCACAAATAACCCTTAAAGAAACAAGGAAAGATTAGCACCTACATGAGATGGTCACGGGATCTAAATTACATCCCCAGACCTGGTGCAAGGAAAGAGAAAGAAAATACACTTTAAGGGAACAAGAGAAAAGAAATGAAAACACACAACGCTCGTACGATCCCATAGTGAGGATCATGAGTATCACATACCTATGCACACGTCTGATGACTTACATGATTGCTGTTGCTATATTAGCAGCTTGTTGTGCTTGGTTGCGTGTTTGATGGGCTATGATGCCAGCCTGTTATGCTTGGATGTTTGTTGGTATTGCTATGCTACCTTAAAGTGTGTTTGATATTATGATGTATTATGATGTGCTTTACTGCTTTAATATAGCATGTAAATTGACTTAATAATATTCGACCAAGTAGTCGTGTGGCCCGGTAACATGCGGGCTTCACACGTTCATACTCAGCGTAGTTTGTTGAGTCCTTTACACCCAATTTTTTTCAGGTATTGTGCCGGACGATAACGGAGCGTAGGCGGGATGGCTACCATGGGGGTAGTCCATCAGGGCATGACTTTTAAGTTGTAGTAGTATGGGTAATATATGGGTTGATACTGCACCCGAGATGTAATTCTTAGTTTAAGATTTGGTAACTTTGTTGTAGACACTCGGTAATTGGGAATTGTACTATGTATTGTTTATTAGTTTGTATTGAGGGCTGTTTCCAGTCATGCAGACCGTAACTTGATGTTGGTAATGGGGTCTGTCAACCACGTGGGTGGTTGGCGTCTGTGACACCCGGATGATGTTGAGATTCCGCTGCATAGTTGTTTTGTATTAAGGCTAGGAGCTTGTTGTACTACTGGATGTTTATTTGGGGGTGTTACAAATCAAAACCATAAGAATGCAAAGAAATAATTTATGTCCCTGTAGTACAAATTATAAGTTAATGAAAAGGGTTTCATACAATTTTTTCAGATAGAATCGCTGTTTCTTTCACTGGAAAGGAGAGCTCCCCTGCAGCATTCATTTTCTGTCGGCCCAGCAAATTGCAATCAACCCTGCATGCCTCATCATCAGCCTCAATGAGACTCAAAGTACCATCTTCATTCCATTTTTTCAGTAGCCCTCGTTCTCTCCATTTCTTAATAGAACCAGTATACACTTTCCTTCCCATGTGATGTTGATGGATATTTTTCTCGCGGTTCTCTCTTGCTTGCTTTTGAATTCTCTGCTTACATTGTGGTATAACAAAATAAAAGAGTAAAATAATTATAGTAAAGAAGTGCACATATTGAAATTTTAACTATTGTTAACTAAAACTACCTTGAAGTTTTCAAATTTGCGAGTAGCAACAAATCTGTCCCTTGCTTAGTGATGAATCCTCCATACAAAACTCATGGATCTACCTTATTTTCCCTTTTTCTTTTGTTGCTGATCCATCCCATCACCAACTCATGTCTAAACCCCTTCGCTCGAGAGGCAATCAATGACATAACTGTTTTCCTAGCTTCGTCGAGAATTCTGTATCTATCTCTAACAGCCTGCCACATCAAATCTTTCTTTTTTTGCTCAACCTGACTCCAGTATTGGTTGATGTTGCAGTTGCTTTTGGCTAAAGTTCCTAGCATACTAGCAAATTTATCCTTCGAGGGACCCGTCGGTCTAATGTATCTATCCTATATAAGGTTGGTTTTGTCAGCTTTCTTGATCTTCAAACACCTCGTAGGCCCACGTCCCTTTCGTGGATTTATAATCCGAGGAGTCACATGCTCAAATGGTCCCTCCTCAACACATTTATCTGCAGTAGGCACATGCTCTAATGCTCCTTCATCAACACCAATGTTAGACCGAGACTCGCTATGCCCATCCAGAGAATCAGTATGCATGTTTAATGACCCCTCATGACCCTCCGTGTCATTAGCATGTGCCATGCTGATGACCACCTAAAGACAAACATAAAAAATATTAAATTAGATTGTCTGTATCAGAAATATTACGAACAAAAATAAGTATACTTATTAGACTTGTATTTAGGTGTGACATTATGTACTCTTCTAACTTAGTTATAAAATGCGTGTTATATAATATTTTTCTACTAGTGCATATTTTAAATGATAACCCAAGAAAATAAAAAAACATTAAGGAAATTTGTGCAGGTTGTCACATAAAACTTTACTAATTTGTCTCCGTTTTCAGATGAGGCAAGTAACATTGTATTTGTAAAAAGACTAAAATTACCTTGCTTATTAATAGACACTAATTTAGTTGCAATATGTCAATTAAAATTAAAAGAAAATTAGTGACACAAAATAAAACTAGTTAATATATTTACTATAAGTTGTAATAATATTTACTAGTCTTTTGGTTATTAGAATGTAAATTCGAAGAATTTAGTTCTTAAAATAGAATTCTTGGAATTAAACATTCCCTTGATTGTTAATATCAAAATTCTTGAAATTAGCTATGTTTTTGTTTGGTTGAAAATTATATTCGTGGAATCCACCTAGATTATAAAACACAATGACCATATTACCCGGTGTAAATAAGTAAGTATATGTAAGTTTATTCTTCACCCTGGACCAATGCTCAATTTTCATTTTGATAGTCACAAAATGTAAAAAGTACCATAAATTACAAAATGAAATGCAATAGTTAAAATATTAGCACCAAAGTTCATACAATTTAATTTTAAAAAAAGAAGACTAGTATTGGTTATTTTTGCTTTTGCAAGTACTTTGATCGTTGCGCAACACTTCCTCCACTTTCTGCTATATTCATTAGAGCATTTTGGTTTTGCGAGCAAGAAGATATTAGTATTTTGTATTGTTGTCATATTATGTAGCCTTGAATTTTTCTCGTTAAGCTTGGGTTGTTATGCTCCTGTGCAAGAACCCATGTTTTGAGTTCTGATTATTATAGTTACTGCTATAAATTTGTGGGCAGTGCGTGAAATTTTCAATTGGATGCCACATTCCTAACTGCAGAAGAAAGTTTATAAAGCTAGCAGTGAGCTATTACCATTGGAGATTATCTTCCTCAAGCTTCAATCATTCTTTTTTTGTCTTATTCAGTTAGCAACTGTGGAGGGTGATTTTTTGGTATGAGGGGGGGGGGGGGGGTCTATCTAAATGGTCTGGCTAAGAAGCCTAGATCCTAGAAAATGTCATTCTGTGGAGAGTGAAAACCCGTTATTCATGGTAGCTGTAACACCCCTGAATAAACATCCAATAGTACAAATCAAGCTCCAAGTCATATTATATGATAACTACGCAGCGGATTCTCGATATCATCCGGGTGCTACAGATGCCAGCCACCCACGTGGTTGACAGACCACATCACTAATACTAAGTTACGGTCTGCATGACTGGAAACAGCTCTCCACCAAAACTCATATACAATATAGATACAATTCCAAAAACCAAGTGTCTACAATACAGTTACTAAATCATAAACTGAAAAGTACAACCCGGGTTTAGTAACAACCCATACACTAACATGCTATTCCAAACTCAGAAGTCCTGCCCAAATAGACTACCCCCATGGTAGCCATCCCGCCTACGCTCCGTTCGTCCGGCATAATACCTGTAAAAAATTGGTTTGGGAAGGACTCAGCAAACTACGCTGAGTATGAACGTGTGTAGCCCGCATGTTACCGGGCCACACGACTACTTGGTCGAATATTATTAAGTCAATTTACATGCTATAATAAAGCAGTAAAACACACCACAATACATCATAGTATCATACACACTTAAAGGTAGTAACACATTAGCAACAACAACCAAGCACAACAAGCTGCTAGTAACACAACAACAATCATGTACATAATAAAACGTGTGCATAGGTATGTAATACCCATGATCCTCACTATGGGATCATACGAGCGTTGTGTGTTTTCATTTCTTTTCTCTTGTTCCCTTAATGTGTATTTTCTTTCTCTTTCCTTGCACCAGGTCTGGGGATGTAATTTAGATCCCGTGACCATCTCATGTAGGTGCTAATCTTTCCTTGTTTCTTTAAGGGTTATTTGTGAATTCTCTTATCACCACAATTTGGAGTACATCTTGTCCATAGCTAATCCTCCATTCCCGGATAGCTCTTTCTCTCTCTGTTGTTTTTAAATGTTACTGGCCATTGCCCCGGATACCAAGGGTCCGTCTCCCTATTCCTTTTCCATGTTACTAGCCTTGCCCGGATACAAAGGGTCCGTCTCCCTATGCCTCTTAATGCTCTGGTCTCTACCCCGGATACAAAGGGTCCGTCTCCCTATTCCTTTTTATGCTCTGGTCTCTACCCCGGATACGAAGGGTCCGTCTCCCTATTCCTTTCAATATCATTGGTCGCTACCCCGGATACAAAGGGTCCGTCTCCCTATTCCTCTTTATTTATTGGTCTTTACCCCGGATACAAAGGGTCCGTCCCCCTATTCCTCTTTATTTTATTGGTCTTTACCCCGGATACAAAGGGTCCGTCCCCTATTCATTCTTAACGGGTATTGGCTTATCATCATCATTGATAGTTCGACACCATAGTGGGTGTCATTAGAGGTCCTCTATAGTTAAGAGGAGTTTTCTCTTTATGTAGTTCCTTTGTTTGTTTACGAAGTTCGTTGTGTTTCATCTCAAGGATTCATCAACGAGAAGGGACTACACTACTGTGTGCGCGCAAACAATATGCATAATAATAGTAAGCAGGTAAGCAAGGAAGACAATCAATCCATTCACATGCCTTACACAAGCTCACAACAACCAAATAAGCACGGTAAAACAAACATCCGTTTTCATGCATTAGTCTTGTGGTCATAAACAAACAAGGCACACAGCACACAAGCCGTGTAACGCGGCAACATACGAACCACACATGTCCATACCTTATTCAGAAGGAAGAGTTATCTCACACGTAAGGTCCCGGTTGGCGTTCGTCACGGCCCTAACGTTAATTAAAACAACTTATTAGTTTTATAATCTCATGCAACGACAGTTGTAACACTTTTCCTAGTGTATCCCATTTTATCGGGTGTTGTCCCCTAGGTGAACTTTTGAATGTTCAACTCATACTAGCCCTTAGCAACTTCCCAAGTATTAATCTTAGGCTTTATCTTACTCCTAGGACTTTTACATCGTAGGTTCACACGTTAACTAAGTCCTTTCCTCTAGCTAATGCTTTAGCGTATTATAAGCATCAACATGTAACAAGTTTAACTAAGGTGGATTTTAATTCCCCAACAATGTATTCCCTCCCTAGCTAAGTAAGTTAGCAATGTTTTAAACCCACTATCGTGACAATGTAGTCTTTAAAATACCCCTCAACCTGTTTATACAGAAGCCCAAGGGTTTGGACATCTAAGACAATAATCTCGGTGTTTAACCTTACTTAACCTCTCCTTTAATGTATCAACTGATGTTTACTCTTCCAAAAATATTTCACCAACTAGCTAGGTATATCAGTACTGTTTTGGGGTTCATTTTATACTAATATCTCACCCTCAGCACCAGTGGAAGTCAACCATACTGAACATAAACCACAGAAAACTGAAACAAAACCCTTGTTCATAACCTTATCTAATCCTACTTCTAAGGTACCTACTGATGACTAACCTCCCAAGCCGTTTCATCAACTTTGTCCGTTGAGTTGGGGGTGTTTCGGGTTCATTAACAAACTAACATCACACTCTTAACTCTTCTGAAATTCAGTTATACAGAAACACCTAACATCGAAAAAAAACTGAAACCACATTAGTGCATTTCCCTTCCATCCCAGCTTCTTCACTGTTGTATCCCTTTGATTTATATCTCCCCAACAGTTTTTATAACCTCACTAAACAATGTCAGAGAGGTTTTAAATTGGAAACCAGCTCTAAGCACACACTTAGTGCTCCTACAGTTCAGTTATACAGAGGGCCCAAGTTTCTGGGAAACTGAAACGGTAGCTTGAGTATTCTCTCCTTCATCTTATTTCTTACTTGATTATTCTGACCTCTAATCCTTCCCCCAAGGTGTGTATAACCCATTTAAGTGTATTAGGTATGTTTTAGGTTTATTAGCCACTCAATTCACCACTTATAAGCCTTCTGAAGTAGGATTATACAAAACTGAAACAAACCTGCCAAACCAAGACAAGAACTGATACGCCCCCCCTTAATCCCTTTTCTTCTGTCACTAATCTGCCCTTTTATTTTCCCCAAGTTATTTAGATTCTAAGTTAAGGGTCTTAGTATAACTTTATCCTCAAAATAATCCCACAACAATAGTGTCTATGCCACTGAAAATTCATTATACAGCAACTGATTGTTGCAGAAACAGAAACGTAACCTGATATATATATTTTCTCGTTTTGCTTCCCTTCTGTTCTCTAAACTGCCTCACAACTCCTCCCAATTGTTTTACCCATTAGTTAGTGTTTAACCGAGATTCTAAACCCTCAACAAGTCACTACCATAAGGTCAGTGCCTCTGAGATCCCTACACAGAAAACTGAACAGTGTTGTGAAACTGAAACCTCACATTGTCAACTTTCCTTCTCTTTTTTTTTTAATTCTTTGCGCCCACTGATTAGGTTCCCTATTTTCCCACATTAACTAACTACTTGGTTAACGGTCTCAACACAGTTTCCAACACTGAAAGACAAACCGAAACACTGGAACTGATTTACTTTCTTCTACCTCTCTGTTTGTTCATGGCGTTGGGTTTCTAGTTTCCCCTAGGTTGCCTAACTACTTAAATAAGTATTTCACACAAATAGAATCTCTAAACAATTCGAAACAGCAAGAATCACCCTTAGAAAAGTCATTATACTGAACTAAGAATAAATTGTGAAACTAGAACTGATGCATTGTTTTTTTTTGTTTCCTTTCTGTCTCTGATTTTGATTATCAACATGTCTTCAATTCCCCTCAGAGTTCTTACCCCACTAGTTAGATGTATTAGGTGGGTTTTAGGTTCGTTAACCACTCATTGAAATCCTTATAAACTCTCTGTAATAGGGTTATACAGAGGGCACAAGTTTCAGGAGAAACTGAAAGTCAGAAACCGGAACAGGAGGCTTGACTGATGCACTTATTTTTCTTATTCTCATAAGTTGCTAACTGTTTTTTTTTTTGTACTCTTAGTCTCACGTTTTAGTAACCTCTTAGATCTGTCATTAAGTTGCTACGGCTTCTAGGTTACTTCCAGAAGCTAATACACAGCAGCATGTAAAAATTTCAGGAGCTGAGAACTAACAGAAATTGATATCTTTTCCTTCTTCTGTTTTTTTTTCTCTTTCATTCCTTAATCTGGTTTCAGATTTTCCCCACGTTGCTTACCCCTAGATTGTCCAGTTATTTAGGTTAGTGTTGAGTCCAGGTCTCAATCCCATAACAGACCCTAAACAAGGCTGTTATTCCTGCTGAAACGTATTATACAGAAACAAGAGATTCAGCACTGAAGTTTACTCTTGTATTCTTCTACTTCTTTCTTCTCTTTCATTTCTCCCAAATTGTTTAGCCTCTTGTTATGCGTTTTAATATGGTTCGAACCACCAAACAACCCAAAACTACTTTGTTGATGTTACTGATATGCCCTACTAGAATCCCTTAATACAGGAACAGATAAAACTGAAAGACAGAAACTGAAAATATGAACAGCTGCATTCCTTTTCTATTAGTTTCTTTCTGTTCATGAATTTAACTTACAATCTTCCCTCAACCTGGTTTACTACCTAGCTAAGTGTATTACCAGGATTTTAAATTCAGACAGACCCAAGCCACATAGGGAACATTCCTGAAAACTCTTTGCACAGGAGACAGAAAACTGTACAACCGAAATCATGAGACTGATAGTTATTTATTTTCCTTTCTCTTCTGTTCTCTTCTTTTTTTTTGAGTACTCACACGTTTATAACCTTAGTCAAGTGCATTTGTGATGTTGTAACTATTTTTAAACTACTACACACTCACGATACCCCTGTGACTCAGTTATACAGAGACTGAAATCAGCAAAACTGGAAACATGATCTGGTTTAATCTTCTTCCCTTAATGCATCAGATTGGGATCTTGTTCCTTTTTAATCCCCCCCAAGGTGCTTATGACTTAGTTAGGGATATCAGTAATGTACTAGTTGTAGTTAAGTTCACAAGTAAATCTACACAGAAAAACAGACTTTAATGAACCCAAAATACTCAGTAGTTGAACTTGGTAGTTTGGCTTTGTTTTCGGATTTTGGTTTCAGGTTAAAGTTAGCTCACCAGTTGAGTGTCTTGTCGGTTGCTCTTCGACTAACCCTTTGGTGCCAATAAGACTTCAACTCCTTGGTCACTCGACAACGGCTGAGAAAGTTTTCTCAAGTGATTAGGCTGGTTAAATCAGATAACAGATCATGGAAAGGAAGAAACTGATAAGAGCTTACCTGGTTGTGTGTTTTGTTTTGGTACAGGAATGAGCTAGCAAGTATGGGATCGTGATGCACTCTTCATGAGTTACAAATTCCGGCGGAGTCAAGCAACGCTTGAGGAGGAAACAAGTTAAGCAATTAGAGAATCCCGACTATTAGAGGATATTATTATTTGTGTTTAATGAGTGTTTAATGAGAACATGAAGGGATAGAAACTTATTTGTGTTTAATGAGAACATGAAGAGTTAGGAAGCGGAAGAAGCGCAAGTTTATTTGTGTTTAATGAGAATATGTATAGGTAGAAAGTGGAAGAGTCATGGCTTAAGGCCCAAGTTTATGTACTGTATAAATACTCCTAACGAGAATGAGATAATCATACTTTCACCCCGCAAACTATTCTTCCTAATTATTTTATCATGGTATCAGAGCCTCCGATTCTAACCTAAATCTTTGTTTCCTCTTTCCACCTCTTCCGCCGTTATAATGGTAAAATCTGGTGACCACTCCGGCGCCGCCGCCGCTGCTCAAATCGCCGCCCTTCAACAGGCGTTAATCGCAGCCCAGGCCGCCGCAACCTCCACCATTAAACCCAACTCTTCATACTACCTTCACCAATATTCTGGATCCGCCAATGCTGCCCAACAGCCCGCCATCGGTGCTGCAAATTCCGTCCAGCCCAACTCTCAAGATCGCAAGGCTCTTGGTTTGAATGCTGATCAATGGTCCTCTTTTGTGCAGCTCTTTTCTTCTTTGAACAGTGGCGCTCCTACATCTGAAAAATTGTCCGATAGTATCTCTAAATCTTGGATACTTGATACAGGAGCCTCTTATCACATGACCGGTGAGATCACTCTTTTACAGAACCTTGTTTCTATTGACCCGATCAACATACTCTTGCCAGATGGCAATATTTCTACTGCTGCGCAGTCCGGGACTCTAAGTTTTGAGCATCTTCAGATTCCTAATGTGCTCTATATTCCTCACCTTTCCTGCAATCTTTTGTCTATTGCTCAATTATCCGAGCACTTGCGCTGTGTTATCTCCTTGACACCTCGCCTATGTGTATTACAGGACCAGCAAACGAGGAATGTGATTGGGGCGGGTGAACAAAGAGGTGGGGGCTATTGGCTGCGTGGGTTTCATTCTCCAGCTCGTGGTTGCCGTGCAGTAGCCTCTACACTTCCTCTCTTGTGGCACAAGCGTTTGGGACATCCTGCTGATGTTGTTCTATCTTCTTTGCCTATGTTTAATTCCTCTGTTAGTTCTTATGATGGACCTTGCGATATCTGCTTTCGAGCAAAACAGACACAATCGTCTTTTCCGATCAGTTCTAATATAGCCGACTCTAATTTTGATCTAATTCACTGTGATATCTGGGGACCGTATGCTACTACATCTCATACTGGTGCAAGTTATTTTTTGACAATTGTGGATGATTGCTCTCGTGGAGTATGGGTTTATTTGCTAAAATCCAAATCTGAAACTACTAAGTTTATTCAGCAATTTTGCGCAATGGTCCGGACTCAATTCTCTATGCAGGTGAAGCGTGTCCGGTCCGATAATGGGACTGAATTTTTGCCTTTAATTCCATACTTCGCCGACAATGGTATTCTCTTTGAAACCTCTTGTGCATATACGCCTCAGCAGAACGGGCGAGTTGAAAGAAAACACCGCATCTTTTGAATATTGCTAGAGCTTTGCGGTTTCAGGCCGGTCTTCCTATTGATTTCTGGGGTGAATGTGTTTTAACTGCTTGCTTTCTAATCAACAGGACGCCTTCAAAAATTCTTAATGGGAAAACGCCTTATGAAATTCTTCATCACAAGTTACCAAGTTATAATTACATTCGTGTCTTTGGTTGCTTGTGTTATGCCTCTGTTATTCCCCCAGACCGCAACAAATTTGCTTCTAGGAGTCGAAAGTGCATTTTCATCGGCTATCCTAATGGCAAGAAAGGTTGGCGCCTGTTTGATTTGGAGACTAAGGACATTTTATCAGTAGGGATGTTATCTTTCATGAAGATCATTTTCCTTTTCTCCAAACTGATTCGGCTACTACTGTTCCCGCTGTATCTGATCTGTCGCCGGCTGTTTTTGATGATCCATCACCGGCGCCTCTTGATCTCTCTTCTCTGCAGTCACCAATTGCTCCCGACAGGGGGAGTACTCCGCCGCCACCGGTTGTCCAGCTTACACCGCCGCCACCGGTTGCCCAACCTCGGCAGAGCACTCGTCAACGCCAACCGCCGGCCTATTTGAGTGACTATGTATGCAGCAGCTCTCGTCTTTATGACCCCCCTCTTTCATCCATTTTACCCGTCTCCAAATCGCATTCCTCAGGTACACCTTACCCTATCGCTGCTTTGTATCTAATGCTAATTTTTCGGCTTCCCATGCTCGTTTCTTAGCAGCTGTTACCGCGGGAATTGAACCGCGTAATTACTCTGAGGCCGTCAAACATGTTGTTTGGCGGGAAGCCATGGCCTCTGAAATTGCTGCTCTGGAGAAGAACCGGACCTGGTCTATCACAACTCTTCCTCCTGGTAAGACCGCTATTGGCTGCAAATGGGTGTATCGTATCAAGTAAAATCTGATGGTCTATTGAGCGATATAAAGCTCGTTTGGTTGTTCTCGGAAATCGCCAAGTCGAAGGTATTGATTTTCATGAGACATTTGCCCCAGTCGCTAAGATGGTGTCTGTTCGGGTATTCTTGACTGTTGCTTCTATTAAGGGGTGGGAATTGCATCAAATGGATGTTCAGAATGCCTTTCTTCATGGAGATTTAGATGAAGAAGTATATATGCAGCTTCCACCAGGCTTCTCTGCATCTGATTCGGGGCGTGTATGTCGCCTTCACAAGTCCCTTTATGGACTCCGACAAGCTCCTCGAAATTGGTTTGCTAAACTTGCTCAGGCTTTGCGTGCTTTCGGTTTTCACCAAAGTTACGCTGACTATTCCCTTTTCACCTTTCAGCGAGGCGATTTTTCTCTTTATGTTCTTATTTATGTGGATGACATGATTATTGCTGGGAATAATACTTCTGCACTTTTGACATTTAAGCAGTATCTGAGCTCTTGTTTTTATATGAAAGACTTGGGTCTTCTGAAGTATTTTCTAGGCATTGAGGTTGCCCGTTCTTCTAAAGGCATCTTTCTTTCTCAAAGAAAATATACTTTAGATATATTGTCAGAAGCCGGTTTTCTTGCTGGAAAACCTTGTGACTTTCCCATGGAGCAAAATCAACGGCTTGCTACTTCAGCTAGTTCATTGTTCGCGTTTCCTGATCGTTTTCGGCGTCTTGTTGGCCGTCTTATTTATCTCACCATTACCAGACCCGAACTTTACTCTGTTCATATTCTTGCCCAGTTTTTGCAGTCTCCCCGCATTGATCATTGGAATGCTGCTGTTCGAGTTCTACGCTACCTCAAGAGTCATCCTGGTCAGGGCATTCTTTTGTCCTCATCTAGTTCCCTTCAATTGTCTGCTTATTGTGATTCTGACTGGGCTGCTTGCCCCTTAACCCGGCGCTCTATTTCTGGTTTTCTTGTCTTCCTTGGCGAGTCTCCTATATCTTGGAAGACTAAGAAACAGACTACAGTTTCTCGTTCTTCCGCTGAAGCTGAGTATCGCGCAATGGCCTCTACCTGTGCTGAACTCGTCTGGTTGAAGTCTCTCTTGTGCTCTCTTGGTGTCTCTCATCATATGCCTATGAAGCTTCATTGTGACAGTCAAGCTGCTCTCCACATTGCAGCTAACCCGGTTTTCCATGAACGCACTAAGCACATTGAAATTGATTGTCACTATACTCGTGATCACATTCAAAACGGCAATATTGTTGCCTCGTATGTTCATACCTCTCAACAGCCTGCCGATTTGTTTACTAAGCCTCTTGGTCGACAACAATTCCAGTTTCTTCTTGGCAAGTTGGGCATTCTTGATCTTCATGCACCAACTTGAGGGGGAGTATTAGAGGATATTATTATTTGTGTTTAATGAGTGTTTAATGAGAACATGAAGGGATAGAAACTTATTTGTGTTTAATGAGAACATGAAGAGTTAGGAAGCGGAAGAAGCGCAAGTTTATTTGTGTTTAATGAGAATATGTATAGGTAGAAAGTGGAAGAGTCATGGCTTAAGGCCCAAGTTTATGTACTGTATAAATACTCCTAACGAGAATGAGATAATCATACTTTCACCCCGCAAACTATTCTTCCTAATTATTTTATCACCGACATGAGAGCAGGAGAAGAAATACCGACTGAAACTGCATGTTTGGATTCTCGGCAAAAACCAACAGAGGGAGTGTATTTGTTTCTGTCTTTACCTGCTGGTTCCTGGGCTACAATGCTCCAGATTTATTTATTCTTCTCAGGGCTCAACTTCAGATCGACAGACAGGAAGGGAAAAAAACAGGAGGATTTGGAGTTCACTCCACGCATGGGAACAGCAGAACTCCTGGGCTGTTACAGGCTTGAGCATGCGGTGGGGAGGTGAAAGACTGAACAGAGGTATTAATCAGAGGGAGTTAATGCCTTCTGTTTTCAAGACAATGGCGTGGAAAAAATACCACCTCTGGTGCGTGAGAGTTTGTAGCAGCGACCACTTTGAGGTCAGGTGGGAGACAAGAGTTTAAGGAGTAAATACGTGGAGGGAACTCAAGTTACTAGGCAGTGGCGTGGGGTGATTCTCAGGTCTGTTTATTTTTTTGTTTTAGTTGTAGTTACAATAGTAGTCATACTACTAGTTCAATTAAGTTGGCATTCCCTACTGAATTCAAGCATAGCTCAACCGGTTAAGACATTTGGGAAGGTACGAGAGGTTTCGGGTTCAAATCCCGGTAGGAGCGTATTTGCTTCTTTTTTTTTTGTACCAAGTATATATGCTAATTTGTATACAGATGCGACTATATAGTATGTCACGTTATTAGTTTTATACGTGACTACTTTATTCGTTACGTTGTTAGTGATATATATACGTATATGTATATACTTGTCGCGTTTTAATTAAATGTGCTTATGCGACGTTATTAATTATGATTTACAACGTTATAATATCATAACGTTACGTACTTGTATTTTTGTATTTGTACATATATAAGTACGTGACTACATTAATATGTAACGTTATCACGCTTTCGGACACGTATATACTAAATTAAATTGTTCATACATTATTTTATGTCCGAATTATATAACGCGTTATGATTTTATGCGTTTGAATGTTCAGGGGTGTTTCAGTAGCCCTCAAATACCTTCTAAATCGTCCGTCTTTCCCATAAAGCATAAGGGAGAGTGCAAGTGTGCACTACACCCACTCTCAATGGACTCCACGCGGACTTGTGCCCTAGATGCAGAAATTGACTAGAGTCGCCACCTAGTTTGACCTAAGAATACTAGGAAGCACTACAAAAAAACAGTAGTATTACAGACGGAAAATTTCCTACGGAATTAATCCGTAGGTAAAAAGCATCTTTACCTACGGAATTTTTGTAATTTTCCAACGGATGCATTATTCGAGTACCGTGAACTATTACTGACGGAATATAACTCATCACTGACGGAAATATTTCCGTAAGTAAAACTATTGCTCAATTTTACACGCGGGAGTTCTAAAATTTTGGTGGGAAAAAGTTTACTAGTAGATATATTTTTTAGAGACAGAAATTTCGTAGGTGAAAGTCTAATTTCGTAGGTAAAAGTCTATCAATCGGACTATACAACTTAATTGTTTCTCCCACCCCGTGAAGTAAAATCGGAAGTGAATGTACTGCGAAAACCTAAACTCCATGACAGTCGCTCGCTGTAGTGACTAATTCGTGCCGCTCAAAACCAAAACTCCATGACAGTCGCTGTAGTGTCGAATTCGTGCTGCTGAAAACCTAAACTCCATCGACGTATGGTGGCGAGTTCGTGCTAATCGACAGTAGCTGTATAGTGTCGAGTTTGTGCTAATCGACAGTCGCTGTATAGTGTCGACCTTCGCTTCTTTATCAGGTTCGTTTCTCTCACTCAACCTTAATTATTTCATCAATCCCTAATTCCCCTTAATCTTCCTAGCATATATTTGTGTTTGGCTTCGTGTTTAGGAAAATTTGGAAGACATACGCATGTCAGGTCCTACTTAGAATTCAGAATTCTTGTCCTGCGTATTTCTTGATTGCCCTGCTTACTTCTTTCTTGATCATTCTACACCAAACCTATATTTGCATTAACCGGTTGATTTTGCTTGAGGCTTCTGAACACATAGGCTGAAAGATGTAGAGTTTAAGACAACATCGTAGCATGTTCTTCTGTACAGAAATGAGACCAAGCTTGCTTAAAAAACTTGTCCCGCGTATTTCTTGATTGCCCTGCTTACTTCTTTCTTGATCGTTCTACAAACCTATTTTTGCTTTAACCGGTTGATTTTGCAAGCTTCTGAACACACTGGTTGTAGAGTTTAAGACAACATCGTAGTATGTTCTTCTGTACAGAAATGAGACCAAGCTTGCTTAGAAAACTTTATTTTTATCCTTCTGAATAGTGTAGACATGCATATCTACTTGGCATCCTCATCTCTATGAACTTCACCATTAAGGATATATCTTATGCAATGTACAGATTCTCTAACTATCAATGGCTTCATTAAACAATTAATTTATATCAGTGTTTCTGCTGGTGCTGAGGCTTTCATCCTCATTATATTGACTGTCACTGCCACAATGCTCAAACTTTCATGGCCCAGATTCTCTTCTATTAGCTTAGTAAGAATGTGATAGCAGAGGATCGCATTAACAACTGGCAACTGAGATTAGATAGTAGTAGACAAAAGCATTTAGATATGTACGAAAGAAGCATTATGACTTTTTTCTTTGAAAAATAGTAATTTTGAAGTATGTAAAAGGAGAGTGCCAAGTCATGTGCTCAGGAGCATCAAGAAAACAATCTATGAATGGTCCACTGATTTTGATTTTCCTTGTAAGAGAAGGATTGCAATTCCATCTCTTTTATACTCTTTATTTTTGAAAAATAGTAATTTCGAACTATGTAAAAAGAGAATGCCAAGTCATGTGCTCAGGGGCATCTAGAAAGCAATCTATGAATGGTCAACTGATTATGATTTTCCTCGTAAGAGAAGGATTGCAATCCCATCTCTCTTTTTTACTCCTTATTTACGTGAATGTGAATGTCATCTTGCTGATATGTTCTCTCCCCATAATGTGTTGAGCAGGCCTTTCTAGTTATTGTTCGTAATAGAAAACGAGTTGGTTATACTTACGAGCTTACCATTGAAGTAAAAGGTGAGTGGATTGCGCTACTTTTGAATCTGGTTGATGATTCTTCTGCTTTACTTCTTGTGTGCTGCTTCTTGTGTGCTGATTCTTCTGTTTCTGTGTTGTCTTCTTGGATGATAACCAAAAACACTTGTAACAGAAACTCTTCTCTTCTATTCCTAACCTTTGCAGCCGAAAGTCTTCTTTGGCACTAAAGAGAATCCTCTTCTTTTTTTAATCAGATGTTCAGTTCCTTTTTCTTTTGTTGTCTGTCTTTTCTGCCATGGGTAATTGACCTTTTCCTAAAGCTGAATCATCTTTCCTTTTTGGATGAGACTAAAGCTGAAACTTATTAGGAAGAAGACGTAGAAAAACTTCCTCGTCTTTTTTTCCTTTCCAGGCTTTGTTTGTGTTGGGTTAATAATAACTAAAAAAAGGCAAGGACCATACATTCTAGTTTCTAGCTAGTTTTTACTACCGCTTGTGAAAGGTAAAGATCTTTGACTCCGCTTTAATGATAGCACTTGTGTCTGTACTGTATGGATAGTAGTAAGTAGTGTTGTAGTAGTAGACAGTCAAATGAATTCAATTCAAAGAGTGGCCGGGCTATGTCTGTTTGTCTCTCATGTGTCTGGACAAGTCTATAGATGAAGGTGATGATGAATAAATATCTTTCTTTTCTTTCTGAATCTCCTGAGAGCAATGACTAAAAACCTGGGCCAGCAAAATGAAACAGTTCCCGTAAAAACCATTCCCAATCCTACATTTAATTCCGGTTATAGCTAGTTGACTTATCATCCTATAGTAATTGATCATTCCCTTCTTATAATATGAGTAAAATGGTAAACAGCGACAAACATGTTCAGGGTAATCCGGGTTGTTAAATTATAAATAAACATTACAAAGATTAAATTCGTAAAAGGTGAAGGTAATTATCTTAATTTAATATATATATATACTAGGTGTGCCTTTGAGTAGAAGATGTACGGGCATAGAGAGCATAAATTAATACTACAGTAAAACGTTAATGTTAATGCAGTAATATAAAAATGTTTAACTTGGTTCTGTTTTATTTTCACAAAATCTGTTTTGGGCTGAGAAAATGATATCATACTAAAGCTTAATTTTTTGCTAATGTTTCCTGCTTTAGCTCAGAGCAGCTTTGCGTTTGAATTGAATTATAAGTACTATGTTTGTCTGTTTGCTCAAATTACTTGTTGTTTTCTGTACTCATGAAGTAGTTTGATCGCCCTATTATGCTACAAATTATTCTAAGTACCATATAGCACCAGTTTTCTACAGTTCCATACTTCTGTACAAATTTTACCTTGACAAGTTTTGTGCATCAATTACTAATTTCAAGCCTTTTTCTTCCACAGAAGTAAGGAGCGAGTCGTGATAATTCAAAACAAATTCATCCAGAGCTCGACTCATTAGACCTGGTAATATGAAAATTTGTTGTTTGATTATATGTCTTATAATTTTGTTTTATGCTAACAATAGTCATTTAGGCATGAAAGGATATTTTTGTAATTGAATACAATCATGTTAAAATGAACTTTGAATTTGAAATAAGTCCACTCTCTCTTTGATTGATATGTTTAATCCACTAATGTATATTTGGTAGCCTCATTATTAAGTATTTATCCATAGGTTCAAAATGGATTCAAATAGATTTTGGTTATGCAACCGGGTAGATGATGATGGATTTGTTACACCCGAATACTTGAGGCAAGTTGAAGATTACATAATTTTTGCAATATCATCGGAGTGGTTTGTTAGTGGGGATAGAGTTAAATGCCCATGTGTGAAATGTGAAAAACAACATTTTTTGGATCATGATGTGGTGCGACGACATTTATACTACAACGGATTTTGTAGAAACCCAACAAGTGTTCCCAATGAGAGAATCCATGGGCAGCCATCACATACCACACCTGATTTTAATGAGCCCTCGTCACTTCATGCTGAGACTGAAAATCCATATGCTAGTATGGTTAGGGATGCTTTCTATCCAAATATGGCCGCAAACTCTGGTCCGCAAGATGAGAGAATGCAAGTGGAACTAGAGTCATGTTCAATTGCATCTAGCTTTTTCTCATTATTGAATGATGCTGATGAACCATTATGGAGTGGTTGCAAGAAAATGACGATATTGTCTTCCGTTAGCCAATTGTTAAATTGCAAATCCGAATTCAATATTAGTGAGTCTTGTTTCAATCGCCTCATGGGTATCGTAAAGAGTATGCTACCAGAAGATAATAAACTGCCAGAAAACTATTATCAGATGAAGAAGAAGATGAGAGCATTTGGGCTACATTATGTAAAGATTCATGCATGTCAGAACAATTGCATGTTGTTTTACAAAGAGCATGAGGAGCTTCAACATTGTAAAGAATGTGGTCATCCAAGATATAAGCCTAGGACTTCAGGTGCTAGGAGGAAAACTCAGACTCCTTACAAAGTTCTACGCTACTTCCCACTTACACCTAGACTTCAAAGGCTATTAACTCTGATGATTTATTGCCAATGGATAGGACTAATCTGGTCATTTGTAAATATTATGTGTGGGTTCGCATTGGGTTACACCCCTTGGAAGTGGCAAATGCCACGACTTCGGATTGGTGCCCGAGGAAACCTCGGTATCCAATTGTCGGATTGCCTTCTTTCAAAACCTTTTAGAGATATTCATTTCAAAGGACCACAAGGATAGGATTAGGACAGGAAGAGAGAAAAAGAGTGGATGAGGCGAGCTTTTCTACCAAGCTAGTGCCAAGAAGAGGAATTGGTGAATTCGGATGAGTATAGAGTAAAGATTTGGGAAAAGTTTGAGGTTGAGTGAATAGACAAGACTTGGAGTCTGATGGTTTGGAGTTTATGGGAGCCGAAGAAGCTTTGAGTGTTTTGAGGGGTATGAAGAACATTTTAGAGTGGGAACAGGGTTTTTTTATTGGAATGGGGTCGCACCCTAGATGGGCTGCCTACGTACTCATGCCATTATGATTGTGGGGGATGGAATATGTGAGAAAACAACAGTGAAATTCCGGGTAATAAAAAAATACATGGGGTGAGTCATGGGGCGATAAAGGATTTGTTAAAATTAGACGGTCATCAAGTGTGCTAAATGGATACAATGAGAATACTCCTCTCATACATGACTTCATTTATCCACTTCTGAAAGTCACAAATAAAAAGAAGATGATAAAAGAGAAGATTGAGAAAAATTAAGTTTAGGTACTCATTAAACCATCATTTTTCATGACTTTATCATCTCCGTCACAAGTTTATGCATTTTAGAGTATTGGTTATTTTGCTTGCGCAGGTACTTTGATCGTTGCGTAACTCGACCTCCACTTTCTGCTATATTCACTAGAGCATTTGGGTTGTGCGTGCAGGAAGATATTAGTATTTTGTATTGTTGTGTTGTTATGTAGGCTTGAATTTTTCTTGTTAAGTTTCTTTTTGTTTGCGCTATTATGCTCTTGTGCAAGAACCCATGTTTTGAGTTCTGATTCTTATAGTTACTGCTATAAATTTATGGGCAGTGCGTGAAATTTTCAATTGGATGCCACACTGCTAACTGCAGAAGAAAGTTTGTAAAGCTAACAGGGAGCTATTACCATTGGAGATTATCTTCCTCAAATTTCAATCATGAAATACCCCATAAATTAATATAAATTAATTTAGGGGATTTCTTTTACTAAACCCTAAATAATACTATTAAACACTAAATTATTATATGGTATTATGAATTTAATAATAAGATTTATAAGTCAATAAATCTTGGAAAAATTTCGAGACACCCCAATTATATTATAAAGACTTTATAAATATTTGGAACATCAATTTGAATCATAAAGGTCAAGATAAAAATATAGAATCCTTAAAACTCCTTAAACCTTCCTTGGGTTGAATTTTTGAGAATGGTTAAAGCAGCCTAAGAAACTTATACCAATAAAAAATATTATGAAAAAACAAGAAGATTGATAATAAGAACGTCAAATTTGGATCATCCTAGCTCAAGTTACGATCTAATGAAGTTTAGTGTCAAAATTTCAAGAGTTGATGACATGGCTCTCACTAGAGTTCCGCACGACTCAGCCAGCGCCTCGATTTTTGTGCCAACACATCAAATCTGCCCAAATTCAGTATTTTTAGCTAAGTATCTTAACAAACTCTAACAGATCGTATGCTCATCTTTAGACAACCATAACTTTCGTTATGTTCATCCAATTGCTATCAAACCTTCGCCATTCTCTTCTCCTTTTAACATAGTTTTAAACTATCTATCCAGCTAAACCTAATTCGCCTCACACAAAAATTTATTCCTTCTCAAAGTTGTCTCCTCAGCCTGATGAACCCAGAAATCCAGATTTATCAGGTAAAAAAGTCTGATTTTTCTCTAGCTATAACTTTCTCGTTCTTGAGCCAAATTCGTTTTGTCATAGCTCATTTTAAATCTATTTGATTCCTCTTCAACTTCTCTTTATACATATAAGTCTGAATCACTACCAATTGGTACAGAAAGCCGTCTAAAGTTCGTCACCTGATTCAGTTCGTGAATTTTCTGCCCAGAATTTCCAGAAACGAATGGTAAACCCGATTTTTGTCATTATCATAACTTTCTTATTCTTGTACGAAAATTCATGCACCATATCTTGTTGGAAAGATCTTTAACTCCTCTCCAACTTTCCTTACGACAGCCAAAGCTGAATCATCCTCATTTGGGAGCGTTAAGCGTCCAAAGTAGGCAACTCGGTCTGGACGCAATAACAACCCAGAATTTTCTAGAATTTCAGTGGTAAACTCGAATCTTGAAGAGTCTATAACTTTCTCCATTGTGCTCCTTTTTCAGTGATTCTTTCACCCATGTGTAGAGCTACAATTCTTATTTTAAACTTGATAAGGACCTTGGATTGAATCATTTTAGGTTGTCAGAACCAGATATGAGAAGTTGACATCTTGAACTGCACATGAATTAATGAATCATGGTAAGGTCGAATCTTGTTTGACTAATTTAATGATCTTCCCGAATGAATTTTGACATGAAATTTTATACACGTGTGAATTATAAAGTATATTTTGTTTTGATATAAATTAAGATAAATTTGAAGTTATAAAATGTAAGTTAGGATTTTTTTATAAGTTACGTCCTTGTATGAATCAACTTAGCTATTTAATAATGTAATTTCTTTAGGAAATAACAATTTTAGAATATGTCTAAAATGTTATAGTTACCATACGTAAAATTTGGGAATTTCTGGATAATAGGAAATAAGTTTAATAAACGATTTTCTTAATCTTTCCTAAGTAACTTTATAATATATAGTTTTAATGTAATGATAAGTTAATGAGTGATTGAATACTATACTTTATAGATTGAAAATAATATTAGGATATTACAATAACATTTAATGCAGTATGTTGATAATTACATTAGGTTATAAACTTTTATGAAGAAATAAAAGAATTAAAATGTTACTTTAGGGTAAATAGAGAAATATAATCAACTCATTTATATTATTAACTTTAAGTTATGGAAATTAATATAGGAAGTTAAGAATAAGGAAAATACTTTACTTTATAAGTTGTATACCGATTAAGATTTAATTACAAGATATTATGATAATTAAATGGGTTACATGAAGGGTTACTTAAATATATATATATTATTATTACATGATTAATAATAAAATAAGAGAAATACTTTTTATTAATAAAATGTGGGAATATTAGTAATTTTAAATGTAATCCTTACATGATATTCACAGTGCTAAATGATTGTTCACATCTTAAGATAATACTATTAAAAGAATATTATATGAGGTGGTATTAAATTATGGTTATGAAATTAAGCTTAAAGAGTTACCTTTGAATTTCTAAGATTTATATAAACCATATTAAAATACATGTATAACATTATTTGTCAATGACCAGAATGTAAATCTATAATTGGGTTAAGTAATTAATAAGTTAAGACTTAGGAAAATTTGTAATTAGATTACATAAAATGTTACACAAATAGATCTTATTATATAATTAATAATAAAATAAATGAAATACTTTTACATCTAAATGTGAAGTGGATTAATAAGTCTATATGTAATCATTTCATAACATTTATAGTATTGAGTAATAACTTAATGTTTTAAGATAAAATCATTAAACAGATTATGATATAAAACTATATTCAACTATGATTACGAAATTAACCTAAAAAAAGTAATCCTTAAGTTTCTTAGAATTAGATAAGCCATATAAAATACATTTATAACATTAATTACCAATATTCAGAATGTGAGTTTATAATTAAGTGATGTATTCAGTAGTTAGAACTTATAAAAGGTTTATAAATAGAAATTAGATACTTAAAACCTTTGAACCTTTACTTAGATGAAACTAAGTTACATAAGAGATTATATTGATTTACTTTACGACA
Source organism: Limonium bicolor (assembly GCA_023374045.1). Classification (NCBI taxonomy): domain Eukaryota; kingdom Viridiplantae; phylum Streptophyta; class Magnoliopsida; order Caryophyllales; family Plumbaginaceae; genus Limonium; species Limonium bicolor. Next base: position 329,551,737 of record CM041776.1, on the reverse strand, counting down.
CTGAAAATATTAATATGACATTTGAATATAAGGTATGAGGATTTTTCAGAATTGATGATCTTATTAAATAATTGACAATTTAACTTTTGAATGAGAATTTAATTCTTAGATAAATTTTACCTTATGTTAAGATATAATGTTTATCCTAAAACATAATAAAGGAAATTAATTTATTAAGTTATTCCTTTGAAACCTTAGGTTTTGTAAACAATCTAAAATGTATTTAAGACATAAGTTTATTAAAATTTAGTATAAAAGGATTATACATAGTCTATAGAGAGAATGCGTGTAAAAATAAAACATTTAGGAAATTAAATGTAAGTAAGGATACATAAAAGGTTATCTTAAAACACCTTATTATATAGGTAATAATAAAGCAAATAATATACCTTGTGAATACTAAATGTAAGAGTTCGATAAGTCTAAGTTAATTAAAATATAGTTATTTCAAGATGAAAAGTAATTTAACATCTTATGACAAGATTATTAAATGGTTGTAATAAAAAGGCATTCTGAACTAAAGATGAAATAATTGAGTTTAGTAGTTCCCTGAATTCTAAGATCAATTAAGGTATAATAAAATGCATCTACAACACTATGATTTCAATATACAGGATGCAGATCTTAATTAAGTTAAGGGGAAGATTTAATCATAATGGATTAACTAGTAGATATTGATAAAAATACATAATCATTGCATTGTGAAATAATAGTATAGTATTCTAAGATAAACCTATCATAGGTCATAATACGATGTTTATCCTAAAGTAAGAATAAAAGTATTGAGCTTAAGAATTATTATTGAAATTCTAAGATTAATTGAATAATATAAAATGCACTTATGATATAAAGGTCTCAAAAGTCTTGAATGTGAGAATTATGGTTAAGTATTAGTAAAGTGGATAAGAGTGGAACAATTAACAAGTGTTAATAAAATACATTCCTTGATCTTACAACATTGGGCTAAACAACATTCTAAAATAAGTCAAAGGTTATACATATCATTTAAGCGAGGGCTTACAAGATAATTGAGATTTAGAAATAAGAGTGAGGAATTTATTTAAGTTTAAATTAGGATATAAGTTATTGATAATATACTACCTTTATTATTCCTCAGAGTATTGTTGAATATTTGCACGAGTCTACTAGAACTGCTACAACATTAATCAGGTACGTTTTCTCGTACTCAGATACTTCTACTAACAGACTTAAGGAAACATTTTTGATAGACGCTAACTGAGCTTAAAATAAATTTCAAAAAGGAAAATCACTTGTGTGACTAACCCAGCTTGAAGTGACTAACTGAGCCTTAGATGTATAACTTGCATGGTTAGTGTGTTTTCCTACCTTAGTTGTTTCACTAAGCTATTAACTGCAAGGTGTTTACGCCTCTGCACTCTGTATGACTGAGTGTTTTGGTATTGCACTTGTGCAGTTAATGATCTAGTGAGATAGCTAGGAATACGGGAAAATGTCAAATCTTGGTAAAATTTTCCTTTGACTCTGGGTACTATTTCATCCATGGGTCGAGTCTTTGGTTAGCCTTCTTGAGTATGGAGTCTTTTTATTAAGTGGTGCACACACTTTCACCGACGACCGAGCACGGGTCGGTGGCAGCGGAGGTCTGCTATACCTCGTCCATGTGGACAATTGACTGGCGGTGGGGGTCATCTCTCCCTTTGTTTCTATTCTACTCTTGGGTATGTTTGTCTATGGAAATCAACTTTCTGGATGGTGGTAACATAAACTGTCTACCACGGGTTATGGGTATTCTTATCATTCCTAGTCCTTTGTGACTACCTGAGTCTTTCTTCTCTTAACTGGAATTGGATCTAACATTAATAATGGATGCTTATTAACTTTATGGTGTGACTTCTTAAGTGGATGACTTGGTTTTAAAGTTATTTATCTCTATCTTCGTCTTGTTCTCTTTTCTCTATGATTTGATTGTTTTGAAGTGCCTTGTTACTCTTGTTACTTTTAAGAGTTTGATTTCAAGTTACTATTTTATTTTAAGAGTTATGTTTTAATTTACTATTTTTGAGAATCGTACCAGTTCCATTCCAGGGAACTGACTCACCCTTCCCGAGGTGGGGTGCTTTGGTTTCATCATGGCAGGTGACCACGAAGTGACTGAGATATGGGTCGGGATTGGTTTGAGAGTTACTTATTTTACTCGGTGCTTTCATTTCTCGCGTTCAGACCGTAGCTTAGACAATTTTAATTGATGTAATCAAGTGAGGTTTTATACCGGGTGTTTGGTGCCCAATGATCCGTAACCGCCAGTAGATATTTTATATTCCGCTGTATTTACTTTAATAGGGGCGTTACAAATCATGCTTTTGTTGTCTTATTCAGTTAGAAACTGTGGAGGGTGATTTTCTCGGTATGGGGGGGTCTATCTAAATGGTCTGACTAAGAAGCCTAGATCCTAGAACATGTCATTCTGTGGAGGGTGAAAATCCGTTATTCATGGCAGCCCTCAAATACCTTCTAAATCGTCCGTCTTTCCCAGAAAGCATAAGGGAGAGTGCAAGTGTGCACTACACCCACTATTAATGGGCTCCACGCGGACTTGTGGCCTAGAGGCAAAAATTGACTAGAGTCGCCAACTAGTTTGACCTAAGAATACTAGGAAGGAAATGAGGGTTCTAAGAACTGTTAATTGACTCTGATGAATTATTGCCTATGGATAGGACTTATCTGGTCATTTGCAGAGATTCTGTGTGGGTTCGCACTAGGTTACACCCCTTGGAAGTGGCAACGGCCACGACTTCTGATTGGTGCCCGAGGAAACCTCGGTCTCTAATTGTCGGGATTGCCTTCTTTCAAAACCTTTTAGAGAGATTCATTTCAAAGGGCTACAAGGATAGGATTAGGACAGGAAGAGAGAAAGAGAGTGCATGAGGCGAGCTTTTCTACCAGGCTAGTGCCAAGAAGAGGAATTGGTGAATTCGGATGAGTATAGAATGAAGATTTGGAAAAAGTCTGAGGTTGAGTGAATAGACAAGACTTGGAGTCTGATGGTTTGGAGTTCGTGGGAGCCAAAGAAGGTTTGAGTGTTTTGAGGGGTATGTAGAACATCTTAGAGTAGGAAAAGGGTTTTTTTTATTGGAATGGGTTCGCACCCTAGATGGGATGCCTACGTACTCAAATCCCTGTTGAGATCATACCTTACGTAGTTCACGGTTTTGGGGGTTTTGGAAGTTATGATGTTTGTGGAGTTTGAAGATATTTGAGGTGTTTGAGATTTAGAAGGGTTCAAAGTTTCGAGAAGTTTCGGGTTTGAGATGTTAGTCTGTGAGACGCTCGGGTCTATGAGACAGTTGGGATGTTCGAGTGGTGGGATAAATGAGATCTCGAAGTCTATGAGACGTTTGAAATCTTAAAAGAGTGGAGAGACTAAGATGATTGAGTCTGTGAGGCGCTCAGGCCTGTAAGACATTAGAAGTTAGAAATGAGTAAGAATTTGGGTGATGATTTGAGTTTGGAGTTTTGGAAAATGATTTAATTGTGAAGTGATCTGGGGTTTCAATGATGATTTGAGTATGTAAGGCAATTGAAGTTGGAGTAGAGATCCCAAGTTTTTTTGGTTTGTGTAACACCCCCGAATAAACATCCAACAATACAGACAACATTCCTCGCCATATTACAAGTTAACTATGCAGCGGAATAAACTCCATCCGGGTGTCACAGACGCCAACCACCCACGTGGTTGACACAACCATACTACCAACATCAAGTTACGGTTTGAATGACTGGAAACCGCCCTCAAACAAAACTCATATACAACTCAAAATACAATTTTCAAATACCAAGTGTCTACAATAAAAATACCAAATCATAGTCTGAGAATTACATCTCGGGTTTAGTAACAACCCATACACTAAGCATACTACACAATTCAAAAGTTATGTCCTGATGGACTACCCCCATGGTAGCCATCCCGCATACGCTCCGTTATCGTCCGACACTATACCTAAAAAAAATTGGGTGTAAAGGACTCAGCGAACGCTGAGTATGAACGTGTGTAGCCCGTATGTTGCCGGGTCGCACAACTACTTGGTCGAATATTATTAAGTCAATTTACATGCTATAATAAAGCAGTAAAGTAGGCCACAATACATCATGGTTTCATACCCACTCAAAGGTAGCAAGCATTAACAACAAGCAACCAAACATGACATGCTGGCGTCATAGCGACATCAAACACGCAACCAAGCACAACAAGCTGCTAGTATAGTAACAGCAATAATGTAAATGGTAAAATGTGTACGTAGGTATGTTATACCCATGATCCTCACTATGGGATCATTCGAGCGTTGTGTGTTTTCATTTCTTTTCTCTTGTTCCCATAATATGTATTTTCTTTCTCTTTCCATGCACCCGGTCTGGGGGTATAGTTAGATCCCGTGACCGTATCATGTAGGTGCCAATCTTTCCTTGTTTCTTTAAGGATTATTTGTGAATTCTTTTATTACCACAGGTTGGGTAATGTCTTCTCCATAGCTAATCCTCCACTCCTGGCGTCATGCGTCGAGAAGGCGGGGTCATCTCTAGACTTCAGGATGTGTTCCATCAATAGGTATTCTACCTTTCATTATCATTATAAGTTTGACACCATAGTGGGTGTCATTGGAAGTCCTATATAGTTTAAGAGGAGTTTTCTTCTTGTATAGTTGTTTTGTTTTGTTTGCGTAGTTCGTCGTGTTTCATCTCGAGTTCCATAAACGAGAAGGGACTAAACTACTGTGTGCGCGCAAGCAATAAGCACAATAATAGCAAGTGGGTAAGCAAGGAAAATAAGCAATCCATTCACATGCTTACATAAGCTCACAACAGACAAATAAGCACGGTAAAACAAACATCCGTTTTCATGCATTAGTCTTGTGGTCATAGTCAAACAAGGCACACAACACACAAGCCATGTAACACGGCAACATACGAACCACATATGTCCATACCTTATTCAAAAGCCAGCGTCGTCTCACACTCGGGTTCCGGTTGGCGTTCGTTACGGCCCTAACGTTAATTAAAACAACATATCAGTTTATGATTTCATGCACAACCGTTGTGACATTTTTCCTGGCTTATTTTATGCTAGCGTGTGAAGCTCCCTAGGGAATCTTTAAATGCTTAGCTTATATTAACCCTTAGAAACTTTCCAAGTATTAACCTTAAGTTTTACCAACCCTCTAGGACATTTATATTGTGGGATTACCAAGTCCTTCCTCTAGATGACGCTTTAGAGTATTTTAAACACTAATATGTAACAAGTTCATCTAAGACGGATTTTAATTCGCCCAAGATGTATCCCCTCATAACTGGGCATCTTAGTGCAGTATAGTAATCATAACTAACTTAATACAACAATCTACTTACATAGAACCTAAGCACAAAACTCATACTCACAATTGGTACCTCTCTCCCCTTGGCTTAACTCTCAATCATAGAAGTTTATTTTTAATTCCCCCAAGTGTATTCCTTCCCTCCTAGTTATGTTAGCTATGGTTTAAGCTCATTATTGACACGATAGAACTCCTAAAAGAAATATTCCTGGAAATCCACTCATACCGAGACACAAAGGTTTCAAAACCTGAAATGTACTTCTTGTGTGCAGTCTTATATATTCTCACTTTCAGTGTGTCTACTGATGTCTCACCTTTCCAAGATGGTTCTCCAACTTAACTACGAGTCTTAGGAATGTTTTAAAACTGAAAACCAGTTATTAACAACACTGTTAATACCACTGTAAATGCATTATACAGAAACAAGAACTGAAAATCTAGAACCACAATCTTTGCATTTCCTCTTCTTTCCTTCTTTTAGTTGTTAAACTGTCTTCCAACCTTAAATATAAATGTATCAACTTAGGCAACGTATCAGTACTGACTTGGATTTATTATTGAACCAATGCAACACTTATATCCCCTCTGGAAATTGACCAAACTGAAGCATAAGTTTCAGAAAACTGAGGCAAGCAACCTGTGCATTACATCCTCCTTTCTTGCTGTTACGTTGGTAGACTGATTTCCATCCCCCCCAACCCAAACTTATTTAGCTTCTTGGTTAGATGTCTTAATATGATTTTAACTCAAAATATACTCACAGAAACATGGCTAATGCTACTGCAAATCCATCCTACAGAGACGACAATGTTGCAGATTGACGACTTGAGTTTTTTTTTTCTTCACTCCTTAATTTGGATCTTCCGCCTGACTCCCAGTTTATCCTCAAGCACTTACCTACTTAGTTACATGGTTTAGTAATGTTTTAAACTCAAGGACAACCCAAATAACCCTATGACTCCCACAGATATACTCTTATACTGAAGCGAGAAAGTTCTAGAAATTGAACAAACTGAAACTCCGAAACAACCACTTGAGATTCTGATCAATTCTATTTCTTGTCTGTGCTCACGAATTGGTTTTCAACTCCTCCCAAGTTGTTGACTCGATTGTTTAAGTGTTCTAGAAAGTTTCTAGACCCAAACAAAAACCAGAGTAACAAGAGTTACACTTTTAAAAGTCTTGACTCAGCACCTGAAACACAAAACTGAAGTTGACGCATAGTTTCTGTTATTGATTCCTTCTGTTCTTTTAAGTAGTTAACTGTGTTCTAGTAAGTTTTGCTTTTAATTTAGAACAACCTAATCATACTGACCACTCTACTGCAAATTCATTACACAGCAACAGAAACCTGAAAAAAAACTGAAACCAGGAACACCAAACTGAAATTCTCAATTCTATTTCTTCTTCTTTGTTCTTTAATCTAACTCCAGTTTCCCCTAGATTGTATAACCACTCAATTAGGTATCTTAATACAATTTTAATTCTCTAAAAGGACCCCAAGCCAACATCTCTCGAATTCATTTACAAAGAATCTGAAATCTGAAAAACAGAAAAGCAAAGAACGTGAACTGCTGCATCTTGTCTCTTGTTTTTTTTTTTTTGCTCTTTAATCTGATTTTAGGTTTCCCTCAAGTGGTTCAGTCACTTGGTTAAGTGTTTCAATACCATTTTAACCCCAGAACAAACCCCAACACCAGGCTGTTATCTCTACAGAAACCTGTTTATACGAAAGCCAAGAGATTCAGAAACTGATAGCTCACCCTTGCAATTCTTCTGTTACAATTCTGTTTGTTCACAAGTCTGACTTACAATTCTTTCCCAAAATACTGTCCCAGTAAGTTAAGTGTTTTATCTTGGTTTTAGCTTTAAAACAGATCCCCAATCAACATGATCAACCCTCTGGAAAATCACTCATACAAAACTTGAATGTTGCAGGAACAGGAACATGAACTGGTATATATATATTTTTTGTTCTTCTGTCTCCCTCATTTTCAAATCACGTAGTTGAGTGTCTTATATAGTGTTTTTCTCAACTAACCCAAGGCAACCCGGGACACACCTTTGAGAAGTTTCTTACATAACCCATGAAAACTAAAACCAGAAAGCTTGCACTGATAAACCCAAAAGTTGAAACTGAAAACACAGCCTGATACACCATCTTCTATCTTTTGTTCATAATTAGACTTCTAGTTTCTCTTTGCACTGCTTTAAATTGCTTTCCTATCTTTCCCAAGTGTTTAAAACCCTAGGTAAGTGTATTAGCTAGGTCTTAAGTTTGTTAGCAAGCCATTTCAACCCGCTTATACCTACTGTGTGACAGTTATATAGAGGCACAATTATAGGAAAACTAAAAGAACTGGAACAAGTAACTAATACCTTCTCTTCTATTTTCTTCCCTGTTGGTTCACGGGCTTATATTTCTAGTTTCCCTTAGATGGTCTAGTTACTTAGCTTAGTATTAATTCAGGGTTTCCACCCCAATACAAATCTGTTACAGCTACTGAAAGGTTGTAATACTGAAGTTAGGAAATCTTGACAGAACTAAAACATCAAGCTGATCTTTATTTTCTGTTATTGTTTTTCCTTTTTAGAACCACTCCTACATGTTGCAGGCTTAGGAATATGCCTAGACAATGTTTTACCTACATTCTTGACCCCATACTACCCTTACACTGCTCTGGGGAATTAGTATACAGAAACTCAACATTTTAGAAACTGATATACTCTCTTCGTCATTTTTTTTTATTTTCTGTTTGTTCACAAATTAGATTTCTAGTTTTTTTTTGTCCCAGATTACCTACTCAGTTAGTTAACTGTTTTATGAGGGTTTTAACTTCAAGATGAGACCCAAGACAACCAGGGCCATTGCTCTGCAGTTTCTTTAACAGAAGTCAAAGACTGCTTAAGCAGAACTACTTTTCTGCTATTTTCCACTTCAAGCTTCTATTTACTTGTGTTGACTGTTTTTCCCAAACATTACCAGATGGGTTGCTGCTTAGTTATGTGGGTTAGCCAGGCTTTAGGTTCCTCAATCTTCTATTATTACTTTCACATTATAACTGAAAACAGATTTGTCAGGGATATAAGTTTGTAGAATTCTGAACTCAATTCCCTGCACTAGTCCATCACGGATTCATACAAAATTTTCTGACCAAGCTTAACTGTTATTTAACTCATGAGTAGTTGGTACATTTGTTATAACATGAAGCAGAATTTGTTAGCTCTCAACAAGTCCCTGCATTAACGTTTTGTCTCAGAACAACACGTAAGAAACTGCGCTCATTATCAGAATTTCAAAATCAGCAAGGAACAAGTAGTTAGCTCACTACCTTGAGTTATTTCTTTGTTTTGAAACAGATTCTTCCTGGTCAGTACTTGGTACAATGCAACACTTTCAGGACCTCGAACTTCCAGCCTCAACTAGAATAGTTACCTAGTTGTTAGTCTTTGACAAACCAGACAAATCCATATGGTGGGTTAGAGCAAACAGAAAACTGTTTCGAAGTTGTTACCTTCTGGTTGAGTTTCAGAGGAGTATTGGGCAGATTTTACCCATGAGTTTTCCAACGGAGCCAAGAGGACTGTAGGAGGATTATGCAGGCAAGGAACAATAGGGAATCGGGTTGTTATCCCATGTTTGTATCAGATATAACCAACCAGAAGAGAGATTCAAAAACAGAAATCTGTTACACGGTTCACCTTTAACCGATACTCAGAATTATCTTGCAGGCGTTTCTGGGTAGGTCTTGCTGCACTCATCGAGAAGGTATCCAAAGGAGGAGATGCAGGAAGGTGAGGTAGGAGTCAGTTTGTCCCGGTGGTTTATGGCGCATGCAGTGAAGACTTAAAGAAGTCTGGAGTCATGCGACAGAATCTGGACTTGCACAAACCATGGAGTATGGGGGTAATGGTGAAGAGGTGGAGTGGGTTATCAGTCCAAGGTATTGTCGTGCAAGAAAGGAAGAGAAGCACTGGTGTAAATGGGCGTGATAATTTTCAAACAATGCAGGAAGTGGTTAGTATACGGGGGCATCACCTAAGAGTTGGTTTAAGCAAGGTTAGTGGAGACTAATCTCTGTTGCTTGTCGGTAGTTACATGACTGAGGAGGAAACAATGCAGGGATTTTTCGGGAGTCGGGGCTGTTTGTTTTCTTTTTTTTTTTTTGCTAGCCATGCCCATTATGTGAGTGAGTTTCAGGGATTTCCGCATCACTAATTTAATTAGGCTGGTATAGATTACCGAGAATCAGCCTGTTCTGTTATTAGTCCATTGTTGTTATACATGTCGATTGTTGTTATGTTCATTTTTTTTGTAGTCACTTAGTAGACATATTACTAGTTTTAATTCGGTGGTATCTATTACCGAATTTGAGCATAGCTCAACCGGTTAAGACGTTCAGGATGGCTACGAGAGATACGGGGGTCGAACCTCAGCGGGAGCGCATTAGCTCCCTTTTTTCTTTTTCTTGTATAAGCCATATACATGCTTATTTATATATATGTGAGACTATATAATATATGTCATGTTATCAATTTTATACGCAACTACCTCATTTTGTTACTTTGTTAGTTATTTATACGTACATGTCTATATATATACGCCCCCTTTTATTTTGTCGTGTTTTAGTTATATGTAATTATGCGACGTTATTATTTATTTTATACGACGTTGTAAAATTGTAACGTTACATATATGTATTTTCATAGCGTACGTATATAAGTACGTGACCGTATTAATACGTAACGTTGTCATGTTTCCGGACATGTATATATCAAATTTAATTGTTTGTACATTATTATATGTCCGAATTATGAAACACGTTATTCTCGGATAATCTCCTCGCGTTTATGATTTTATGCGTTTAATTGTTTAGGGATTTATAGTGGTAATTACTCGGGGTATTTCAGTTTGAGATGTTAAAAAGGTTGAGGTTTTGGGATATTTTGGGGTTTGAAATGAGATGATGATAGGATGAATTATTTGAATTAGTGATTATCAAAGTCATCTTTTAAAGTTTGTTTTATTTCAAAAGGGCGGGTGATCCCAAAAGATCACCCATGTACCCCCTCGAATGCGATACTTAACTAATGGTAAGTGCCAAGGCTCGAAAGATAGGGCAATGTATTTATGTCGAAGACTAGGGTTTTGTTAGGAAAATTATACGATGGTCAATATCACAAATTATGGGCAAGTGAACCAAATCGAATTAGTAATGAAAGTGTCGTTCCGCTAGGAAATTGACTATATATCTCCCTAGCTTCAGTAATCGGTAAAGAAACAATAATTGAAATGGGGGTTTAGCCGGTGGCAAGCTTAACAGTTCGGTTTAAGACAAGTTGTAAATAAAATACGGAAAATAAAAACGGTTGTTAATGGATAAGGATGGAATGCACCCTAGGATGGTTATTGTCACCTAAATTCACCCTAACTTCACTTGCAAACCCACTTCACTCAAGTTGTCTATTTGGACTATTATAATGACCTTCCAAATCATGGAAGAGTCAACTCTTACCTAGCTACTTCCAACTCTCAAATCAAGTAGAGTTCAAATCACTAGATAACATTAATTGCAAGTCCACATTAATAGCCCCAAATTTCACCAACTAATCAAGATAGTAAAAGCTAGGGTTTCTCTCTCTCTCTCTTTGGTCACAATCACCAACTCAAAATCATGTGTTGTTGAAGACCTCCATAAATGCCATAAATGATCAAGTTATAACATTGAATAAGCAAGAGAGAGAAAACAACTACAATAAATGAAGTGTAAGTTTACAAGCTAGTTGAGGGATTTAAGTTCAAATCCCCATCCCAAAGTGCAAAATGGAACTACTCAAACATGAAGATAAGTAAAAGGGAGAGAGATAGAGAATAAGCCATTATTGAAGGTGGTTGAGCTTGGAGAAGGTGAGCTTTCTTCCTCTTCTTCCTTATCTTCTTCTACTTCTTCTTTTCTACCCAAAAATCACCTCTCTCTCCTAGGTTGAGTGTTCTAATGTGTGGTAAGTGAATGGAATTCAAAGCCCCAATTTTTAGTAATTTATCTACAGATTTTGCATCCGACCGACCCACCCTGGGTCGGTCGGTCTCTAGAGACGGAGGCACGTGCCATTTTTAAGTTCCGACCGACCCACCCCTGGGTCGGTCCGGTGCAGAAGCAATTTTTGGTCCTGATAACTTCCGACCAACCCACCCTTGGGTCGGTCCGGTGCAGAAGGGATTTGCTCTAAATTGCGCAGGGTCTAGAATCTTCGTTATGGCTCGGAATTGCTCCCTGTTTTTGGCGATGGGAAGCTTGAGGGATGGAGAATTTGTTGATGCATTCCACTAGCTCTAAAGGATCCCAAAAGTATACTCAAAATGAGTTTTTACCTATTAAGAGATCAAACTCTATAAGTTCACTATTAATCACAAAAACACTCTATTAAGTGGTGAAATGAGTTATGCACCAAGTAAAATGAAGGTGTATAAATACATTAAAACATCATTATTTCATCACTTATCAGATTTAGAGAGAAACACCATGGATGAGATGTCCTCGGTCAAACCCTAATAACATCTCTAACTCCCGGGTTTTAAAACATTAAAAACCGAAAACATTGAAATCGAGTAGAAGGGAGTTAGTCGATTCTAAAATCCCGGCTGAAACTAGGAAGGTAGTCACATCCCTAGCACCCCGTCTTGTAAAAATCTAGGCTGCAATTATAGGAGGTTTGGTCATCGTAATGCCTCGCCTAAATAAATCCAGACTGCAACAAGGGATGTGACGACCCCAGTGCCCCGCCTCGGATTGTTTTGGAAAGGGAGACAAGTGATGTCTAATCAGGAAGGAAATGTTTTGAAGGGGTTAGACATTTCTTATTCCCCAAAAACAGTTTACTTTGAATTTGAAAAACTAAGTTAGAAAGCTTCTGGAGTTGTTCGGAATTCTCTATAAAGAAACTCTGATTTTGAGAAATGTTTTAGGAGAAAACTTTCTGTATATGTGAGAAAAACTTTCTGCGTGGTGAGAAGAGTTTTCTGTGATGTAAGAAGAGTTTTTCCTTTGAAATTCCACAAAATGGGTTCTTTGAATTCTGAAAAACTTGATGAAATTTGAATAAGATGAGTGCTTGAAATTTGAAAAAAGAGATTTTTAGGATTTTTGGAGTTTGAATGGGATTTACAAGTTGAGTTTGAATTGGATGAATTGAATTTGGGTTTGAATGGAATGGAATTAGACTGGATTAAATTGGGCTAAAATGAAAATGAATTAGATTTGAATTGAATGGGATTGGGCTGAACTGAATTTGGTTGGGTTGAATTTGGGCCGAGTTGGAAAACGGGCCAGGTCAAAGTTGGGCCGGGTCAAATTTGGATTGGTCAAAGAGGGTTGGTCAAATTAAGGTTGGTCAAAGTTGGGTCAAAGGTGGATTGGGTCAAAGTTGGGCTCATGGGCCAAGTGGGCTTAATGGGCCGAGTGGGCTTAATGAGCTGAGTGGGCATAATGGGCCGATTGGGCTTAATGGGCCGAGTGGGCTTAATGGGTCGAGTACTTGGGTTAGGATTAATTTTAGTGGACTTGGAATTTTATTGTGGATTTGGGTTTTTATTGATATTTGGATTTTAGAGTGTGGGCTGAATTGGGTTTGGTAATCGGGCTCGAGATTGGATCTTGGGCCGATTTGTGGGCTTGGGCCGATTTGTGATTGGGCCAAATTGGGCCGGATTGTGGGCCAGCTCTGAATTGGAATTGTGGACTGGGTTTGTGGATTTGGGTCTTGTGTTGGGCCGAGTGTTGAGCTAGCTTTTGGACTTTGGGTCGAATTTGGACATGGGCCAGATTTTAGAAATGAGTTTGGATCTGATTTTTGATTTTGGACCAAGTTGAATTATGAAGTTTAGGGCCTGATTTTGGGTTTTTAAATTTGGGCCAAAGTGGGGTTGAGAATTTGTGTTGGTTCAGAAATTGGCCTAAGATGGTCATTGGGCCAGGTTGAAGGCTTGGGCTGGCTGGAGCTTCAGCTGAAATGGGTTTTGGGACAAATCAAGTTGTGGGCCAGACTTTGGAAGTGGGCCCAGCCGGGTTATTGGGCCAGATCGGCTTTGGCCAAAGATGGGCTTTATTTGGAATTGATTTTAGACTTGAGACTTTGGATTATTCTCTTTTTTGGGTTAGACCCTCCTTTTATTATTATTAATAGCATAATAAGATGTGGTTGGGATTTAGGGGTCATCTAAGGTGGGACCATGGTTCACCTAAATCTCTGGGTTCACCCACTATCCTAAGGCTTGGTCCTAAAAGGATAATAACTATGGCTTAATAGTAAGAAGAATGGAATGAAATAATAAATTACAATGAAAGAAATCCAAGATGATACATACAAGAATGAATCGAATAATCGAGGTAAACAACAAACCAAATTGATAAACGAGAGCATAACATAACAAGTCAGTAGTCAATCTCTTCCGTCTTTATTGCCTTTTTTTAGTCAGCTGGTTTTGTGAGCTTAGAAAAGCCTAGTCTCAAACGTGGACTTCTATCATCTTTCACTGCTATGTGCTAATTAGCTAGAGTTTACTTTACATAGAGTAAAGCCAAAATCAGACATTCACGTTTTCTTTTGTACAACAAGGACTTAAAATTCATACTCATAGAGAGAAGCTGTGAAAGATAAATTAAAGGCACTCTTTCAGTTTGACAACAGGTAAAATATACTAGCACAAGCATGCACCAAGTTCAAGAATCAGATTAGGATGAAATACCAGTGGAGAGCAATTCTTCACACAAAACCGCCAGAACAACTAGTTACACACGCGAGAATCAAAAGCCTCATCCAGAGCACCCGTTAAAATCATGAAACATATGAAATGAAACAATAATGCGTGAACATAGATCTTGCTCATGTGCTTAAGGATATAGATTTTTGACTCTTGACAGTTAACCAGGGTCTTGCTTTGAATCAGCATTAAGAAGTCAATGAAGGTGCATCACTTATGACTGGTCAGGAAGGGTGCAAGAAACGCTCAAACCAGAAGCACGAGGGGCTATCTCATATCAAATCCCCAACACGCAAGCTTAAACCACTTTCTCAGAATCCCGATGCAAAATGCCTCAGCCAAAACATGAATGCAATAGGTCAAAACAATTATAATCGCTCAAGCAAACCTCTTAGGTAAAACCGATTAAAGCAGATATAAGTTAATCTTGATTAATCAACTCAAAACCGTGGGTAACAAATACCGACTTAAATCGCGATAGACATATCATTCTTCGAATTCAGAAGGATCGAGGTTAAACAAGAATTAGAACCACCGAGCCTGACTTAATGTTGGCTATAACCAAAATGAGCGTTTTCAAACAAACGTTAAATCAACCCAGTGAAGTGGAGAGTCGTACCTTTGAGAATATGCGGGCAAGATCTGTAATACCCCCATCCCACATCGGGATATGAGTAGTAATGTGAATGGTTTACAAGGATACATATGGGTTGACTACAACAACAAGGCCTTCCACTTTTAAGCCCAAGTGAGGATTGAGGGCCTAAAGTGGCTAGTTTTCACGCCTGAATGGTTTGAGAGCTAGGCTGTTGGACAGTTGCCCATATGGGGTGTTACAAATGGTATTAGAGCTGACTCGGGACCGTGTCAGGATGATCTACCCGACACCTACCGAGGAGGTCCATAGGACTTGGATGTTAGGCTTGCGACGAGGACGTCGTGTTCTTTGAGTGGGGGAGTATGTAATACCCTCATCCCACATCGGGATATGAGTAGTAATGTGAATGGTTTATAAGGATACATATGGGTTGACTACAACAACAAGACCTTCCACTTTTAAACCCAAGTGAGGATTGAGGGCCTAAAGCGGCTAGTTGTCAAGCCTGAATGGTTTGTAGCTAGGTTGTTGGACAGTTGCCCATATGAGGTGTTACAAGATCGGTGACAAAAAACAAGCATCTCGAATCGGTTTAAGCGCATCGAACAAAGGAGCTTTGATGGTGTTCCGACGGTGAGTTGGGGAAGGGCCAGTGTCCACCGGGAAGCGGAATAGCATCATGCCTAGGTGATTAAAGTGATAATCAGAATATAGGTAAGAAATAGTGATTTCAAACTTTAAATTCGAAAATAAGTAACGAAATTCATCATTGGCCTTCCGAAACGAATAGCCACACACAATGCTAGTTGGATGCGTCCAGAGGTACGAGTTCAGAGGAAAAATGACACAACATGAAATCGGGACAAGTCCAATTCGCCTGACCGCGTGGTTAACTGAATCACAAATGCAAGGAAGACTCAGTTTGGACAATGAAATCGAACCGGAATAACATCGTGCCAAGGTGAGCACTAGAGGTCGGGGTTGTCGCAACCATGGTGAATTCCGATTTTGTTTTCGTATTTCCTAGCCAAGAAATCGAGGAAGAAGAAGAGAGCAATGTATGTACGGAATTAGGATATTAGGTTCTGGGAGGTTGAGGAAGAAGCAAATGGTGAATTGAAAAACGGGATAGAGGATTTAGGGTTTTTCTGAATGTGGTGGTTGAAGTTATCATTTTCTGGAAGAATGAAGCAGAGGGATATCATGGAAAAGGAACCAGGAGAGAGCCGGGGCTTGGTCACGGCTACAGTAAAAAAAATGGGAATAAGTCTGGTTGTAGGGTTTTTTGCTTCTCTTACAAGAGAGAAACTAGGGTTTCATGACAAAAGTTGGTCAGAATTTAATTTGGGTCGGGTTTGACCGGGTCGAAATATTAGGTTGCTAAGCAGGTTTTAAAAAATAGGAACTTTGTCCGCTCTGAGGATTGAACCCAGGCATTTTTCTTCCCTATTAGCGAGACTAACCAACTGCACTATGACGAAATTCAATATATTAACGCCGAATATAAGAACCAAGCTCCAATGCAGGTTGAGAAAAGAAAACAAAACGCAACTACCTTCTCCAAGTTTCGAACTCAGGATCACTTGAATCCAAAATGAACACCCTAGCCAGCTGCACTAACTCAAAACTAAGTATATAATTGAGAGAAATAATACAAATACTCTGCTTCAGACTGAATAATCCTTAAAAATGCTAGTGTTTACAACGTAAATGTGCTGTAAGATGGAAGAATTTAATCTCGTAAAATGAATTGTTTTCTTCGTATGTGTCATGGAATTATGGAATGTGGATAAAAACGAAACATCATTAGGTAACAAACGAATTAAAACAACAATAAGTACATGAAATAATAAAATAGTACTACTATGATAATATACAAGTGAATGTCATAAAAAAGGACATTGAATTAGATATGCCCAGGTGATGGTAAATAGGATGAAATAGACAAGTAATAAAATTAAATGAAATAAGATGAAGTTTAATCAAATAAACAATAAAATGAAGTATACTAATATGAATAATAATAGTGAAAGAGTGTATAAAATGATATGAATAATAATAAAAATGATGATGATAAAATAAGAATAAATGCTAGAAGACAATAAAAAGCAGCAATAAATATGATAAAATAAATTACAAAATGAAAATGGAAGATAACTTAATAAATGAACATTAATAATATCAGTAAATAAAACAAAAGGGACGGGTTTGAAACCGGATTGTCGTTAGAAATTCATTTCCGAAAAAGAAGTGTTCTTTCCAAGTGTTTGAAAATTGGTTTGGAAACTTTTTAATAAAGTGGTGGCTTCATGTTGGCATGCATGTTAGTATGTTTTAAAAAAAAAAGAAAAGCGATCACCCCTCTTGTTTTATTTATTATTTCAGACTTTGCTTTATGAGGTGAGAATTTTCGATGTTTACAGTAACTAAATGTATAGATCGTCTTTTTGAGTACTGACCACACTTCGCAACTCAGGATCACTTCCATCATCTCTAGAGTCCAGTAGCTAGTATCTAGTTGCTAGTCCAGTAGCTAGTCTCTTGTCGAAGCTAGTTATAGTTTAGTGCCTCCTCGTCTCCTTCTGTATCAAAGTTCTTAAAATGGAATACAAGTAATGATCGATATTTTTTGCACTTACCATCTGCTCTGTGAATGCCACCTTTCGAATGGCCGCTTGAGCTTGATTACTAAATAGCTAGTACGTGCAACAATTCATCTTCCGCGTCATTTTCAATTGATTACACTACAAGAAAACAGCACATATCACAGACGTAATATTCAGTATGTAAAAGTTAAATTTCCGTATGTAATGATAATCACATACGGAAAATTCCGTAGGAAAATTCCGTCTGTAATAAGCGGGTCGGTAATACTATCCCGTCTGTGAAAACAAATTCCGTCGGTGATATTACGAACTTTTACTGACGGAAAACTCCGTAGGTAATAATATTATCACAGACGGAAATTTCCGTCTCAGAAAATAATTATCACCTACGGAAAGTTCCGTCTCAGATAATTGTTATCACCTACGAAAAATTCCGTCTCAGTTAATGTTATCATCAACGAAATTTTTATGTTTCAGATAAGACTTTCTTAAAAAGAAGCTACTATGCAAATGCCCAGTATATTCTTAGACGGTGCACAATGCAACAAGACTGCATAAATACGATATGGTAAGCTGGTGTAACCAGTAAACCATAAACATGTCGAAACATGATCAGTGTGTCATATATTAGTAAGATTTTAACTACTAATTTTGTTTGTGGATTGTGGATAGGTCGAGTGCAAATACTAATATTTGTTACTCTACGATGGATACTCTTTGTTAGGATATGAAGGGTTTCTATTGAGATGGTTAAACAAACAAAACAATATATAATAAAAAAAATGAAAATGTAAAGTTTTTACAAACTTTGATCCTAAATGACTTTCATACTGTTAGGATATGATATATCAGGTTACCGATATATATCATAGTCGTATTATATCAGTGAGTATCATATTGAGTTCGTTTGGGGAACAGCTTCCAGCGGCAGATAATTTCTCAATTTCTAAAATCAGCAGGGTTCCACCAAACACCCAAAACCAGTAGCTGACAGCTTCTGTAAAATCATTAGTTAACAACTTCTCAATTTTCAGCAGCAGGACCTAACAATTGTCTCTGCTTTTTAAAACCATCAGCAGACATTCCACCAAACACCAAAACTAGCAGCTGATAGCTTCTACAAAACCATCAACAGACAATTTCTCAATTTACAGCAGCAGGACCCAACAGCAGCCCCCAGCAGTTGTCCCCAAACGAACCCAATTATGTTTTTCTTCTCTATACTATATACGTGAGTATGCATACTCACTAATCCTTTCCATGTGTACACATAACATCCTTCCATCTAATACATATCATTTTCTCTGTTCTCTCTATACACCGTCGTATTCTAATTCTAACATAAAATCAGAGTAGGGCTGTCTCGATGATTTTCGGGGCCCTGTGCTAAAATCTAAAGTATGATATCTTATAGAATTAAATTATCTAAAGATAAAAAAAATTACTAAATTAAAAATATGTCAAATGAGACCTTAAAACATTCTATTTAAATCATTTAGAATATTTATATTTTCTCATGACAAAATCTAAAAGGAATAAATAAAATTGGGCCCCCAATAATTGGGGGGCTGTTCCGTAGGTCAGCTTACACGCCCCAATAGCCGGGCCGGAATCAGAGCAATTTTGCTCGATCCAAGAATAAGCTTCCACGATTTTATCACAAGTTGGAGACAAAGAGAACAACAGGGCTGGCGACGATGACGGTCAAGAAGCAGAGTCGGTAGTTCAAGAAACTCGGAATGTTTCGAGTAGCTGGTGTAAGTAGTAAACCACGAACATGTATGGAAACATGCAGGGGCGGAGCCAGGATTTTAAACTTAGGGTGCCAAAAAAAATTTTGGTTATATTTAATATAAATATTAAATATATTCTGAAAATAAATAATAAAATTTTAAAATTAAAATACTTACAATATGGTTTAAAGGTTTATATTTTAAATATAGATATAACTTATTAAAATATACTCTATCCTATTTTTCATAGATAATTTTCACAAAACACGGAAATTAAAAAGACAATTTTTGGACTAATTTATCCTTACTTTTTCATAAGAAATAGAGAAGTTGTGAGTGAGAGAAAAAAGTAAGAGGGTATATGAAAATTGAGTGATAAAAAAGTCCAAAACTATTATATTTTGAAAAAATGGCAACTTTCAAAACATCATTTATTAAGAATAGAAGGTAGTACATAGTGACAATTACAAGACTCATTGACTTAACTTTAAACTTAAATTTGATCAACCCAATTAATACTTTAAAATCAAGTTTTTCAGTTCAAATTATGGTTATAAAAAAAATAATATATAAAATATAAGACATTTAATAACAACAACTAATGTATTAAGTGTAATTTATTATTTCTATTTATAACACTAAACAATAGACAACTTTAATAAATTCAACTTAACTTATAACCAATTAAACTATATTATATAAAACTAGTAATAAAAAAAATGATGTCATCGGGACAATTGGGGGGGGCGGGCCCCCTAACTTCTAACGTGGCTCTGCCAGTGGAAACATGATCAATTCGTCATTTATATTAGTAAGATTTTAACTACTAATTTCGTTTGTGGATTCTGGATAGGTCCAATGCAAAGACTAATATTTCTTATTGCTCTTCGATGGATAGTATTTGTTTGCATGTGAAAGGTTTTTATTGAGATGGTTAACAAACAAAACAACATATAATAAAAAAAAAAGGAAAATTACATCCCCCACCCTCGACCTTTGACCGAATTACAAAAACCACCCATGAGGTTTAGGTATTTAAATTGCCCACCCCTCACTTTCTCCCAGTTTATCATCCGTCATCTTTTTGTAATTTCCGTTAATAGTGGCTGCTGACATGGCTCACTAATACACGTCATTCCCTAATCCCTAATTACCCTTTCACGTATTACTCTCCTGCTCTCTGATATTCTTCTCTCCTTCGATTCACTCCACTGCTGTTCTTCGATTCGCTGCGCCCTCTTGAACTCAGAGAGAGTTCTCCTCTCAGGTTACGAGTCTCTATCTTGATTGCATTGTGCGACGCTTGTCGCTTTCATTGCTGCCCTTACTCTGTCCCTTTGCGAAATGTTTGTCGATTTGTTGCTGGAAGTAGTTGTCGACACTCATAAACCCTAGAAATTCATTTCTGGAAACTGATTACTGATTCTCTTATGATGTGGCTCATTGTGCGACGCTTTGTCGCTTTCATTGCTGCGCCCTTACTCTGTCCCTTTGCGAAATGTCTGTCGTGTGACTCTTAAAAACTTCTGGAAACTCATTCTCTTATGCAGTGGCTTTTACTGTCGTGTGACCCTCATTTCTGGAAACTGATTCTATTATGCTGTGGCTTGTACTGTCTTGTGACCCTCATTTCTGTAAACTGATTCTCTTATGCTGTGGCTTGTACTGTTGTGTGACCCTCATTACTAGATAACTGATTCTCTTATGTTGTGGCTTGTACTGTCGTGTGACCCTTATTTATGTAAACTGATTTATGTGTAAACTAATTAATTAGCCCTCTTAGTGGTTCTAGTTCTGATATTAAATTTTGTGTGTTTTTTGTGATGGGTAAAGATTACTTTTACTGTACAGTTTTTGTCTGTTATATGTGGTGAAATGAAGATTGCTACTGCTGTCTGAATGTAGTCGTTGATATTGTGTTTGCAGAGATGGAGGAGTTCTATCTTGATTTCATGTATGAGGGTGCTCGTTACAAGGTTGGGATGCCCTTTGACCCTGACATGTATTCGACGATAGAGATGGTCAATGATTTTCTTGATACCCTTAAGAAGCATAGCAACGTCAGAGTACCACGAAACCCTATGTTCTTCTACCAGCACCCAAAAAGTCTGAAGAACATAGAGATACTGTGTGATAGACAACTTCTGAGTATGCTTTCGTTGTTTCACGACAAGGAAACAATTGAAATAATAGTGCAAGAGGGAGATAAGGAAACAGAACTCATGTCCGTATTTAGAAGATGGTTGGCAGATGCGGACAAAAGAGAGAGTGTTGATCACCATGGCAGTGAGCCAAATCTTCAAATGGATGACGAAGATATACAATGTCTAAATGACCAAGAAGAGATTTTTCCTAGTTCACCACCACCTCCACAAACACAGCTCTCTCAAGTTATCCCTCCTCCGCCCACAATTAATCAGCCACAAACACAGCTCTCTCAATCAACCACTCTTGACAGTGCCAAAAAAGGGAAGAAGAAGAAAAGACCTCGAGGTCTTAATCAGATATATGGATCGACATCCACTAACAATCCAATGCTTCCTTCAGTTCTTTGCAGACCAGCTGAACCTGTTCAGCCCGTTGGATCACTCACACCATCATTATCAAGTCCTAGGGTTGCATCTAACAGTGCAACTGGCAATGCAACTGTTGGTGCACTAACATCTGTGAACCATGAGTTACAGATTATCCCCGCAGACCCCAACAATGAAACTAATGAAGGACAAGTTGATGAACCACAACCTTGCTTCTCTGATGACTCTTGGGATAGAAATTCCGACAAGGTGTACGGTTTTAGTTCGAATGAAGATAGTGGATCTGAATCTGTACAAGATGATGATGTTGATGAAGTGGCTGTTGACGAGTTGGAGTTATTAAGAGAGGGTGGATACTTTTCTGGTGATGAGGATGAAGGTGTTGTTGGTGATGAGAAGTACCTTAGACAAGGTAAACAGTTTGAGTTACAGCCTGATGGAACAATTAAACTGGAAGCTCGTCAAATGTTCTTGAACAAAGATTTTTTCAGAGAGGTGATGGAAGACTATGCAGTCCAAGAAGGGATAGACTTGCATAGGGTGGCCAATGACCCATGGAAATACACTGTGTTGTGCAACAACACTGATACTTGTCAATGGCGACTCCATGCCTCATTGTTAGCAGACAATGTCACATTCATGATCAAAACAATTAGAGCTGAGCACAGTTGTTCCAGATTGTCAGAAAACCCTTGCTGCCACGTCAAGGTGGATTATGAGAAAGGTGTTGCCGGAGTCGAGAGCTAACAATTCCATGTCCCCTGCCAATATTCAGCACTTCATTCAGACCAAATTTGGTGTCATAGTTAACTACATGAAGTGCTTCAGGGTAAAAAAAGAGGCTATGAAACTTCTTCAAGGTAACCATGCAGAATCGTATGCCCGGCTGCATCAATACACCAAAATAGCCCTTGAGCGAAATCCCGGCTCCATAATAGATCTCAAATTCCAGAAATACCTCAACGGTCCTCCAACATTTAGCAAGTTGTTCATATGCTTCAATGCGCTTAAGGAGGGTTTTCTCAATGGCTGCAGACCAATTCTTGGTGTAGATGGTTGCCATCTTAAGGGTCCTTATGGAGGCGTGCTTTTAAGTGTTGTTGCCATTGATGGGAACAATGGAATATTTCCTGTCGCCTTTGCTATTGTAGCGAGTGAGACTACGGAGACTTGGACTTATTTTTTCAGCAATTTGAGGTTGATTGCTAATGAAGATGCAAGGAAAAATTGGGTCATCATTTCTGATCGTCAAAAGGTAATACATCACATGTATTCATTATCGTTCATGTTTGAATTGTTTACGTCAATGGTGGTCTTAAACATTCTGTTACATTCTGCTTGTTTTCTAGGGGGTTGAGCCCGCACTAGATGCTGTGTTACCCGATGTAACCAGGAGAATCTGTTGTCGTCATTTGTATGCGAATTTCAAAAAGGATCACCCAGGTAAATGATGGTTACACATTTCCATTGTTTTCCAACTATTTTGTTTTATTCTAAATACCGTACTAACCTTTCTACTTACCGCCTCCAGGTGCTTTGTTACGAAACTTATTTTGGGAGGCCTCACAATGTTACACCACAGTTGGATTGAGGGAAGTTATGAAGAAGATTGAAGAGACTTCTGTGGGAGCATATATGTACTTGCGTGAAGTAGACTACAATTTGTGGGTGAGGCTTCACATGCCAAAGGAGGTTAAGGTGATTGAGACAACTTCAAATTTTGTTGAGTCATTCAACAGCAAGTTGTCTGGAATGAGGAGCAGCCCTATCTTTGCACTCTTAGAAAGCTTAAGACGCACTCTGATGAAGAAAATAAATGCAAGAAGGGAATCAATAAACAAGATGAATGGACGAATCACACCCTATGCAAGGAAGATGCTGTATAAAAACACTAAGGCCGGGTGCAGATGTGGACTAACAGCAAGCAGTGAGTCTGAGTTCGAGGTTACGGACTCTAACCGGCATTATATTGTAAACCTGCGTGATAGACACTGCGATTGTATGGCTTGGGATCATTCTGGTATCCCTTGCAAGCATGCATGCGCGGTACTAAACTGGAAGAGAATAGATAAGGATCAGTTTGTGCATCCTTATTTTTCCATGAACATGTACACATCCACATATGTGCTAGCCATTTCCCCAATTCTAGACCCTTCATTATGGCCAGAAGATGAAGGTTTAACTACCTTAGCACCACTGTTTCTTAGAAAATTACCCGGAAGGCCCAAGAAGCATAGAAGACGGGAAGATGGCGAGGCTAGACCCACAACTAAAAGATCAAGTCATGTTACGTGTGCTAAATGTAAGCAAGGGGGCACAACTCTAGGACATGCTCAGCGCAGGTCAGCAGAGGAGATGGTCAAGGCAAGGGTTTAGTTGCTGTCACAGAAGGGGATGCCACAAACTTGGAGTCTCAGCTGCTTCAAAGGGCAAAAAGAGAAAAGGAAAGGAGGGAGCGTCCACATCTGCCGGAGTTCAAGAGAGGGGAATGAAGACACGTTCGCATGGTAATGTTATTCTTCATATGTCTCTTTTAATAAAGAAGTTATCTTTTGTGAAATCATGACTTCTGAAAAATATCCTTAATTTTGTTACAGGTATGTAATATACCAGCTGAATGTGACAGAAACAGCGAGAAAAAAGAAGTCAACTTGGATGAATTTTGTTCCAGCAATCTTCCCTTTATTTGAACGAAGTGATGTTTGAAAGATTATGTAATGTTGGCTTTGATATTAGACTTAGACAGCTTGTAATCGCAATGGTTAGCGTTTGTGCTTTGGTTCAAACAGATTATGCAATGCTTAGCATTGATATTTTGTGTACTCAGATTATGTGATGGTAGGCGTTGATCTTTTGGTTAAGACAAGTTATGTAATGGCTTGACGTTTAGATTTGAAATGCCAGTGCTAAAGTCTTTTGGTTAAGACAAGTTATCAGAATATGTTGTTTTGATTTACCTGTTGTTGTACTTGTTCTTTGGTGCTGATTATGTTGTTGAGAGGTGTTTCTGTTGATGTTCTTTGCTGCACTAGTGATTTCATGTTTCTAAATCTGTTTTTGATTCAAAATCTTTCTCTGTTTTGAATTTTTGTTTTTGATTCAAAGTCTCTTTTTTGTTCCTGTATCCAATTCCATTTTTGTTTCTACTTACTAGTTTCTGTTTTTGGTTTACAGTTTATGTTCAATTTTGTTCATGTTTCTGTTTGATTCAATTTCGTTTGTTAGTTTCTGTTTTCTATTGATGTTCTTTGCTCCACTAGTTACTTACCAGTTTCTGTTTTGATTCAAAATCTCTTTGTTTTGAATTTTTGTTTTTGATTCAAAGTCCTTTTTTGTGTTCCTGTATCCAATTCGATTTCTGTTTCTACTTACTAGTTTCTGTTTTTTGGTTTACAGTTTCTGTTTTCAATTTTTGTTCATGTTTCTGTTTGATTTAAGTATCTGTAATGATTTCCAGATTTAAGTTTCTGTTTTGCTTACCGGTTTCTGTTTTCTATTGATGTTCTTTGCTCCACTAGTTACTTACCAGTTTCTGTCTGTATATCAGTTGATTTAAGTTTCATTTCTGTATCCAATTCCATTTCTGTATCCAATTCCGTTTCTGTATCCAAAAAAAACTGTCTCTACTTACCAGTTTCTGTTTTTGATTTAAGTATGGCTACTTACCAGTTTCTGTTTTTGATTAAAGTATGGCTACTTACCAGTTTCTGTTTTGAATACCAGTTTATTTAAGTTTCTGTTTGGTGTTTCTGTTTCTGTCCATTTATGCTTCTGTTGTTTTCTGTTTATGTACACGTATTCTGATGAAGAAAATAAGCTCAATTGCAATTTGTTGCTGCAATTAATCTCAGACAATGTCGTGTCTGGTAGATGCAAAATACAACTGCTTTGACTGTCATTACAAGCTACGGAGTACACAACTCAACTCACTAGCACATTCTACACTACTAACTAAACTACATGATACAGATTACATATAACTGTGAATCACTAACTACACTAATTTCAGAAACAACAGTAGAACAACAACAACAATTACATACGAAATAGTAATTAGCTTGGTAACTTCAGCCTTCAGCTCGACTCCATCTCTATGAAGAATCATCTTCATCTCCATCATATCATCTCTAAGTTGACACAGTTGACATTGAATTATCATGTCGGCGTTGGGGTCATTCGAGTTGACTTCCCCACTATAAATTTCAGGCCGCAGAAGATGCCGATTATCCTCCACTTCATACCACCACTTGAATATACCATTACCACAATCACATTTATAAAACAATTTTCCGGGGTTGTCAATTGTCTCCGCAACAAACAAACGAGCATTCTTCTTGCAACGACACTTCACATTAACAAATGTAAAGCGGCTCTCACTGTTTTGGTTGTTGGACGATGACATATTACTGAAACAACTACAAACTATCAGCAATACGTGAGCACATGAAACACAAACAAATTGAACATTAAAGAGCTCAGATTGGGAATGTTGCCCCCATCATCATAGCTATGAAAAGTGATTCCAGTAGATTATATGTCAATGTGGAGCAACTGCACTTCTTTCGAATTAGGGAGGAGCAACCTAGGGTATGCTAGCGGCTTCTTCAGAACAAAGAAACAACACCAGACAACACACCAACATCACTTCAACTACCCAATTGACAGAGAAACTGTTGCCACTTCAACACAATTGACAATCAGCTATCAGAACTAGAACCACTAAGAGGGCTAATTAAAATCATGACACTCATCATTAAAACTACACATATAGTGCAAAGATTATGCAGAAATCAGTTTCCAGAAATGAGGGTCACACGACAGTACAAGCCACAAGATAAGAGAATCAGTGCCGACAACCAGTTCCAGTCACAAAGCGCCAACAGGAACTCAAGAAATACAAGCCACACAATTGGCAAAGCGACGAACCGAATCATTTTCCATAAATGAATTTCCAGGGTTCATGAGTGTCGACAACCAGTTCCAGTAACATAAGCCACACAATTTGCAAAGCGACGAACCGAATCAGTTTCCAGAAATGAATTTCTAGGGTTTATGAGTGTCGACAACTACTTCCAGTAACAAATCGACACACATTTCGCAAAGGGACAGAGTAAGGGCGCAACGATGAAAGCGACAAAGCGTCGCACAATGCTATCAAGATAGAGACTCGTAACCTGAGAGGAGAACTCTCTCTGAGTTCAAGAGGGCGCAGCGAATCAAAGAACAACAGTGGAGTGAATCGAAGCGGAGAAGAATAGCAGAGAGTAATAAATCGAAGCGGAGAAGAATAGCAGAGAGCAGAGAGTAATACGTGAAAGGAACTAGGGATTCTGATTTTATTCTCCTCCTGGGTTAGGGATTTAGAAGAATTAGTATTAGTGTGACAAGTCAGCATACTACACCGCCAATGTTATAAAGCCATGTGGAGTCTACAGCCATGTCAGCAGCCACTATTAACGGAAATTACAAAAAGATGACGGATGATAAACTGGGAGAAAGTGAGGGGTGGGCAATTTAAATACCTAAACCTCATGGGTGGTTTTTGTAATTCGGTCAAAGGTCGTGGGTGGGGGATGTAATTTTCCCTAAAAAAAGGGACAACATACCGATAAAGGTTGAACGAATTATACAAATACCCCTGAACTATGAAACTTACTATAAAATATCCTTGAAGTTTGTAATTTACTACAAAATATCCTTGAAGTTTATAATTTATTATAAAATATCCTGGAAGTTTGTAATTTATTATATTATATCGCTGAGGCTAAGTTTCACTTTTATTACGAAATATCCCTCTATTCAAATTCTAAAATATTATAATTTTCATATTCTCATTTCCTCCCTAAACCACTAAGGATTTAAGAAAATCACATGGTTCTGGTGTTTGTAGACTCTTACATGATCATAAAAGAATGATCCTAAAATGGTGAATAAAACTAATGAAAGTGAGAAGTATAAATTACCATATCTCACTCACAACCTCAAGTCATCGTTAACTTTTAATATCACAACTATTGCTTAGTAGGGTTACAAATGAGATTAATGAAGAGAATAAGAAAGAAGTATAAGGAGACTAAAAAAAAGCAAAGAAAGCGCTGAGGGAAGCAAGACGGAAAGTAAACAATAAAATATAAACGAGAAAATGGACACAAATGACAGTGAAAAGAGAATTTATAGACTTACCTATCTTAGAGACCGCAAGAATAGAGAAATTGGAAAGTATGGGTGCGCGTGAAAGATGTCATCTAAAGAGTCTTGGCCGAGATTGACGAACTATAGGAAATGTGGACATCATACTTCAATACATTGTTTAGCTAGAACCAGATAAGAGATGGTGGTGATCTCACCATACTAAAGTATATGATAAATTGAGATTTTTGAGGAGGATTAAGGAAAAATAGGTAAAGAAGACCTTGAGAAAAATGGTGCTAAAGAAATTAAAAGGGGCTAAATAACATAACGATTGAGGTTTGGAAGAGCACAAGGGAGAGGGAGAGAGATTGATTGACTAAAGACTTTTTTCAACAAGGTAAAGGGTTTAAAAGGGAGTTTACTTAAGAGTTGGTAATATGAATTTAAAATTTAGGAGATATCTTTTCGTTTTATGATAGATAAAGGGTTTAAGGGAGTTAATCAAGAAACTGCTTATAAGAAATGGAATTTTTAGAACTAAGTTGACCATAAAATAGGAAGACATTATTGATTTTAAATTATTTTAAGGAGATGGGTGAGTTTTATGAAAGTTGGAAGAAGAAAAAAAGTTTCTTTTTTAATTCCAACCCTTTGCTTTTTCAGGAGAAAATGTATGAGATCTTGACCATTGTGTCATTGCATTGGTTTTGCTTTATGCTTTGGAAGCTCTCCATTTGGATATAACAAATGATTTCCCAAATCATGGACAAGTTAAACCGCGAATTCGAAGATAGCTCTTACGCCATGTTGTACTGTGGCGATGGGCAATTTTGTCCTTTTGTCACTTATATGTATACTTTTATAAAAACTTTAAAATATATATTTTTATATAAAGTCCAAATAATATAAATTTTATACTATTGTTCATCATTTTTCGTACTCGTCAAAACAAGATGCATCATGGATATGTTTTGGTAAATTTTTATTTTTTATTTTTTGTATGTACATATTTTAAGATTAATTTGAATCTTAAGTTTAAGAAAAGTGAATCAAAGGTTGTTAAAAAGTGAACGAATGTGTTAAAAAGTGAATCAGAGAGTTGCATAAAAGTGAATAAGAGGTTTTAAAAAAAGTGAATCTCATAAACAGAGATTATTAAAACTAAAGTGATTCTGATTGTTTGACTAGCGTGAATTAAAGATTTTCGAAATATGAATCAAAGTTGTTTAAAAAGTGAATCACAAGTTGTTTCAAAGTGAATCAAAGTAATAAGAGTGAATCTTGTAAGCATAGATTGTTTAACTAAAGTGATTAAGAGGTTTAAGAAATGTGAATCTAAGATTTTTATAAAGTGAATCACGAGTTTAAGAAAAGTGAATTAAAGGTTAAGAAAGTGATTCTCGTAAATAGAGATTGTTAACTAAAGTGAATAAGAGGTTCAAGAAAATGAATCAGAGGTTTAAGAAAAGTTAATCAAAGGTTTTTTAAAGGTGAATCAAAGGTTTAAGAACAGTGAATATTTTGTTTAACTAGTAAAAGTTAATCCTACCACAAACTTATGCGAGAGTGGATTTTAGGGTGTTTGGGGGTAGGGTAATCTTTTTGGCATTAGTCTACACTTTATGTTGTCGTTACTAACTCGACATATTTTTAGGGATGTACAACCCAAAAAATGCGGTTTTTAGAGTGTTTGGGGTAAAATTCATTTTGTTAATGAATAAGGTTTATTTTGTTAAAGAAGATTCATTTTGTTAATGAATATGATTCACTTAAAAAATATGTAATATATACTCCTTCTAAAAACATGAAATTTTAAGTTTACAAAAACATATCCATGATGCATCTTGTTTTGAAGAACACGAAAAATGATGAACAATAGTATATATTTTTTTTAATTTTGCACTTATAGTTTGTAAGTTATAACATTTTGAAAAAAAATACAATTTCTCTCTCCTACTCACCTACCCCTCTCCCCCTCTCCCGTAAGTTGCTTGACTTTTCTCTTCTTTTTTTTCTTTTCCCTTCATTTCCCTCCAATAAAATGGTGACATGTGGACAGTCTCCATATTCTAATATGGCACCAGCTCCATATTCTCCATAATCCTCCGAACACAGTTGAATCCTAATGAGCTTGGATCCTAGTCACGAGGTAGCATTAAATACAAAACTCATTTAATAGCAGTATTACCTACCAACTAACCAAGCTAGCTAATTTCATGGGTTCTCTTCTTTTGGTCTAAACAAATGGAAACCCACATAAATGTCATAGAAGATTAAGTGGTAGTATCTTCGGGCTCAAGAGAGATAAATTTAACTAGTATTAAGTAAAGAGTTATAACAAAGTAAACTAGTGTTTTAGGGTCAAACACTTATCCCAAATTATAGAAGTGGTCTACTAGGTCATTAAAAAGTAAGAGAGAAGGTAAATAAATTATCCATTAGAAAGGTTCAACAAAATAATCTCCAGACCCTTATAAGCTCCAAAACTCTCTATTTTTCACTCTCAAAATTAGTCAGCATAAGCTATACTAAAAAAATACTCCATCATTTTCTAAATATAAGTCATTTTAGGCTTTAGAATTTATGTTCAAATTATAAGTCATTTTTTACTTTTGTATCTCTCTATCTACTTTTACCGTTTTATTTTTTTAATTGTTATTACACTCTACTTTTTGTCTTACCAATAAGTACACTCCCTCCTATTCTAAATATAAATCATTTTAGACTTTGAAATTATGTTCAAATTATAAATCATTTTGGACTTTTTTTATCTCTCTGACTACTTTTGATCTTTTTATTTTTTTTAATTATTATTGTTATTGCACTCTACTTGTCACATTACAAATAAAATATACTTCTATTTGTTATTCTTCTCTTACAAAAAATAAAGATACACTAATCTTTTTAAACTATTTCTAAAAAATTATAAAAAAAATCTAAAATACCTTATAATAAAAAAAGTAATATTCTTCTCATACAAAAATAAAAATACACTGGACTTTTTAAACTCTTATAAGATGCTATAACAACTGAAAAGTTGCAATAAATCCAGGCGACTAGTGGCGAACCAACCCAATAGGTTGGTATTATGCTCCGACCGATGCGCAAGAATCCTAGTTTTCCCTACCGGTCCATATTTTTTTGATAATTATAGGCACATGGCCTAGGATGTCGCAAGGGCAAATCAAATAACACCGACTCGATTCAACTCTTACATACCTTTCTAATCCTACCTTACACAGACATTACACGGGACATCTTACTAAAGCCTAGAGATCTTGTCCTAGGGACTTTCCTTGACCTCTTCTTACAACCTTTCTCTTGCATCTCTAACGATAGCCATGCTCGTCTTGGGACCGTCCTACACGCCACTTCATTCCACTTTCAGGCTGGATAATTGGAGAGTAAACTCCTTTCCCTTACCACCGTCTTCACGACGCACCTTCTTACAACCTTTCCCTTGCATCTCTGACAATATGACCGCTGGGTAATCGGAGAGTAAACTCCTTTCTCTTACCACCGGTCTTCACGACGCACCTTCTTACAACCTTTCCCTTGTATCTCTGACAATATGACCGCTGGGTAATCAGAGAGTAAACTCCTTTCCCCACCACCGTCCTTCACGACACTTCATTCCTCCACCAGGTTGGGTAATCGGAGAGAAAACTCCATTCCTCCACTCCCCAGAATAAGTAATAAGAGAATAAACTATTTTCTCCCACCAAAATGGGTGGTAAGAGGATTTGAACTCAGGACCTTCCGTCCCCTACTTCAGTCCTCCACCACTCGAATGTCTACCGGTCCATATGAATTAGTCTTATTTGTAGCCCTGTCAACACGAAGTAACCACTAAAAACAATCAGTGAGCCAACAATGCCATAACGCCAACCATTACAAAGCAATCTCATCATCCCACCACCCGAACTAAGACGCTGTCATTGCGTAAACTACATGGATAAGCATCACACAACCTATTAACCT
This sequence comes from Limonium bicolor, assembly GCA_023374045.1. Lineage (NCBI taxonomy): Eukaryota > Viridiplantae > Streptophyta > Magnoliopsida > Caryophyllales > Plumbaginaceae > Limonium > Limonium bicolor. Next base: position 329,520,044 of record CM041776.1, on the reverse strand, counting down.
TTAAAATAAAACAAACATCATAGTGTGTTCATCCCCAAAAGCTACATCCCCAGTTTTAAATCCAACATTAGAAATCAACAAGGCGATGGGATGAACACATTCCTTTAACAGATGACTCAATTCCACATCTTACATAATCGACCTCATTGAGCATAGTAACATAAGAACCAAAGGACATAGAAAAAGAAAAGGGAAATACAACTGAGAAAATTAGACCCCATAGGTAAAGGGACATCCACAGTATCAACAACACATTTTTCCACACAGCTAAAAGGCACATCAAGTTAGGTAAAAATTATGCATATAACCCCCCCCCCCCCCCCCCCCCCCCCACACACACACAAGTACTTAGTGAGTTTCAACAATTTGAATTCTTAATTAGCAAGTTCAAGTCTAAGATATTAGACAAAGTTGCAAGTACATAGATATTCAGTTGAAATGATGCACAATCAATCCTTCGATTCAGCTATGGTTGCAAAAGATCTCTTCCGTGTTGCTCGAACCACATATCCATCACCTTCAGGAGCCCCTGAGTTATCATTACTAATCATATCCTTCTCTTCAGAAGCCTTTGAATCAAATGTGAATGTACTGTCTTCAACTGTATCTGTGATAAATTAAAAATTGGCATGAGCAACCATCATTCCACAGGATATCTACATAGATGGAACGTGGACTTTCAAATTCAAACAAAGATACTAGGTCATCTTGAATTTGGACAGATGCACATAGGTGACAATGCTCAGAAAATCTAATAGTTACAAAGGACCTAACAAAGATAATAGCCCTCTTATAGCATCAATAAAAAAATAACTTTGGTAACAGTGTTCAGTATGCTATCGTTTACTTCAAAAAATATCAAGCAATAGAGAAAAGGGCAAACACTCACAGAACAAGGAAGGTAAAATTCAGACACTGATTACAAGAATCCCCAAGCAATACATCAACAACCTCTAACAGCTAATGCATCAACAACCTATAACAGCTAATGTCACCTTTGCATCTCAAGAAAAGATAAGAACATGTAATAGCTTTGTATATCCTAAAACTGTAAAATATCAAGAAATCATTATATTCGAAACTTACGCTCTTTAATAAACAAAATCTCTCCTTTTGCGCTAGGGCATCTACTTTTGACCTTGGCCCTGTAGATCCTTTTAGCGCCATCTTCATCTCTCAACAAGAGTGTGAAGTAATAGTCACAGGCACAAGCCACATAAAACTTTTGATTCAACTTGACAACTTTAATGAGTTCCAAACTATCCCCCTAAAGATGAAAGGAAAACCATTGAAGCTTAAAATATATATATATAAAGGATAGCTAAGGAGGAAATAGTTATATGTGCAGTCTTCTGCTTGTGCGACTATAGATGAAAGGAAAACTATCAAACTTAAATATACATATAAAAAAAAGGATAGCTAAGGAGAAAATAGTTATATGTGTACCGTCTTCTGGTTGTGCGATTCAAGAGCCTCTTTTGCAACTTCGGCATATGATGGAATAGTTTCAAGCAATAAAGGTGCAACAGGCGAAATGTCAAAGTACGCAACATTCTCCAACCTCTTAATATCGAATCCCTGTTCAATTCAGCATTTGATTATTAGATAATGATAAAAAAGAATAAAACACTTTATCAACTTATTGATAGTTGGACAAAAAGCAAAGCATATCACGCTTTACATGTGCAACTAATCCAACCGCTTGTTCATACACCCAAACATGTTTGTGAGGAAGAATCAAGATCTAGCACAGCATTTAGGTAAAATTCAGCCCAAAAGATCAATGTGATATGTACAATTCAGAGACTGTCATGATCAGATACAAAGTTTCTCTAGTCAATAACACCCATTATCTCACACGCATCAGGAAACATGGCATATTTCATTGCAAACCCATAAATGTCAGGAACAAATCCCTACAAAAAGACATTTGATATGATAGTGATTGATATTTTCAAGTTGTTCTGTTTTTTTTTTCTTTTGCTTATCGAGTTCCACTAATGTCTGTCGGATCTTCCCTAATCCAGCAGGTTCACTAGTACAGCAACAATTTTAAGTCTTAATAAACTAATTCAAGTCACAATCTTCGTCGTCTTCGAAACTGCATATTCAGAAAGACAGCTAAATTTTCAATATTTAGAATTTTGCAAAATAATACTATATAGTATTTTTATTTAAAAGGAACAACTTCAGTTGGAGAGAGAATGACCTCGCTTTCCTCGATCTGCCGATAGTAATCGGCTTCCTCATCTTCGGTCATATGCCGTAATCCGCTTTCCAACTGCTTATCGTAATAATCAGAATCATAATCCGATTTTGCATCACAAACAGTTTCTATATCGCTGCTATCATCGAAGATGGATAGACCCAGGATCTCCGATATACTGAAAGTCTCCTCCAGCCCCGATTCCTCTCCCTCTTTCGTATCATTAGTAATAGCTGGTGCATGAAGTCTTTCAGCCTCCGCTAGCGAAGGCGGGGAGAATTCCTTTTCCTCTTTCACAGCCATGAGAGTCAAGAATCCGAATAGCAAAGGAGATACACCAAAGGGTACAAAAGGGTACGATAGGGTCGGGTGAGAATGTGAAGAAGGAAAATAAAATGGGTCTAATAACCATACGTTGTTCCTAGCCGTAGGATCAGTCAAATTTACTAAAGCCGTAAAATCCTTTGGATATAAATTACTCTTTTGCAAGTATCGTAATATCGGTCACCGGAAACCGGGAAACGCAATGAAATGAAAATGAGAGTAGTCCCTTCTTCCTCTTTCAAAATTCTTTTTCTTTATCAAAAATATATGGTGGTACAAGAAGATATCGTTTTTCAAAAATTAGATATATCTATTTGATAATCGCAAATTTGAACATACATGTCATTACTGGTGTATTAGTAATATAAAGTCAATTTGAAGAAAAAACAATGCAACAAGAAACAATCTTGTACGCATGAGAATGAAAAATTGACATCACTAACCTACCTTTTGTGTCATGTGTCATGTTACAATCCAAACTCCAAGGGTGATAACGCTTGAGCCCTCACCCCCAACCAGAGGCGAAGACAACGGGTGGGTGTTTGGCCCCCCAACTCCCTCGAGTACATGCTGAAATCAGTTTTTGTTTTTTTGTTATACAGTGTACTTGTGTTATTGGATATTTGTTCGCCCCATAACATTTTGTAAAATATCACTATGATGTCACCAAATTCTATTTGTTATCAATTTTATTTCTATTAATATGTAATATTGTTCTAGAATTATATTGTAAAAAATCATATTTTGTCTACACTAGATGTAACACCCCTGCTTAATCGGCTCCTAATCGTCATACCTTTCGTAATAACCACGCGGTAATATAAACAATATCGAACTACAGGTGTTACCGTTCCCACGCCCATGCGAGTAAACACAACTTCTCTTAACTCAGTAAACTACGAAACAAACCCGCCTTTGTCCCGCAATAATAACAGAGTCTCCACTTCCATTCTAATATCTAATACAGAACTAGTGAGCAATCTTATTCCAGATCTTTATACAATATTTTACAAACAACCGAATTGCAACAGTGCAAACTTAAAATGTACTATCTACCCATCGCGTCCCGCGATCTGCGCACCGGAAGGCATACCTGCAAATGTTGTTTGTATGTATGGAACGCCTCTGCTGAGTATGCTACTCATGACTATCATGACCCCCTCGACCCCCAGCTAATTGATCGAGAGTGTCACACCCCTACAACGCCCCTATCAACTACCGAAATGCAGCGGAAATAACCAACCAAACAATAACTAAACGCTTTGGTGTTACAACGCCGTTAACCACCCACGTGGTTAACTAGGCAGAATAAATACAAGTGTATCGGTCTGATGATCAGACTCCCGAGCATAGAATCTAACATCCATATATAAACATAACCAACCATACCGAGTATTTAATTTACCTCCACTACCAACTGTAAACCTCCACCACAGTTTAACGAACGGTACCAAAATGTAACGCCACGGGAGCACAGGCGCATCCCGGGCTCAACATCCAAAACAACCAAAAGTACATCATCGACCTAGGATCTAGAGCCACTCCGCTTCTTCGATCCTCATCCTGCAATAAAATATGGAGCCCCCGAGGGGGTCAGCAACCTTTGCTGGTATGGCTAACGCGCAGCCCATCGGCTACCGGGATACGCGCAACCAATTGTCATGATAACATGGCATTCATTTTAAAACATCCAATATATATATATATATACCATAGCATAGCAAGGGAAATTGCATAGCATCATAACAATACATAACACCATAAAATCGGTCCTCACAAGGAACCTTCCACCATAGTTAGTATACCATGTGAGCCTAGAGATTTTTACCAATCCCATGTTAAGCTCGTTACCAACCTCGTTACCGTCCAGTTATATAGAACGGTTAACTTATACCCAAGGTGTGTCGGATATAGTAATCCCAAGCACACCGAAATAACATACGTATGCCCCTGTGGCCCGACGTGAGTCAGTAACTAGCTTTGGATAAGCTAAGGGAAGGTAGAAACCAAATTGGAATACCACCTATACATACACCAAGAGAGCCGAACCGGATATGATATCGACTCCCGTCCATCACACGCGTGGCCGGAACAACCGGACTCCTCACTCCCCCCGATTAGCACTTGTTAGTGATCACACAATATTTTGTTAAGTCACATACAAGCAAATATTTAGGTCTTGTTAGACAACCAAGGGAAAGGAGTCACAACCTTACAACATCTTAATGTATAACAACTGTAAACTCTTTTCATGCCTTAATCTTATAAGGTCGTAACACACAGAAAAACAAACAACATCCAAGCCGGTGTAAACCGGTAGACAACAGACTGCAAGAAAACCATACCTTGGTCCTTGCCTCGATTGGTTTCCACCTTGAGAGAATCCTAAACACATTAGTAACGTCGGTTAATTATTTATTTGACTTCAAACTTACTAAGTATTTAACATGATTGTATGACATGTTTTAATGTCTATTCTACCCTAGGTTACCTTCATTATTCACCCTAGGGTTAACTACATAAGTCACATTCTTTTCTTTTTTTTTTTTACAAGTTTAGGTCCGACCGACCTTACCGACCGGACTTACCCAAGTCCGGTCGATTCCAGAACACATTTCCGTCAAAATTTTCTACTCCGACCGACCTTGTAAGTCGGTCGCATGTTCGGTCTTTTCCCGAGAGTTTTCCCTTTGAAAATTTAGCCCGACCGGACTTGCCAAGTCCGGTCCTATGTCGGTCGATTCCAGTAACTCAATCCGTACACAAAATACAAGCCCGACCGACCTTGCAAGTCCGGTCCCCAAGGTCGGTCCATTCCAGAAGCCAATTTCGCAGGGTAAACTGGGCTCGACCGAACTTGCAAGTCGGTCGCAAGTTCGGTCTGCCCCAGACCTTTGTTTTCCTTTTACATTCAACTCCAAACTTCACCCCATATAACCTAGTACTCCCTAACCTCATTTGGGCACTTTAAACACACCTTAAGACATCCTTAAACACTCATAAAACTCATTTTCTAATTCCTTAAACCTTTACATATCTTCACAAAATTCTAACACTTACAATGTTTTCTCCTAGTTTTTCAAGTGGTGTTTCATACCTATGATAACTACTATCCCAAAAGCTTTCTCCTTATTTTAACATCATCTCCCAAGCATCATCTCTCACAACTAACTCCTTATATCCTTCTTGAAACTTTTCCTAGTGTACACTTCTCCTTATTTTACCAAAGTTTGCCTAAGTATTACCTAAGTCCCAAAGTGACTTTGGTACTTACTAAATCTCAAGATCATGCCTAAGTCCTTATTACACTCTAGAGTACTTCCTAGTTCATCAAAATTCCTTTAAAACATCATGAACTCCTTATTCATTTCCTAAATTTCTAACTCACCAAACCTTATGTAAACACTTAGAACTTCTTACTTCTTACCTAAATTTTGACATGGATTCCCCTAGAACATTACTAAGCCTAAACACTTTGTTTTCTCCATTAAACACACAAGAACATCTAGAATCACCAAGAACACTCTCCCACACAAACTTACTCAAATCACACCACATTACAATATAGCATAACCTAAATTGCATGGCACTTAGGCCCTTAAAATGCATGGCTCTTAGGCCCTTAAGGTGCTTAACTTAAACACTGAATTTCCACAATATATTGCCTTTGACCTGCAAATACACTCAACACACATATGCCTTTTACTAGTCTCTTGAGAACACTTTACTAAGTCATTCACCATTTGCTCTTTAGGTAGTTTTAATAAGCATTTATAAGCTCATTTCTCCTAAGGCATTAAACAACATTAGGTTAGTAGATTTACCTCTTTTCCAAACACTTCTTCTTGTTTCCTTACAAAACCGTAGGTATTTGATTCCTTGTCAAGTTCTAAACAATATACAAACACCATAATGAGTATTCAAGCTTTGAGCTTCATCTCATTGTAAACCCTAATTTTACATTGTTTCAAAAACATTAATGTAGTTGTTTTACCTTGATCTTTGAAGAGAGTTTGAATATATAACAAGAGAGGACTCCACCTAGTCCATGAAGAGTTGAAATGAAGCTAGAACAAAGTCACACAAAGAGCTATATCAATGTGTATTTTCGGTCAAGGTAAAAACATGGAGGAAACATGATTTTTCTTTGAGATTCCTTACCTAGAAGCAAAGGAGAGTAATATATGTCAAAATACAAGCTCAAGCTCCTTCAATGGTGGAACACCTTGGCACCGAAATGGGGCTCTTGGAGTTTTGAGAAGATAGGAATGAAGAGCTTGATGAGAGGAAGAGATTGGTGGTCTTAGAATTTGATTTGGACAAGTGAGCTTGATTTAGCAAGAGGTCAAAGATGGAGTTTTTATGGTGGTAGTGGTATTACCGAGAGAGAACAGCAAGAAGGAAGGGAGAAGAAGATTGGGACCGTGGGAAATGAAGGAAGGAAAAGAGAGAATGAGATAGAATTTGCTTTAAGAAGATATTTGTAGTAATAAAGTAAAAAGTAAGTTTAATTAGTTTTCTTTACTTACTTATTATATCAACTAGAGAGTGGTGAGTCACCACACTTAGAAAACCGGCCCCCTATATTATAATGAGGGTATTTTAGTCTTTGTTTGTCAATTTAATTACTTAATACAACATATGTTATAAACTAGCTTATAAAAATCACTATTCACCTAAACAAGGCACTTAGAAGTGAAATTTTTGATTTCCCATTAATATAGCCACCCAAATGTGATACTATATAGTACACATATATATTTAAGAGTAATGATGGACATTTAGCCACTCAAAACTCATTTACAAGACAATTTTTCAAAAATGTGCTTTAAGACTTCTTAAAGCACATTTTGTGTTTTAACTTGTTTTCAAGCTTGGTTTTCTTTGGTAATTGTTTAATATGTTCATTATATATAAATAAGGTCTTGGTAAGTTCATTAGGTCTTACCAAGCTTATTCCAAGCTTAGAGCACATTTTAGCTCTTATTGACTTTAAAGCACATTTTGTGTTTTCTTTTGTTTAAATTGTTTACTATGTTTTAAGACTCTTTTTAGTCTTAATAATCATGTTTTAATGTTTAACCAACATACCAAGGTTTGGGGTATTTCAATCTACCCCCCTTAAAAGAACTTTGTCCCCAAAGTTCATACTTCCCACATATCTTAATATTAGAACACGGGGAACACTTATAAAAACAATACTTCCAAAACATCTACCAACATACCATCATTCTTACACCACAACGGACTCAAGGTCCAAACCACATAATACCATTCAGACACAACGGTCTGTAACATAACATAGACAATGTATACATATACATGTCGTACACAACCATAACCGAAACGGCTCTACCCCCCTTAAAAGGGGTACGCCCCGTACCCTATACATATAAACACTAAGAAGCAAACAATGACGGGTGCTTCGCCTTCATCTTTCTTCCAGCTCCCAAGTGGCCTCCTCAACGTCCTGGTTAGACCAGAGGACCTTCACCAGTCTCACGGACTTATGGCGAGTGTCTCGAGTCTTAGTATCCAGAATCCGTACGGAGTCTCCACTGATCGCATGGTCGGCTCTAAGGTTAGCCTTTCAGGCTGAAGCACATGAGACGGATGAGACATATACTTCTTCAACTGGGACACATGAAATACATCATGTACCTTGCCCAGTTCGGCGGGTAAATCAAGTCTATAAGCTACCGGGCCGATCCGCTCCGTCACAACATAAGGACCCACATATTTCGGGCTCAACTTGCCCTTCTGGCCAAAACGAAATACTCCCTTCATGGGGGATACCCTAAGAAATACCTGATCGCCTACGGCGAACTCCAGGTCACGTCTGCGCACATCAGCGTACGACTTCTGTCTATCCTGAGCTGCTTTCATGTTAGCCCGGATCTGGCGAACTTCTGCCTGAACCTGTTCCAGATACTCTGGTCCTATAATGACCGTCTCACTCGACTCATCCCAGCATAAGGCGTGCGGCATGGTCTACCGTACAATGCCTGGAAGGGAGACATCTTGATCGAAGCATGGTAACTGTTGTTGTAACTAAACTCGATCAGATGTAACTTATCAATCCAGCTGGTCTGAAAGTCAAGTGCACATGCACGTAACATATCCTCAAGTGTCTGGATGGTGCGCTCACTCTGACCATCTGTCTGTGGGTGAAACGCTGTGCTCAATTTCAGTTCAGTACCAGTGCCTCTCGTGTGGACTTCCAATATCTGGATAGGAATCTGGTATCTCTGTGATACAATCGTTTTCGGAACCCCATGATGTCTTACAATCTCTGTCGAAGAGCTCTGCAAGCTTAGCCACTTTCCAGGTGTCCTTCATCGGTATGAATCGAGCCACCTTGGTCAGTCGGTCTACCACAACCCAAATCATATTCAGACCTCCCCTTGTAGGCGGAAGCCCTACCACGAAGTCCATAGATATGTCATGGAACTTCCACTCCGGCACTGGCATTGGCTGCACCATACCACCAGGCCGTCGGTGCTCAAACTTGACCTTCTGACAAGTGAGACACCTCAACACATAGTCATTCACATCCTTTTTCATTCCAGTCCACCAAAAATATCTTTTCATACCTTTATACATCTTTGAAGCTCCGGGGTGAATCGATGTCGTAGAACAATGGGATTCACTCAGTATGCGCTCCTTCAGCTCAGCGCTACTCCTCGGTATACACAACCGGCCATTAAGCCTAATCAGGTCATCATCGTGGAGTCTGAAGTCGTACTTCTGACCCTCGAATGTGCCATCAATAAGCTTCTGTCTAATCTCCACCATATACTGATCCGTCATCTGAGCACTCCGCACCTCTTCAACCAAGCCAGTATGAGAGACTAGCGAATGGAGAGAGTGTGCTCGGCGACTCAATGCGTCAGCTACCACATTTGCCTTACCCTCCTTGTACTGTAAATTGATGTCATAATCATTTAAGAATTCAACCCACCTTCTTTGCCTCATGTTCAACTCTTTCTGAGTGAACAAGTATTTCAAACTCTTGTGGTCGGAATAGATTGTCACGCTTACCCCATACAAATGATGTCGCCATATCTTCAGTGCGAAGACAATGGCCCCCAATTCTAAATCGTGGGTAGGGTAGTTCTCCTCATGCTTCTTCAGCTGTCGGGAGGCGTAAGCCACGACCTTCCCGTGTTGCATCAACACACAACCCATACCCCTGCCTGATGCGTCGCAATAGACCTCAAAACCATCTGGACCGTCTGGTAATGTCAGAACCGGTGCAGATGTCAGAGCATCCTTGAGACTCGTGAAAGCACTCTCACAGTCGACTGTCCACTCGAATGGTGCATCCTTTTTCATCAAGGAAGTCATCGGCTTCGAGACACTGGAGAAGTCCTTCACAAACCTCCTATAATAACCTGCCAGACCGAGGAAGCTCCTGATGTCGGTAACTGTCTTCGGCCTAGGCCAGGTGCGCACTGCATCTATCTTTGCCGGATCAACAGCGATCCCGGCCTCAGAAATCACATGTCCAAGGAAGATACTTGGTTCAACCAAAATTCACACTTAGAAAATTTAGCATACAGCTGATTCTTTCTCAATTTGCAATACATCTCTCAGGTGGCTTTCATGCTCACCTCTCGATTTCGAATACACAAGTATGTCATCGATGAAGACTACCACTGATTTGTCCAACTGATCTTGGAACAAACGGTTCATTAAGTCCATGAACTTTGCTGGTGCATTTGACAAGCCAAACGGCATAACTGTGAACTCATAATGCCCATACCTAGTTCTGAAGCTGTCTTTTCGATATCACTGTCACGGATGGCAATCTGGTGGTATCCGGAACGTAGGTCTATCTTGGAGAATACTGATGCTCCCCTCAGCTGATCAAATAGATCGTCGATGCGTGGTAAGGGGTAACGGTTCTTCACCGTAACAGCATTCAGCTCCCGATAATCAATACATAGGCGGAGGCTACCGTCCTTCTTCTTCACGAAGAGGACCGGCGCTCCCCATGGTGAAACACTAGGGCGGATAAAGCCCTTGTCGAGTAGGTCTCTCAGCTGCTCCTTGAGCTCTGTCATCTTGCTGGAGCCATTCGATAAGGCGCTTTGCAATGGGTCCGGTGGTGGTGCCCGGAATAGATCAATCTCAAACTCAACCTCTCGTGCTGGCGGCATGCCCGGCAGTTCCTTAGGAAATACATCAGGAAACTCCGACACTACCGGCACATCTGGGCTAAACTCAGGGTCTCTCTCTATGTCCTGGACATAGCAGAGGTATACATCATTTCCTCGTCGCAACTCACGATACATGGCCATGGCGGTGATGATCTGTGTCGAAGGCTCCCGGGCCTCTGGCGGTATGATAGTAACCCCAGATGGACTCCGAAGAAGCAGTCGATGCTCGGCACATAGGATTTACCCTTGTACCGCTCCAACCATTCATCCCGACAATCACATCAAAACCTAGTCCGTCGAAACTCTATCAAGTCGATCGGAAACTCCTCATCCATGATTCGAACAACAGCATCTCGGTAGTAGCGGGTACACCTGATCCGCTCTTCGACGGGGAGTGACCACGAAGTCTGGCATCTCTTCACCGTCTAACCCAGCCTCTTCGCAAATGATAGCGAAATGAATGTGTGTGAGGCTCCAGAGTCGAACAAGATCGATGCATCCACGCCATTACTGGAAAGGTACCGGTGAGGATTGTGCCGCTCTTGCCGGCTTCTGCCTTATTGCAGACACTCAGTATACCTCCCGTTCCGAGTGCACAGCCTAATTCATTGGCAAACTCATAAGTATACGGTAGTAACACGTTGATACACTCCAAAAAAACATCCTTTATTCATTAACACAGTCTTTACACCATAAGTTGGTTACATTGTAGCATGGTAGATATAGCTCTTTATCAAACACTGGCTTAATACATTACATGATTACACAAGGCTCAAAAACTGCCTGAAAGTCAAATTCAAACGTCCGGGTTTCAGATGTGGGCATTTACCACTGTCGATGGTGCGGTATTCAATTTGATCTTCTTGATACCGTGGTATAACATCCTTGATTGTCCTCCATGATTAATACATCACCTGACTTCAACACTAGTTTCTTTGCGAGATCACCACGCTTCTGCTCGCCGTACATAAACACAGCGGTATCACCAATGGACCAAGACACCACGGTACTCCCTTACTTAGAGACTCGGGTGATGTCCTTATCTTGGTGTAACCCTAACCGTCCACCTTTTGGTAGAAGTTCACAATGCATAAGTCTGCTTCCACGTTCGGAATCGGTTCCGATTCAAGTTGCTGAGCAATTCCCACGGTGTGGTTAACAACCGCAAGGAACTCCTCAGGTATGCCTGGTACAGTTGCTCAGTCTTCAGCTCGTACATCCTGATATGACTTGGTGTAGGGATTCCAGTCCTTACCCATGCACATCATCTTCAGCTTCATCTTCGAACCGCTCGGGTATTCGGGTGTGTGAAACCTCCTGGTGCTGCTCCAAGTTCGTTAACGTCTGATGATGTGGATTGTGCTTCCGGGTCAGGTATCCATTTAAGAGTATCATACCTGGTTGGATAACCTGACATTGCTCCAGTGGGAATTCGGTGATGCTGATGGTGGTCTCTTCAGGGTTTGTGTGTGGGCGGGATTGGATAACAGATATTGAAGGTTCCTAAGTTTCAAATTGCCTAACTTTAGGTGTTTTCCACATTATATTCTAACTTTACTTATATGTTTATACCCTTAGACTTGCTAACACTCATGCATGAAATGCGGTAAGCAATCACTTTTTCATTTAACAGTTAGGCGGTACCTGGTCTCGAAGAGGATCCTGGTGCTCAGACCGGTCCACCACATTCAGGCGGCCTTGCCGGACCCCGTACCCTTCCCCTTCTGGGATTCAGTGTACTTCTTGTCAGAAGTCTGCTGAATGATCGCCTTCGGGCCTTCAGTGGTCGTGGTAGTGTTACCCTTCCACTGCCCCTTTGGCTTATAGTTCCTGCTGTTGGGGTTCGTCCAACACTCAAATTCGCGGTGCCCCATCTTCGGCAGTGACGACACCTCACATCATTCCCCTTGCAGTCTTTGCCGGGGTGGTCTCCATTGCACACTTACAGTAAAAGTGGCGCTCCGGTCCAGAACCGCGCTAGCTGCTACAACAACACACAATCAATACCACTTCCCATCTTAATAACATACACCTCAATAGATACACATGTTAAGTTAATTACCCTTAGGCGGGTAGGAGCGTAGAGGCTTCGCCGCATACGCATACGTGAGCTTCAGTGGCTCATCAGCTGTGGTGGTCTGGGCTTGGCCCTGTCACCCTGGTACTGACCCTTCTGGGGCTGAGGGTAGGGTTTCTTTTTCTTTCCTCCCCCATACCCTTGCTGACTCTGGCCCTCGTTGGTGGCCTTGCGCTTGTGCGCATTCTCCTCGTCCCTCAGACGGACGGTAATTTCAACCTTAGCAGCGGCATGATAGCACTCCTGAATTTTAGGATGTCAGTCATGCCCCGCAAAACACTTACCAACTCACATTAACGTTCACTCAAGGTATAGATTGATTCACAACAAAGTACTCTAATTACCTGCAAGGTAGTATACTCAGCTGGCCCCATCCCATAGCGGAGACGGTGGCTAAGTCCATTGTAGAACCGGTTCACCAACACTCGGTTCGAATACCCAAGGTCTGGTAACAGGTGGATAAGGCCGGTGAATGCGGTGTAGTAGTCATCAACCGACATCTTATCCCCCTGCCTCAGACTATCCAGCTCGAGGCGCTTGGCCTCCTGCACATGACAGGGTAATACTTGGCTCGCAGTAGAGCCGTGTACTCCCTCCAACCAAACTCAGGATCAGCCATCCTGTCCTCTTTCACCAACTTCCACCAACTCTGTGCCGTACCCTTCAAGTAGTAAGCGGCAAGACGGACCTTAGCTTCAGCAGGTACTGCCAAGGTCTCGTAGGCGGTCTCCAGTTCGGAGATGTACGCCTCCAGCTTTCGAGGATCAGTCTCCCCATTGAATGATGGCGGTCTAAGATCAGCCAACGCCTTGACCCAATTGGTCTCTCGTGGCGGTGGTGGTGGTGGCTGAACTCCGGGCTGTTGCCCTTGCTGTATAGCAGCAACCAAATCGGGTACCAACTGGGCTACGGCGGCTGCAACTGCCTCAGCCATAGTCTGTGCCGTAGTATCATCGCCCTGGTCACCCATCTCCAGTACCGCGCCCGCGGCCTCTACCTCGTGGTCTACCTGCCATCTGAATTCATATGAACATTTCATTAGCATTATGCTTGCACACTTATCGGTCCAATGGTTATAGCATCTTCCCGACAACCAGGTAATTCCACACTTATTAGTGGTTAACCTTTCCAAATCTGTTCACTTAGGTATCTGTAGTTAGGTTTCCTAACTCGGTATATCCCTAAGCTCGGTATTCTAGTCATCAGAGCGATACTTCGCTCTGATACCACTTTTTGTAACACCCCTACAACCCCTATCAACTACCGAAATCGCAGCGGAAATAACCAACCAAACAATAACTAAACGCTTTGGTGTTACAACGCCGTTAACCACCCACGTGGTTAACTAGGCAGAATAAATACAAGTGTATCGGTCTGATGATCAGACTCCCGAGCATAGAATCTAACATCCATATATAAACAAACCAACCATACCGAGTATTTAATTTACACACCATACCAACCGTAACATCCACCACTGTTTAAAACGGTACCAAAATGTAATGCCTCGGGAGCACAGGCGCATCCCGGGCTCAACACCAACATAGCCAAAAGTACATCACGACCTAGGATCTAGAGCCACCGCTTCTTCGATCCTCATCCTGCAATAAAATATGGAGCCCCCGAGGGGGTCAGCAACCTTTGCTGGTATGGCTAACGCGCAGCCCATCGGCTACCGGGATACGCGCAACCAATTGTCATGATAACATGGCATTCATTTTAAAACATCCAACATATATATATATATACCATAGCATAGCAAGGGAAATTGCATAGCATCATAACAATACATAACACCATAAAATCGGTCCTCACAAGGAACCTTCCACCATAGTTAGTATACCATGTGAGCCTAGAGATTTTTACCAATCCCATGTTAAGCTCGTTACCAACCTCGTTACCGTCCAGTTATATAGAACGGTTAACTTATACCCAAGGTGTGTCGGATATAGTAATCCCAAGCACACCGAAATAACATACGTATGCCCCTGTGGCCCGACGTGAGTCAGTAACTAGCTTTGGATAAGCTAAGGGAAGGTAGAAACCAAATTGGAATACCACCTATACATACACCAAGAGAGCCGAACCGGATATGATATCGACTCCCGTCCATCACACGCGTGGCCGGAACAACCGGACTCCTCACTCCCCCGATTAGCACTTGTTAGTGATCACACAATATTTGTTAAGTCACATACAAGCAAATATTTAGGTCTTGTTAGACAACCAAGGGAAAGGAGTCACAACCTTACAACATCTTAATGTATAACAACTGTAAACTCTTTTCATGCCTTAATCTTATAAGGTCGTAACACACAGAAAACAAACAACATCCAAGCCGGTGTAAACCGGTAGACAACAGACTGCAAGAAAACCATACCTTGGTCCTTGCCTCGATTGGTTTCCACCTTGAGAGAATCCTAAACACATTAGTAACGTCGGTTAATTATTTATTTAACTTCAAACTTACTAAGTATTTAACATGATTGTATGACATGTTTTAATGTCTATTTACCCTAGGTTACCTTCATTATTACACCCTAGGGTTAACTACATAAGTCACATTCTTTTCTGTTTTTTTTTTTTTACAAGTTTAGGTCCGACCGACCTTACCGACCGGACTTGTCCAAGTCCGGTCGATTCCAGAACACATTTCCGTCAAAATTTTCTACTCCGACCGACCTTGTAAGTCCGGTCGCATGTTCGGTCTTTTCCCGAGAGTTTCTTCCCTTTGAAAATTTAGCCCGACCGGACTTGCCAAGTCCGGTCCTATGTCCGGTCGATTCCAGTAACTCAATCCGTACAAAATACAAGCCCGACCGACCTTGCAAGTCCGGTCCCCAAGGTCGGTCCATTCCAGAAGCCAATTTCGCAGGGTAAACTGGGCTCGACCGAACTTGCAAGTCCGGTCGCAAGTTCGGTCTGCCCCAGACCTTTGTTTTCCTTTTACATTCAACTCCAAACTTCACCCCATATAACCTAGTACTCCCTAACCTCATTTGGGCACTTTAAACACACCTTAAGACATCCTTAAACACTAAAACTCATTTTCTAATTCCTTAAACCTTTACTATCTTCACAAAATTCTAACACTTACAATGTTTTCTCCTAGTTTTTCAAGTGGTGTTTCATACCTATGATAACTACTATCCCAAAAGCTTTCTCCTTATTTTAACATCATCTCCCAAGCATCATCTCCAAACTAACTCCTTATATCCTTCTTGAAACTCTTTTCCTAGTGTACACTTTCTCCTTATTTTACCAAAGTTTGCCTAAGTTTACCTAAGTCCCAAAGTGACTTTGGTACTTACTAATCTCAAGATCATGCCTAAGTCCTTATTACACTCTAGAGTACTTCCTAGTTCATCAAATTCCTTTAAAACATCATGAACTCCTTATTCATTTCCTAAATTTTCTAACTCACCAAACCTTATGTAAACACTTAGAACTTCACTTCTTACCTAAATTTTGACATGGATTCCCCTAGAACATTACTAAGCCTAAACATTTGTTTTCTCCATTAAACACACAAGAACATCTAGAATCACCAAGAACACTCTCCCACACAAAACTTTACTCAAATCACCACATTACAATATAAAGCATAACCTAAATTGCATGGCACTTAGGCCCTTAAAATGCATGGCTCTTAGGCCCTTAATTAACTTAAACACTGAATTTCCACAATATATTTGCCTTTGACCTGCAAATACACTCAACACACATATGCCTTTTACTAGTCTCTTGAGAACACTTTACTAAGTCATTCACCATTTGCTCTTTAGGTAGTTTTAATAAGCATTTATAAGCTCATTTCTCCTAAGGCATTAAAAACATTAGGTTAGTAGATTTACCTCTTTTCCAAACACTTCTTCTTGTTTCCTTACAAACCGTAGGTATTTATTCCTTGTCAAGTTCTAAACAATATACAAACACCATAATGATATTAAGCTTTAAGCTTCATCTCATTGTAAACCCTAATTTACATTGTTTCAAAAACATTAATGTAGTTGTTTTACCTTGATCTTTGAAGAGAGTTTGAAATATAACAAGAGAGGACTCCACCTAGTCCATGAAGAGTTGAAATGAAGCTAGAACAAAGTCACACAAAGAGCTATATCAATGTGTATTTTCGGTCAAGGTAAAAACATGGAGGAAACATGATTTTTCTTTGAGATTCCTTACCTAGAAGCAAAGGAGAGTAATGATATGTCAAAATACAAGCTCAAGCTCCTTCAATGGTGGAACACCTTGGCACCGAAATGGGGCTCTTGGAGTTTTGAGAAGATAGGAATGAAGAGCTTGATGAGAGGAAGAGATTGGTGGTCTTAGAATTTGATTTGGACAAGTGAGCTTGATTTAGCAAGAGGTCAAAGATGGAGTTTTTATGGTGGTAGTGGTATTACCGAGAGAGAACAGCAAGAAGAAGGAGAAGAAGATTGGGACCGTGGGAAATGAAGGAAGGAAAGAGAGAATGAGATAGAATTTGCTTTTAAGAGATATTTGTAGTAATAAAGTAAAAAGTAAGTTTAATTAGTTTTCTTTACTTACTTATTATATCAACTAGAGAGTGGTGAGTCACCACACTTAGAAAACCGGCCCCCTATATTATAATGAGGGTATTTTAGTCTTTGTTTGTCAATTTAATTACTTAATACAACTATGTTATAAACTAGCTTATAAAAATCACTATTCACCTAAACAAGGCACTTAGAAGTGAAATTTTTGATTTCCCATTAATATAGCCACCCAAATGTGATACTATATAGTACACATATATATTTAAGAGTAATGATGGACATTTAGCCACTCAAAACTCATTTACAAGACAATTTTTCAAAAATGTGCTTTAAGACTTCTTAAAGCACATTTTGTGTTTTAACTTGTTTTCAAGCTTGGTTTTCTTTGGTAATTGTTTAATATGTTCATTAGTATATAAATGAGGTCTTGGTAAGTTCATTAGGTCTTACCAAGCTTATCCCAAGCTTAGAGCACATTTTAGCTCTTATTGACTTTAAAGCACATTTTGTGTTTGCTTTTGTTTAAATTTGTTTACTAGTGTTTTTAAGACTCTTTTTAGTCTTAATAAATCATGTTTTAATGTTTAACCAACATACCAAGGTTTGGGGTATTTCAGAGAGCATGCAGTTTATTTCATGCAGTACCATTTTAACAGTAATACTGTAAAGCAATACAAACATTGCAGTAATCCAAACAACAATCAACCCCTCGGCTTCACAAATCATACTAACATATATATCCACAAAACACTCAACGTATATATGAGTCCAAAACTTCACTCAACCAATCCATTATATCACACCAATGCACTCAATGCATGTATGAGTCAATGACTCCACTCATCCAATCCATACACATATCACACCAAATATATTGTTCACACATCATACAATATAGGATAGGCACAATAAAGAACAAGGCGAAGGTACGAGAATTATAAACGCACACTTATTCTCGTAACGGCGTGTGAGCCTAAACAATGTTCGCCCAATGTACGAGCTCTACGGTTGTTCGTAATTGTTCAATAAAGTCTCATGCCTAATGACAACGTCTCGTTAAAACGACACGTCCCTACTCATTACCCCTATAATGGCGGGTCACCCACGGCATGTAGCCACTCCAACGGTAGAGTCTCCGTCCTACGAACCAAAGGTCACATCCCCTTAGCTCATTGGAATTTATTGATACTTACGGATACATAATCACGTATCCTAGCATCCCTTCAGCGGTAGAGGCTCCGATTGATGAATCATCTTAGTTCGTCAAAATTTCCTCAACACTATCTCTATAAATTCTGGGCACCGTTGATTAGGGTTGCCTAATCTAATCCGGAGTATAAACTCGGGATCCGGTCTAACAACTCGAATGTGTGCCTCAGAGAGATCTTATACCTAGTGTCTCTAGATGGTTGTACCATTCGAACGTCAATACGAGGGCGGCGTTAACAAGGCCAATGCTCCGTATTTAAATCTTGAATAATACGTATCTGATTATCCTATGCTATGACGTGTTTTCTCACGTCACCTATATTATAACAGTGTATATATAAGAAGCATCGTTGCCGTTAGTTCGTTTTATATATATAAGTTCATATATACGAACTATGTACTGTTATCGCACAATAGCAATAGTAATAATCAAGGCAACTAAAAAATACAACACATGCATATTATTTCACACATCAGACATTCAATCTTACCACAAATATCACACAGTGTCTGAACTGAGGAAATCCTCAGTGACAATCAAGCCATAAAAGCAACATACCGTATTCAGCCAAGTATAACCGTGGAGTATGAAACGAGCTAGATGCGACGTTCCTCGCGAAACCTCTAGGATCTGGCAATACGTATAACACTACGTATTAGCATCTCATTTAAACAATCTATGGTACTACGTACTGTAGCTAAACCCTCCCGGTTATTCCGGCCTCCTACTCCGCTCCTATTGTTGTTAGGGCGGTGTGGTTAATTAACTCAATTTTTCGTATTTTTACTATTCACCGTATTTTACTATTCATCATATTTCACTATTCACGTATACGCTTTGTATATGTCTCATATTCTACTATTCACATATATGTCTCGTATTTTACTGTTTACGTATACGTATTTACTATTCATGTATACAGATACTATTCATGTATACGAGTACTATTCATGTATACCAAAATTTTGCGTATATGTCCGTATGATACTCCGTATCAATACGTATTTATTTTTTTTCCAATATGACTTGTATTTTCTTTAAAATACCTTATGTATTAATTTCTCTTATACTCCTTAAATTACGGTTATACCCCTCGTATACCATAAGTTGTATACGGGTCTCGTTTAACCCTGTTTTAACTCCGTTTCTTTTACAACTTGTTTCTAAATTCTTTATTTAATTCCTTTAGAAATCTAAACACTTAAAAATGTGTTTATTATATTACTTACCCATAATTCTCTTTTAATTTCTATTTTAAACTTAATAAGTTTTAAACTTATTATTTCATTTTCAATTTCTTCTCAAGTCTTTCTAATTAATTTCTTTTATACTTTTGGTCAATTACCAAAGCATACCCAGGTTTGACCAGTAAAATTACCAGTTTACCCTTGTGGTCTATTCTTTCATCTAAATTCATTTATTAACCAATTTCACTCCAATTAATTTCTAATTTCATAATTAATTTACCTACAGATTTTTGAACATCAAAAATCACTTTAAACACCTCCAAATCACTAGATTTTATTATCTAATGTTATAGTATATAAATACCATCTTTCGTTAACTTTAAATATACCAAAAACCTTATAAATTCTTATAATACTCATAAACTCTTTATAATTGTAAACTCATTCTACAATTATTTTCTCATCATCTAAACTCTCAAAAATTCCTATTAACCCCATTAATTTTTGGCAATCACTATTAGGTACCAAAACCTCTAATTTTACACATTACTCTTCATTACACTAATTCCTTTAATTTAACTAAGTTAGATAATTTTTCTAACTCAATTATGATTCCTTAATTTTTGGCCATATGAGAATCATAGTATATGATTTTTTCTTGTATATTATGATAGCTTATATTGAAGCTTATATCTTAAGGATTATAAATCCAATTTTAGATTTACAAAATATTAACATTTAGTGTGTTTAAAAATTAAATCTAACACCACCTATAATTTTGGTAATTATAACAAGATAAACAACATGTTAGATCATAAATAGATCAACAATTGGAACCTCGAATAGGTATTGTAGGATTTACCTTGTATATTAACCTTTGCTTAATATTAAGCTTGATTTCCTTAGAAATTTTGACAGCAATTTGCTAGGAAATTGGCTCCAAAATCATAGAAAAAATGAAGAATAAGGAAGGTTCGTAACCCATGGAACTCGGCCATAATAAAATCAAGAACAAGAAGTTTCCAAGAAGACAATGTTTTACCTCAAGAATCAAAGGTACTTCTTCATGTTTTCCTCAGATTATTGGCACATATGAGCTATGGATTTGAAGCTATTATAAGAGGAATCCAACGAGATATCAAGCTTGAAATTTGGACTTAAGAGAAATTATGATTTATGGAAGTAAATGTGTGAAAAATGAGCTAAAATGAAGCTTTTAATGACTTATCAAACCATGTAATGAGATGGCTTGTTTCTTGCTTGAGAGTTCAGGTTGAGAGAGCTGGAAGCATGCCAAAATCGGCTGGGACAATTGCAAGGAAGGAAAGTCGTCGTAGAAGGTAAATAAAGAAGGAAAGGTAATGTTATTATATTATAAGTAATTATGTGAATAGTAATATCATGACTCATTAGTTTCTTTACGTAATTTATTGAGCAAGCTGGCAATTATCCCCTTGTATAGGCCGACTCACAGCCAAGGATGGTCAATTTGACCATTGACTTCGTGGTCAATATTGACTAAATGGGCACTATTTGAGGTTACTATTCACAGTTAAATATTATATTTGTAAAATATTTGGTAAAATCTTCAAATAAATTCCTAATATGATATTAGGTAGTATACATGTATTTTTTGTATGTATACAGGGCCAACTAGCCACTCAAACCAATTTCGAAGACAATTCACAAAAAACGCATTTTAAGGAGTTTTCGGGCTCCTTTTTGTGTTTAACTCTTTTTAGAGTTTGTTTGCTTTGAAAATAATTTCATTGTATTATTTTAGTACATTTACATATATTCAAGCCTTTAAAACCCTCCAAGACTCATTCTTAAGATATTATACCAAAAAACATGCTTTAAGGGGTTTATGACATATTCTTGTCTTAGTTGATTCTGAGCTTGGTTTTCTTTGGTAATGGTTTTATAGTGTTTTTATATTGATTATAAGACTTAGGAATCCACTTTGGATCCTAGTTGAGGTATACAATCTCTATGGTTTCTTAAAGCACATTTCTGGCTCTAAGTGATTTTAAAGCACATTCTTGTTTTAAGGTCTCAAGATGTTCCTCCATGATATTAAGGGGTTTTGGCCTTATTAGATCATTATTAATTCATTTAATCAAGTTTAAGTAGTTAGGGGTATTTCACTAGATAAGAAAGCTCTTAATATTTTTATTTTTAGCAACATAGTCTAAAGTAAACTTGATTATTATGTCAGTCTTGAATCAGTACCCCTACTATCCATATATAATACAAGTGTTTTTAGTTTTCTTTATAAATTTTGTGCACTAAAATAATATTAGAATTACTAAAAATAGTTTTAGAAAAAAACTACTAGTTTAGAAATATAGTTCCATATAATTGACATTAACTTATAATTTTTGTATACCCGTTTTTAAATGAGAAATAAAAAAGATAAAATAAACTTTTTTATTAATAATTATATATAATATAATTTTATGTTAAACTATTATACTAATATCAATTTGTTCAAAATATAATTATATATTGAAATATTAAGCAAAGTTTTGTTGATGCGTGGTGTGAAAACGTGGAAGGGGGATGGACATGGCGGAGTCCTACGTGTCATAGCGAGTAAATAATTGTATGACAATAG
Organism: Limonium bicolor; assembly: GCA_023374045.1. Classification (NCBI taxonomy): domain Eukaryota; kingdom Viridiplantae; phylum Streptophyta; class Magnoliopsida; order Caryophyllales; family Plumbaginaceae; genus Limonium; species Limonium bicolor. The sequence goes on along the minus strand of CM041776.1, from coordinate 329,497,741 downwards.
GGATGGCAACGGTTCGGGTTCAGGTCGGGTGACGCTCCACCCGACCCTATCACCGTTTTCACCCGCACACCAGACCCAACTCATCCGGGGTGAAACGGTGTGAACCCATCACCCGTTTTATTTATTTTTCAGCAATTATTTTTATTTTCTCACCTTATATAAACTTAGTTTCAAAAAAATACATCATATTTGTTCAATATAACACTACCACATCAACTAATATCAACAATATACTCAAAAACAAAATTTTCAACCAAAATATTTATAAAATCTCAATAAAGATGTGATAAGTATTTTTTATATTTAATATAATACATACGAGTGACGGGTCAGTTAAACGGGTCGGGTGACCGGGTGAAAAATGTTCACCCGACCCGTCACCGCATCCGTTTACCGTCACCTGTTTTTCACCCGCTAATAAAAAAAAGAAATTCTAATTCAAAATTCAAGAGAATAAATATAGAATATATTTATTTAGCAAAAAAAATTGAGTTAGTCAAAAATTAAAATTATGGATTGAGGATTGAAGAAAATGAGATTATATTCTATAGAATCTAGGAGATACTAGATATATAGTATAAATAAATGTATTAAAATATCTTTTAATTATTAATTTAATATTAAATTAATAATTTAGTAGACGTGGTGAAACAGGCACCCGTCACCCATTGCCATCCCTATGTGACATGTCACACCTGATCGGGGTGAGTAGGAAAAAAAAAAATTCAAAGTGTTATACTTACAAAATAAGTGCAAAGATAAAAATTATACTACGTTCATCATAATTCGTGCTATTCAAAACAAGATGCATCATGAATATATTTTGGTAAAGTTAAAAATTTATGTTTTACATTGTGATATGTTACAGAAGTGAATCTTTGTTTACCTAAAGTGAATCAGTATTGTTACATAACTGAATCATATGTTAAGTAAAATGAATCTAGTGTTATAAAAGTAAAAAAAATCTATAAAAGATTTGTAGACAAGATTGTTTAACTAAAGTGAATAAGAGGTTTAAGAAAAGTGAATCAAAGGTTGTTAAAAATTGAACCTAGACCTGCACTACAACCTTAAAACTTCATTCAAATTTTTAGCTTTTTCTATGGTGGTTTTTAGGGTGGTGGTGTAAGGTAATCTTTGTTATGACGTTGTTCTATATTTTAAAAGTCGTCACTGACTCGACAGTTTTTTAGGATTGTGGTTTAGGGTCTAGTACAAACCTGTAAAAATTATTTCGATGATTTTATCTTTCCTAGGGTGGTCTATAGGTTAGGTGGTGTAGGGTGATCTTTTTTGAAATTGTTCTATACTTTATGTCTTCACTAACTCAACAATTTTTTAGGGTTTGTGGTTAAGGGTTTAACCCTGCACTACAAACCTTAAAAATACCTTCGACGATTTTAGCTTTCTAATAAGCCTCAAACTTATCATATTTTAGAAGTTAGAATTATAGGAGTATTAATTAAAATAAGGATAAAATTGCTAGTTTTTGATATTATCTCACATACAAGTTCATTATATAAATTCAGACTTATGTTTGGTATGTTTTCGTGTTAGGAATAAATCTCTAATCAAAGGATGAAGTTTTGCCGGCACGATGCTAGATATTCAATTCACGGCATGAGTATGTAGCAGCACAAAGATATGTCGGATACAGTGTCGGGCATTCCTAACCGGCACAAGCGGAAAAGTAGTCTCGGTTCACCAAAAGTTAGCAGTTAATTACTGTTAACAAACTAACCGATGTCGGGTGCAGTTTAATTGACCGTTAAAAACAAGTCTATAAATAGGCCGAAGGTCTGCAGCAACAAGTACATCTTCAACACACTTCAACATTCCATATCTTCCACTCCATCATCCGCATCCACTCCAAGTGTTGGTGTCACTTCTACCAAGGAATTATACGCATCCAATTCATCGACGAGAAGAAAAGTTCTATCGGGTTGAGGCTATGTCAATTCCCTTTTCCTCTTTTTATTCTTCTTGATTCTGTATGGATGGTTGAGTAAGATCCCTTGTTGTCCTTGGTTAGGGATGAATTTCCTTGTAAACAAATATGATCATTCAATGTATTTGCAAGCGTTAATTAAGATTTTGGTATTAGGCAAGTGAATAATGTTGGCCACTTATTCTCTTCATTCAAAGTTATACTTAAAAAGACCAGTCAAGAGTAGAATGGGTTGAAAAATCTTAATGGTCTTTACCGTTGTCTACTATGATTTAGGCGATAACACTTAAGATTAGGAATTAACTCATTTGTTCACCACTATCTTGTTCGTTTATTGGCATGACATATGCTGGATTCGATAATAGCTTGTGAGTTTCCTGTTATTAGATCCAAAACTGGAAAAAATATTGACATTTTGGTCTTGCCGGATGCACTGCCGGGTGTCTGACGTTCGGCGTATTCAACATCTTTGAGTGTGTTGTGCGTTCGTGTCCGGCATGACGTCCGGTGCGTCCATATGTTTGGTTACTTCGAGACTTGCTAATTAACTTTGTGATCATATTTTCAATTAGGTTGAGTATAATCCCGAACCTAGGATAATTCATTGTAAATAACCCATTGAGTTAGATTATTAGTTAGTTATTCTAATTTGAATTAGTGTTCATTTCCCCCCCCCCCCCCCCTGTTAGATGACGACTTGTAACATTTATTTATTCTGTAATATAGGTTATGTAATGTCTCATATCCAATCTATTTTCTCCCTTCTGTACACACAAGTCCTCTATTATATAAAGGGGACTAGTTTCTGTAATAACATACATTCGAGAGTATCTCTCCTAAATAATACACACATTTTACATTCTCACATGGTATCAGTTGTAATGAGAAATCCAAAACAAAAATCATATCTTCGATACCCAAAAACCCTCGACATCTTCTTCTTCATTCATATCCCGATACTCATCTTCACCGTCTTCTTGAATCTCCGACTCTTTGTTCTCACATTCCTTTTCTTTATCTTCTAGTTTTCACTACATCGGTCCCATGGCTACTCCCACTGACAAATCTTCGGAAAACACCAGAAACCCAAAAGAAGATTCATCGAAAGGCAACGACAAAGACAATACCACGGCGACCGACAAGCTGTACATCCACTCCTCTGATTTCCCCGGCATGCAGCTTGCCTATAAATTCAACGGGGAAGGGTTCTTCGACTGAGATTTTTGCTACCCGTATTAGAGTTAGTAGGATTCTTTTATATATTTTTGCATATAATTTTTCCCTACTAAAATCCTTGTTAGCACTTTCCTAGGGTGGTTTTTAGGTTGGTTGGTGTAGGGTAATCTTTTTTAAAAATTGTTATATATTTTATATTGTCGTCATGACTCAATAGTTTTTTGGGTTTATGGTTAAGGGTTTATTAAAAAGTGAATATTTCGTTTAAAAAAAGTGAATCATATGTTTAAGTAAAGTGAATCTTTTATTTAAGAAAAGTGAATCTTACATTTTTAAAAAAATGAATCCTACCACAAACTTATGCGAGAATAATATGAATTCTTCGTTTAAGAAAAGTGAATCAAATGTTTAAGAAAAATGAATCTTACCACTAACTTATTTGAGAACAATATGAACCTTTCATTTTTTTTAGAAGTGAATATTTCGTTGAAGAAAAGTTAATCAAATGTTCAAGAAAAATGAATCTTATATTTAAGAAAAGTGAACCTTACACTTTAAATAACGTGAATCCTTTGTTTTTCTAAAAGTGAATTTTAATTTTAAGAAAGTTAATCTTAAAGAAGATTCATTTTGTTAATGAATATAGTTCATTTTATTATTGAAGAGAATTCATTTTGTGAATGAATACAATTCGCTTTAAAAATATGTAATATATACTCATTCAAAAAACATAAAATTTTAAGTTTACCAAAACATATCCAAATGTATCTTGTTTTGAAGAACACGAATTATGATGAACAATGGTATAATTATTTTATTTTTGCACCTATATTTTGTATGATATAACATTTTGAAAAAATGTTGTTTCTCTCTCCTATACTCACATTCACATTGGGAGAAAGGAGAAATGCACACGTGCACTAGTATTATTTACTCTTTATTCCTCTAATAGATTTTTGGCATGTGGCTGCCACACTATACCGTGGCACTATTGATAATTGGCTCAATAGATCTCATATTTTTTCCCAAAGAAAACTAACAAAAGTTTTTTAAAAAATTTGAATAGTATATAAAAAATTCCTAAAATCATAAAACATTATTTAAAATTAGGAAAATTTCATGAGATATCCTCGAGCAAAATTTTCTCGATACCCCTGAGGTTTCATTTTCATTACGAGATAGCCCTAAGATTTCATTTTCTTTACGGGATATCCCAAATGTTTCATTCTCATTAAGATACCCCAAAGGTTTTAATTTAATTACGAGATACCTCTGATGTTTCAATTTTATTACGAAATGCCCATCCATTCAATTCTGATATCTTATATTTTTCATATCCTTATTTTACCCTCTCGTCATATGCCCCACAATAACCTCAGAGATTTATGGTCCAACTTTTTCAAAAAAAATTAAAACATAAATAAAAATACACAATAAATTAAAGGTCATATAAAGTTTGACTTCAATTTTAGAAATTGAATAAAAATTATAAAAACAAAAAGAATTAACAATCATAAAATTTTAAAAATAAATAGGAATGACTAAATGATACAAACTAATTTATCTAAAAAACATATATTGTTACATAATTTAAAAAATATTATTGAAGTGACTTAAAATCATAAAAAAGTTATAACATTTGCATTGAATATAAAATTATTAAATAATTTTATAATATATGCATTTATTAAAGATATATTATTTGATATCAATAATCATAAGAAAATGATCATATTTATTGGTTGGTATACTTTATGTTTCTAATTTTAAATACTGAGTTTTTCTGTGTACTATATGAAATTGTTATTTTTAAGATTCTTCATATTATTATTATAATTTTTTTACAATTTTGTGTCATCTCTACCTAACAATTAAATAAATTATGTTTATTTTTCAAAATAATTTAATTTTTTATTATTTATTTATTTATTTCCATTTATGTAACTTTTCTTTATATAATTACATTCATTTTTAAAAATTGATTTCAAAATTTATAAGATATTTAATTTTTTGTGTTTTTATTTAATTTTAAAATTTAAATAAAACTTTGAACTTATGGTGCGAGGACGTTAAAAGATCTCATATTTTTTATTCCTCCAATAGTACTAGGTTCTTTTATTTTGTAACTCTCATCTCTTTTGTTTCATTTTATTACTGATGGAATCTACCTTTGTGGATAGCTCTTGTGCTGAATTGCTTGTTTGTGTCCCTAGTGTTTTCTCTTTTGTTTGCTGTCCAAAAAGGTCTCTTGAAACCTTCTCCGGTTTGTCTGGTGAACAATGAGGACATTTTTCAAACTAAGTGTAGGGAGTGACCTTTTCGATGAATTATGTGCTTAAATGTTAATTCCTTATGCTTACCTTGCGTTTGTCCAAAATCAAAATCTTGGATCCTTGTGATGTGGGTTGTTCTCATTGAGAACCGATGTTGTTATGAATTGTGGGATAAATGCTCTAAAAAAAATTCTTTTTGATTGCTTTGGAGGAGCATTTTTTCATGCGGTGTGACCAAATGATCTAAAATGGTTGGACTTTAATGCTTAGAGGTTCTTTTCTATCTTCTCTCTTAAGGATTGCTAAGGGGTGCTTCGATGTGAAAAATCTTTAAGAGACTTGTGAGACGCCATTGGTAACCAACAATAAGATTTAAGTGTTCTTAAGTGCAAAGGCTTGATGACCAATTTTTATTTTCTCATATTTTGATGAGAATAAGAAAAAGTATAGGGAGAGAAGCAAAGAAAGCGATGAGGGAAGCAAGAAGGAATGTAAACAATAAAATATATATGAGAAAATGGACACGAATGACAGAGAAAAGAGCATTTATAGACTTACGTATCTTTGGGACCACAAGAATAGAGATATTGGAAAGTATAGGTGCGCGTGAAAGATGTCATCTAACGAGTCTTGGTCGGGAATGGTGAACTATAGGAAATGTGGACATCGTATACTTCAATACATTGTTTAGCGAGAACCAAATTCGAGATGGAGGTGATCTCTTCGTACCAAAGTATATGGTAAATTGAGATTTGTGAGGAGGATTAAGAAAAATAGGTAAAGGAGACCTTGAGAAAAATGGCGCTAAAGAAATTAAAAGGGGCCAAATAACATAACGATTGAGGTTTGACCAAAATCTCTCCTCTCAGCTGGCTTGGACAACTCTCCCTTATATTTTGAATTCTGTGAGGGTTTATGATCACCAGTGCTACCTTCTCTACACACAAGCTCGAGCAATTCGCAAACTTACCCTACTTGAACGTGCTTTCTTAACCCATACCCCTTCTTGATCCCAATATGAGGGTTCTAAACCTATATGGCAAGATGCTTGCCTTCGATAGATGCATCTTAGGTAAGCTCTTCTTGTACCATCCAATCTCTGTCCCCATTCTTTGTACCCATCTAGAGCATTGTTGGAGCGGATATGGTGGATTCAAGTTCTGCAAAGTGGGCAGAATCTGTTCATCATCGAATTTGAGGAAAAGAGTGCGATGATGAGGTTATGTCTAGAGGGTCTTGGACAATCAATCGAATACTCATCGTCCTTCAACCCCTAGAACAAGGTAAACCGTTGGAGAACCACATCTTCCGCTGGGTGCCCTACTAGATTTGAGTCTATGACATCATGAAGGCTTACTGCAACTAGGGGTGGCAATTTCAACACGACCCGTTTGATCAATACGAACCCGACACGAAGTTAGTGGGTTTGGGTTTTAAAATTTGACACGATTAAATAAACGGGTCAACCCGAACACGACTCGTTTAATAACCGTGTCGGGTTTGGGTTTAAGGTATGTAACCCGCTAACCCGTTTAAGTAATTTATATTAAATAAATATATATATAAATTATAGATTATTAATTTTTTATTATCAAATTTTAATATAAATAAGATATATAAATATTAAAATTAAGTATTTAACTAAATTAAAGTTAATAATCATAGAATGACAAATCTAATGTTAATTAATCAAATTATTTTCTTTTATATAACTAAACATGTTAGGTTTGAGTTAAATATATGCGGATTTGAGTTTTAAATTTGGACATAATTAGTTAATTGGTTCAGACGGGTCAACCCGTTTGATAACCCGGTCAACCCGTTTAATAAACGGGTCGGGTTTGGGTTTCATATTTTGACACGATTAATTAAACGGGTTGGGTCGGGTCAACCCGTTTAATAAACGGGTCGGGTTCGGGTTTAGCCTAACACGACCCGCGAACCCGTTTTGCCACCCCTAACTGCAACATGCATTGGCTGAGAAAAATCACAGAAAAACTTGGACTCTTTTCAAGTCTTATGGAGGACACCACCCCTCTTGGATTTAGTTGCCTTCATCTCAATGTCTCGCTCAACATATAAGGCCAGTATGGACACTAGTGTAAAAATAACAATAAATTACACCTAATAATACACGTTTTATAAAGCAAACCGTAATTAAATTAGTGGGCCGGAGTTAATTAGTTACGGTTTGTTACATAACTATAATTTATTAGTGGGTCGGAGGTGAAGAAGCAAATTTTCTTTACACACTTTAGATCACGGTTGCAAGACAAACCATAATTTAAAGGTGATGCAAGACTTTTAATTACGGTTATCTTAGAAACCGTAATTTAAAGTCTGTAATCTAACCCAGCGCGCGTATGTAAAATGATCCCCAATTCAAATTAAATAAAAGTAAAATTGAGCTCAGCACAAATGTTTTGTAGCATATAACACCGACATATATATATATATATAAATAAAAAGTTGATTTATAAATAAAATAATTTTATTTCACCATTGTTATAAATAATACAATTAGTGTATGTACATCAAATCATCTTTTGGTCTACCTTAGACCTTTCATCTGCGTAACCCAAGGTCTTCATTAGTATACCTTTGATCTTTTGCTTTCCTACCACTCAAAGGTTCGATAACGACTGATATTGTATACTATATAAGGATGTACAATAGAATGATAACGAGGGTGCCTATTACGGTCTATCTTGTCTACTATACTCTCTCTTAGTCTCTTAATATTATAACACGTTATCAGCATGATAGACTCTACCAAAATATACTATTCTCTCTACCATACACAAACCATTGACAAAAATACTAAGTCATTTTTCTTACTACTATTTTTCAGATGATGGTTATTGTTTATCTATAATCATACCTGAAATTGTTGTTCTTTGTCAAGAATCTACGATGCTAAAGAGTATATGTTGAAGCCGCATTTGATGGGTACTCTACCAAATATAACACTACAAGAAAAAACAGATTTAGCTACCAATGATTTGCTACCACACATATATTGGTAGCTACTTTCAAAAATTGCTACTGATTTTTAATGGTACTAACATAGTGGTGTCTATTTTGCTACAACAACGACAATGGTAGCTAGATTTTTTAAACAGTAGTCAAATCGCTATCGCCTGACACGACTACTACCATTAGTAGTAGCTATTTTTGATTTCATCTTGGTTAATTTTTGTAAGAACAATTTAGCTACCAATGTTGGTAGCTAAATTACGGAATAGCTACTGCAAGATGTGGCTAATTCAATCATGGTAGCTATTGTGCCACTATTAAAGCAGCAGTAGCGAAAAATATTATAACTAGTAGCTAAATTGCTACTAAAAGTTGCTACTACCAAATAGATAAGCTAAGTTAATAAAATTGCTACTAACACTCATCACGGTTGCCGTTCTGCTACTGTTTGGGCGTCGGTAGCGATTTTTAGCAAGTATAAAAATTATTACTATCTTTAATTATGAAATTGCTACCGACTGATGATGTTAATGAGATTATAGCTAATATTTTTAAGTGATAGTAAAATTATAATTCTCTTATAATTTAAATGTGTGATACGTATATAATTCAATTTCGAAATTGCTACTGACTAATAATGCTAATAAACTTTAGTTGATATTATGCTAGAATACAATAAATGAATGTGGTATCAAAAATATTATTCTTATAACTTAAACTTGTGATTACCACATAGTTTGAAATACTAACCTATACTGCTACTGCATAGTGGACATATTATCTTTTTATATAATTTTTTTTTAATTTTTTCAATATAGTATATTGGTTAGCTTTTAGCTATCAAAATTTTGAAAAAGAACAATAATTAAATAAAAATTGTCTAATTCGTGAAAAATAATTAAACTATATACTACTACTAGAATTTATTTTATCATATAAGATATACCTAACATAATATATTTTTGATATTATAATATTTTTAAGTCTCAAAGTATCACACATATTAATACATTATAAAATAGAGTAAAAGTATTAATTAAATTATTACATATGTTGATTAAAATTTACAAAATTAATATAAAAATAGTAGTAATAATAATTTAAATTAGTTAAGTGTATATATGTGTTTATATATATTTAATTTAATACAGTTTTTATTATATGATACTTTTATTTACAAAAGCCACATAAACTAATAAAACTTAAAAAACTAAAACTAATAACAATTTAAATTAGTTGACGTGAGGTTAAAATTTGCAAAGTAAGTTGAATATATATAATATATATATATATGCGTATAAATTTATAAAATGTTTAAAGTATACAAAATTATAATAAAATGTACATAAATATATGATATTAATGTTTTTAGTTTACAAAACAACACACAATTAATAGGATTTTGAAAAATAGTAAAGTTAAAACAATTTAAATTAGTCAAGATTATACAATATTAACATCTATTAAAATTTATAAAAATATTATATATATTATACAAATTTACAAAAACAAAATCTATTATATAATTTTTAATTTTCATGTAATGATGTATATTATATTAGTATTTGTAACACTATAATAAGACTTAATTATATAAGTAACTTTACATAATATATTATCTTTTTTGTATAATTTCTAACATTTCAAAGATTTTAAAAAGATATATATGTATATTTTTTAATTTTTTATAATTTTAAGTCAATAATATACTAATATTTTTATTAGCTTACTATTTTGGTCGCATTAAATTAGTTTGTTATATATTTAATCGGCCATATATCTATTTTTATTTTAATATATCCCTGGTTTGATCATGTCTCGACAAAAACTTCCATTTATATTTTACAGCATCAAAAATTCAATATATACACGTAGTTTCTATATATGATGTGAATAACTATCATGGCACAATGGTTAAGACATTCTATATTCATCCCAAACATCGGGGGATCAATTCCTGCTCTATGCACATTTTAAAGAATAGTCAAGTTACGCGGGCACATGTTGCTAGTGGCCATTTTGCTACCAATATTTTAGTAGCAATTTTGTTACTGCTTCACTAGTATCGATTTTGTTACTGATGTACTAGTAACGATTTTGCAACTGTTATACTCGAAGCTATTTTGCTACTGTTACACTAGTAGCCATTTGACTATTACATTCTAAAACGGTAGCAATATCTAGCTATAGGAAAAGTAGTAGCGAGGCCAAAGCAAAATAGCTACCACATTCCAAAACAGTAGCTATTTTTAATTTAGCCACTAGGACCTTTGCTAGCACTGTATATCAGTAGCTAAATCATAAAATGCGGTAGCCCGTTGTGTTTAGCTACCAAAACTGATGATTTAGCTACTGATATACAGTGGTAGCTAAATCTGATTTTTCTTGTAGTGTAAGGTGTAAGTATGTTTAATCAATTTTACCGGCATAGTCATATTAATAGGCAGTTAAGTGAGACATAACACTCAAAATAACTTATATAAACGCGTATATGTTTTTTTAAAATCAAAGGAGAAATCCTACTTTTCTTTTGTTATGAAGTTTCATTGATTTTAAGAAAGAAAAATTGTAAACAAATTGTTTTGTGAGATTCTACACGGTGGAGTATTTTCTTTATTTAATATAGGAAATTTTGAGCAAAAGTAAAAACTGGGTAAAAATAAAGCACAATCTTCAATGACAATATATTGTTATAGTGTTTTTGAAATACTCAGTATAATCGCTGAAGAACTATATGTTTTTGTGATATAATGATTTTTGCATACTCACTCTCTCAAAGTATTATTTGACGTTATATATTTTCATTTTGAAAAGTGAACCATCTAATATGGTATGATTCATTCCGTTCAATTTTATTTTATGATTGAAAAACAGTATTGCCAGAAGGATGGGTTTGAATTATCATTTATGAGACAATCTCTGTTGAGATAGTAAATGTTAGTGCCATGAGTTTTGATTGTTCAAACTCTACAACAGACACAGATGGTTGAGTCCTGAACTGACATATGTCGGACGACTTCTAACGATGTTTTCGGTTCAGTCAAAACGTTGGTCAACAAGGAAACAAAAAAATAGGATTTAGTCTTTAATGATTTAAGCAAATAAGGAAAGTTCATAGTCATAGGCGGTCTACCGATTGGGAAGAGATTTTAGTCTAAATTAACTTATCCTTGAGATATTTCATCTTAAAGACAAGATCCTCTAGTTGCCTATATATATCCGGGATGTAGACATAAGAAGAAACACCTTTTGGGAGAGAAAAGAAAGGAAATTCTGCTCAAGTTCAAAAGTGTTGTCTCTCCCCTTTTTAGAAGTTCTAGAGTTCTGTAATTCAAAAGCTGTGTGAGTTTCTTATGAATTACTAGTGGTGTAATCTCTGATTATGTGTTGCTCTATCTTGTTAGAGTGCGTGGGTGTAATTGTTCTTTAACATCGATTAATAGAACGTGATTTCCACTTGATTCAATCTCTTGACTTGGTATTTTCTGGTGCGTCTGTTACTCAGAGTTTTACTACTTTGGCATATACTATTCTAGGGAACTTTCAGTTGGTATCAGAGCAGGTTCCCCTCAATTCCGGAAGAGAAATCTTCAGGGGTCGCAAAGATGAGTTCCTATAATGTCAAGGCACCGAAACTCACGAAATTCAACTACGTACGCTGGTGTGAGCAAATGGGTGATCAACTCATGTCGATTGACTATGATTTATGGGTTGTTGTCACGGAAGGTGATCTGATTCCACAGATCGTAGAGGAAGGCGTCACCGTGGCCAAACCAAAAGAAAGTTGGAACGAAAGTGACAAAAAAATTGTTGAGTAAAAACAAGTAGGCCTTACGAGTAATCATCTCATCACTGTCGGAAAGCGATCAACAAAAGGTACTAGGGATCATAACCGATAAAAGAGGTATGGAGTTTCCTCAAGATAGCTTACGAAGGTACAGACTCAATTAGAAAGGCTAAAGGGAAGCAGTTCAAGAGGCAATTCGACAACTTCAAAATGCAGGAGGGTGAGTCAATTACCCAGACGTTTAAGAAGTTTGAAAAAATTCTGAGTGATCTAAAGGAGAGATTTCAACTTCCCAGAACAAAGATCTGGCTTTAAAAGTTCAGAAGAATCCTGCGGAAACAGATGAAGACGAAGTGGATGATGATGAAGAAATCACTCTGATTGCAAACGACATCAAGAAAATTTTTGGAGGAAAAAGGAATAATGGGAAAAGATTTTACCGAAATAAGAAAGGTCCCATTATATGTTTCAGGTGTAACAAGCCTGGCCATGAAGTAAAAAATTGCCCACTCCCTCAAAGGGACAGCTTTCAGGATAGGTCAAGAAATTCTCAGAAACTGTAGCGGCTGCATGAGGAGACGATGTCTCGGTAACCGACTCAGAGACTGAAGAAGAAAATCAGATGTGCATGACAGCATTGGTCCACGAGAAGAGGATCGACAAAAGAATAGATTTATGCATGATGGCAAGAAACAACTGGAGAGAAACTCTTCAAGAAAATGAAGTAAGTCTTAGTCATGTTAAAGAAGCTTTTGATTCCTTATCTAAGGAACAAATGTTTGATATGCTGACTCTAGCTGTTTCTAATCTAAACTCACAAAAGTTAATGTATGAAGAAAAAGTTCGTGAACTAGAAGAAAAGCTTAAAGATTCTGTGTTAAACACTGAAAAAATCCCCGAAAAACATGTTGTCTCTTCTGATATAAAGTTTGTTAGTCCTTTAAAAATTGGAATCTGTGAATTACCAGTTTGGGCTCAAAGTGAGTTTACCTCTTTTATTAACCAAAATGATTCCCTGAGAAAGAAAACTGAGTTACTGATGAGATCTCAATGAAAGATCATGAGTTGGAACTCACATCATATAAAAATCCTACGTGGTATACAGGGATAGCAAATCTTCCCAGTATGTTGTATAAGGATGGCTCTGGTAGAAAAGGCTTAGGGTCTCATAATTTGGATGTTAAACCTCAGTTTTCTAGATCCCAAGAGGTTTACAGGACAAGGCAGGTAAGGTGTAGCTATTGTCACTGCATTGGGCATCATATTCGAAAATGTTTCAAGTTGATGAGAAAAGAATCATCATTTAATTTATCCCACCTGAATAGATCTGAACACGTTACTCATAACAGTGTCGCAAATTCTTTCTTGAAATCAAGGATCAAGCAGGTCTGGATTCCTAAAAAATATCCATTGAATTTGTGATTTCAGGCACGTCTTGAGCCACACACTGAGAACTGGTGGCTCGTGGATAGTAGATGCTCCAGGCACATGAGTGAAGATAGATCCAAATTTAGTTCGTTGTCTGAACACAAAGGAGGAAGTGTTACATTTGGAAACAATGGAAAAGGAAAAATCATTGCAATTGGAGCTGTAGGAGATGGATCCCATATCGATCAAGTTTGTCTGGTAGAAGGATTGGAACATGACCTACTGAGCGTTTCTCAAGTGTGTGATAAGGGACCGTCAATTGTAATTTTTGACTCTGAGGGATTTCAAGTCCAAAACAAAGCTACTCATGCACTCCTACTGCAAGGCACCAGGAACAGAAATCTGTATATGGTGGACGTCAATTCTGAGTTACAAGATGTGTCCTGCCTAACTGTGAAAGATGACGATATTCAACTTTGGCATCTACGTTTAGGACATGCACACTATCGTCTCATCAACCGTCTTCGACCAAAAGATTTAGTGGTTGGCCTGCCCTCGAAAACACTTGATACTAGCATTGTTTGTAAGGAGTGCGCTTTAAACAAATAGGTCAAGGCTAGTCATTCCTCAAAGAACATTGTTAGCACCTCAAGTATTCTGGAACTGTTACACATGGATCTTATGGGCCCCATGAGGGTAGAAAGTAGGTCTGGAAAGAAATACATTCTTGTCATAGTAGATAACTACTAAAGATTCACATGGGTAAAATTTCTCACGACAAAAGACCAGAATTTTGATGAGTTCAGAATCATTGTCACTCAGCTGCAACTGTAAACTGATAAAAAGGTCAAGGGAATCCGCACTAATCAAGGTGTGGAGGGTGATTTTTTGGTATGAGGGGGGTCTATTTGAATATGGTCCGACTGAGAAGCCAAGATCCTAGAAAATGCCATTCTGTGGAGGGTGAAAACCCGTTATAATTGGCATCTCCCAAATACCTACTAAATCATCCGTCTTTCCCAGAAAGCATAAAGGGGAGTGCAAGTGTGCACTACACCCGCTCTCAATGGGCTCCACGCGGACTTATGCCCTAAGGGCGGAAATTGACTAGAGTCGCCACCTAGTTTGACCTAAGATACTAGGAAGGAAGGGAAGGAGGGTTCTAAGAACCGTTGGTTGACTCTGAAATTATTGCCTATGGATGGGGCTTATCCGGTCATACTAGAGATTCTGTGTGGGTTCGCACTGGGTTACACCCCTTAGAAGTGGCAACGACCACGACTTCGGATTGGTGCCCGAGGAAACCTCGGTCTCCAATTGTCAAGATTACCTTCTTTCAAAACCTTTTGAGAGAGATTCAATTTAAAAGCCAAAGGATAGGATTGAGTGTGGATTGAAGAGTAGAATGATTTTGAAGAGTTTGAAGAAATAGGCTGGTCTTGAACTAATGGTTCGTGAGAATAATCAAAGGGTTGAGAGGTTTTGATTATTTTTGAGGGGATTAGATTTGTTTCGGCTTTTGTGAGGCTAAGGGCATTTTGGTCATTCTTGTGGAGTTAAGGGGTGTTTGGATCACTCGTTAGAGTTGAAGAGTTTCCCGGGTTTGTTGGGTTCATCTTTTAGAATGGTCGAATTTTTGAGATGTTTTGGGAAATCAAATGGGTTGAAGAGGAATTCGGGTTTTAAGGATGATTGAGTATAGAAGAGGATATTTGGTTTGCAAGTATTTGGGTTTTGAAGATGTTTCGGATTTCTGGGAGTTTTCAAGAATTGGAAGTCCTGTGTGACTTAGGGTTGGTTCAGAGGAGGATTGAGAAGTGTTTATGGGTCCTAGTGCTCTAATGGAAAATGTTGGGTTGGTTTATTCTGAATTGTCTCTCTTAAGGTTTTTGAAACCGAAGAATCATTTTGTCGTAAAAGGGCGGATAATCCCGAGGGATTACCCTATGTACCCCCTCGAACACGACACTTAATTAATGGTAAGTGTCGAGGCTCGAAAGATGGGGCAATGAATTTATGTCGAAAATAAGATTTAGAGAGAAACACCATAAATGAGATGTTCTCGGTCAAATCCTAATAACGTCTCTAACTCCCGGGTTTTAAAACGTTAAAAACCAAAAACATTGAAATCGAATGGAAGGGAGTTAGACGATTCTAAAATCCCGGCTGCAACTAGGAAGGCCGTTACTTCCCTAGCACCCGCCTTGTAAAAATCTAGGCTGCAATTAGGGGAGGTTTGTCACCCTAATGCCCCGCCTAAAGAGATCCAGACTGCGACAAGGGAGGTTATGACCCCAGTGCCCCGCCTCGGATTTTTATTTTTGGGAAGGAAGACAAGTGATGTCCTAACCATGGAGGAAATGTTTTGAAGGGGTTAGACATTACTTGCTCCCCGAAAACGGTTTATTTGAGTTAAAAATTGAGTTGGAAAAGTTTCGAAGTTGTTCGGAATTCTCGGTAAAGAAACACTGATTTTGAGAAATATTTTTAGGAGAAAACTTTCTGTATATGTGAGAAGAACTTTCTGCAATGGAGAAGAGTTTTCTGTGATGTGAGAAGAGTTTTTCTTTTTAAATTCCACAAAATGGTTTCTTTGAAAACTTGATGAGACTTGAATAAAATGATGGTTTTGAAATTCTTTTTGGGTTTTTAGATTTTGAGAGGAATTTACAAGCTGAAAGTGAATTGAAGGGAATCGGGTTTGAAACATGTGTTGGAATTGATTTGGTTTGACTTGTATTGGAAGATGAACCGGGTCAATGTTCGAGTTTGGTCAATGATTGGGTCAAGGTTTTGGTCAAAGTCAACATTCAGTCAATTTTCAGGTCAAAGGTCAACCTTTGGTTCAAGGTTTGACTCTTGTGGACTTAACTTGATTTTTGTGGACTTAGGCTTGCTTGATTTTGTGGACTTAGGCTTTGTGGACTTGGGCCTTATTTGAGACATGGGTCTTTTATGGTTTTGGGCTTTCTTGGTTTTGGGCCATGGGTTTGGGCTTGGGTTTTGGCTTCGGGTTTGGGCTTTTGGGCCGAGTGGATTGTTGGGCTGGACTTGGGCTTTTGGGCCGAAAGGAGTGGGTCAATTTTGGGTTTTTATTTACAAGTGGGAAAATGGTGTTCAAAATAAAATGAGATTTCTTTTGAAATGAAACAACAATTAAAAATGAGAGACAATTCGATTGGAGGGGTTGAAAGATTGGAGGGATTTGGAATGAGAAACCTTAAGCTATAATCAACATTCTGAATTCCTTTCTTTTCTGTTCCATTTTTTTTTTGGTAAAGTTTTTTAGTGAAATTAAGGGTGGTTTGGGATAGGCTTTAAAAGTTTGGAGGGTATTGTTCCCCACAAAGCAAATCAGAAATAAGCTAACTGTGGGGTACCCTCAAGGCTTAAAAGAAATTTCAAAGTTTTGGATGGTATTGTTCCCCCACAAAGCAAATCAGAAATAAGCTAGCTGTGGGGTACCTTCCAAGACTTTGATCAAATGGAAAAGGGGTGACCTAAGGGGCAATCTAGGGCTTAAATAATATACATAAGTAAAGGGCAGTGCATTAAGAAGCTGCAGTAAAAATGCGTATAAAGCATGTACACGTAGGGATCAGTATAGGAAATGAATTCATACTGTAAACAAGCGATCAAAACAACGGCCGATCAAGGAAAGATGAAATAACACATGTTCATATTTATGGAAACCGTAAAGATTTTGAACAGGGGGCAAGGAATTTAAAGGTTATTAAACCCAAACAAAGTTCAGACCTAACCTAAGTTGTTAAGACAATTATTTCAATTATGTTAACTCATTTTCTATGTCCTTACGAACCAAATCGGATTAGTGAGCTACCTATAATTCATTAGTCAAACCGGATTGTACAGATGTAACATAGCAGATTGCACTCAACACTAACCCTTTTTTTTTGTTATGGAACTCAAAGCATCAAAACGCTCTTTTACTCCTTTATTCTCACATTACCGATCCTATGTATTTGTTATTCAACTAAAAAAAATCAGGCGGCGAGGCTCTAGAACATACAGACTGACAAAGGAGTCACCTAAATACCAGCTTAAACATTCTCTTCTTTTAACCACAAGCTAAACATGTTGAACGAACTGAGATCACCAATCCTAAAGTGGACAGAGGGGTTTCATACCTATCGATTTTACACAACAATGGACAGAAGGGTATACCAGTTATTAAGCCAAGCAGAAGTGCAGATCTTTCAGCAATTCGGTTATCACACTCAAGTCACAAGTTCATCACATGTTTATTTACCAGAAGATGAGCCATACTGATACGTCACTGTATCATAAACTTCAGTAACACAAGTCAAACGTTGAATCAGAATATAATACCGGGGATGTAGACGCATGATTTCCTTGCTAAATCACTCAGGAAGCGGGGACATGCATAAACACTCGACATGAAATCAATGAAGAAAGGGTTAAACTGGGTCAAGCAAACAAATGAATAGCCCGAGGGTATTCTGTTTTTACACTAACCTGAGAACAAGAACATAAAACATATCGTTAGAGATTAGCACATGCAACTGAAGGAAGAGGGTCCTGACTGGAAATGACCAAATTCACGAGCTTACAGAGCAGAGAATGTAGCATAACTCGGCAAATGTTCCGACTTATTTCCTGATCGGGTATTAACAGCATGTATACTCTAAGTAAAAGGACATACCATCTCAAAGCTTGGACAGAAAGACAACCATCTGACAGTGGGGAACAATAAAGACCGCCTGGTTAGAACTCCGGGCTAAACCGGCGTACTGAACTCAGAGGCGAAGCACAAAGAACATCAACAGCAGGCGGCATTCGAATATGCGTAGGCTTTCACCATGTCCACGGACTACAAGGTCCGTATCAATTCATTTGATAAGGGTAACCGAAATTGCCAGAGGGGAACCCGAAGGCTCAAGTTCAGAATCAATACTTCAAGAGTCCGCTCATGCTCACACCCAGACGAAGGGAAAGAGAAAACAGTGAAGCTAAGCAAAATAGACAAGCCATCATGTTGTTCCGTGAGACTGGAGACGTGCAAAACTGAAAATTTGCAGTCCAGTTCCATAATCCAAACGAAAAAGGAAAAAAGAAGAAAGTGCAAATCAAGCTCACTTTCTCGGAAACGTTTTACAGAGTTTTTACCATTACTAGCGCAGTTCTCTTTGGCATTCAAATGAAAATTTGATACAAACGAAATTTCAGAAAACGGGGAAGCGAGGGAAAGAGAGAAAAGAACAGAAGAGGCTCAACGTGAGATGCGAACCCAATGTTACCGTGTTTGAGCGGAGCGTGGGAAATCGCGGAGATAACAGGAGAAAGGCGTTCAGGCGCGAGTTCAAAACCTCCAATGAAGGATGTTAATGGAGGAAGAAAGGCATGCGGATGGAGGCGACAGTCGGAGAGGGTGGTGGTGAGTTTCGGGCGCAGAGAGATTCACTTTTCGATGGTGCAGTTCGAATTCGAGAAGGAGAAGGAGATGGGCGGTGGCGAAGATGGTGGTTCGTGAAGGGATTTAGTGGTATTGCTGGTGATGGAGAAGTGAATGCCGATAGGAAGAATCGGGGTTCTGGGTTTTCGGTTTTTCAGAGGAGAAAGTGTCGACTTGCAGATGGAAGAGGACGCCCAGTTTTTTTCTTCTTCTCCTCGGATGAAGGCGGATCGGGGCCTTTTGAAGGGAGTTCGCTCTCTTCAATTCTCTATACCGAGGAAGCATGCAGGGATGGGATCAAATTGGCATTTCCTTCTTGGTTTCTCCATTTTCAGGCGTGGGTAAGGTATTTCCAGAGTGAAATCGAAGACGATTCCCCAGGAGGAACACAAGGACAGCGAATGTATCGGGGATTTCAAAGTGATGGGTAGAAAAATAAAGAATGTTGCAAAGCCAAAAACAAGGCCCGTAAGTCTGCTTACTAGTGGGGCTTATTTTGAATGGTTGGGCTAAAACAGGTCCAAACTAGAGTGGGCTACATCAGGTCCAAAATCGGATACTACACAAAAGGAGAAAGGAGTGTCTACTGGGGGTTTCGAACTCGTGACCTCCGCCCTCCTCACCCACACACTCCACCAATTAAGCTGTGGTAACTTTCGATAAATAATGGGAGGAAAACCAAATAACATCTATGCCTCGTGCTGAGATAAATAAAGAAAACGATTTCAGCTTGTACCAGGAATCGAACCCACAATTTATGGGTTGCATGGAGAGCACCTTAACCAGCTGCGCTATGTCGGATTTCAGTATGTTCATGCGAGAAATAATACAAGAGCCCTAATTTCAACTGGATAACTCTCTAAAAATGCTACGAGTTTAAAAGAAAGTACAAGGAAAAAAGAGAAGACTAATCTAATGGAATGAAATTATGGAATGTAAATAATAAGATAAGTAAATAAAACAAGATGAATGGGTTTAAAACCGGATATTGTTTGAAAATTCATTTTTTGGAAGATCGTGTTTTATGAAATGCTTTGAAAAAGGTTATAAAATGACGGTTTCGTTATGGCACGCATGCTAATATGTTTTGAAAAAGAGAGACGACGACCCCTCTTATTACTTCGAAATTTGCTTTATGGGGTGAGAATTTTTGGTGTCTACAGATGGCTCCCCTTGATTCAATTCTACAAGCCCTTGTAGAATTGGATCAAGGTTGACGGGGCGCCAAAAATTCTCACAATGGTTTAGTGGTGCATAGGGATGCGACTGTGAGTGTATGAATGTGATTGAAAGCACTAGGACTTATGACGAGCCTAGGATACTAACAATCTGATTTGGTTTAGGGTGCACGAGGGCTTAGGAGTGCCTCAACTGGACCTCTTGATATCCAGTCCTAGGGCTTATGACAGGCCTAGAATGCGATTGAGAGTACGAGGACTTAGGAGTGCCTCAACTAGACCTCTTGATATCTAGCTATAGGACTTATGCCGAGCCTATAATACCAACAACCCGATTTGATTTAAGGGCACGAGGGCTTAGGAGTGCCTCAACTGGACCTCTTAATATCCAGTCCTAGGGCTTATGATGGGCCTAGAATGCGATTGAAAGTACGAGGACTTAGGAGTGCCTCAACTAGACCTCTTGATATCTAGCTATAGGACTTATGACGAGCCTATAATACAACAACCCGATTTGATTTAAGGTGCACGAGGCTTAGGAGTGCCTCAACTGGACCTCTTGATATCCAGTCCTAGGGCTTATGACGGGCCTAGAATGCGATTGAAAGTACGAGGACTTAGGAGTGCCTCAACTAGACCTCTTGATATCTAGCTATAGGACTTATGCCGAGCCTATAATACCAAAACCGATTTGATTTAAGGTGCACGAGGGCTTAGGAGTGCCTCAACTGGACCTCTTGATATCCAGTCCTAGGGCTTATGATGGGCCTAGAATGCGATTGAAAGTACGAGGACTTAGGAGTGCCTCAACTAGACCTCTTGATATCTAGCTATAGGACTTATGACGAGCCTATAATACTTTGAAGGGTACCGTAAAAATACTAGGTTGATTTTAGTAGCGTAATAGCTGCCTAGCATGGACCGTGAACACGATCTCGCACTAGTAGCGTAATAGCTTGCCTAGTGAGGAAAATGTGGGACCGTACTAGTAGCGTAATAGCTGCCTAGCAGGCGGATGTGAAATGATCTCGCACTAGTAGCGTAATAGCTTGCCTAGTGGAGGAAGATGTGGGACCGTACTAGTAGCGTAATAGCTGCCTAGCAGGTGGATGTGAAACGATCTCGCACTAGTAGGCGAATAGCTTGCCTAGTGGAGGAAGATGTGGGACCGTACTAGTAGCGTAATAGCTGCCTAGCAGGTGGATGTGAAACGATCTCGCACTAGTAGCGTAATAGCTTGCCTAGTGGAGGAAGATGTGGGACCGTACTAGTAGCGTAATAGCTGCCTAGCAGGCGGATGAGAAATGATCTCGCACTAGTAGCGTAATAGCTTGCCTAGTGGAGGAAGATGTGGGACCGTACTAGTAGCGTAATAGCTGCCTAGCAGGCGGATGAGAAATGATCTCGCACTAGTAGCGTAATAGCTTGCCTAGTGGAGGAAAATGTGGGACCGTACTAGTAGCGTAATAGCTGCCTAGCAGGCGGATGTGAAATGATCTCGCACTAGTAGCGTAATAGCTTGCCTAGTGGAGGAGAATGTGGGACCGTACTAGTAGCGCAATAGCTGCCTAGCAGGCGGATGTGAAACGTTCTCGCACTAGTAGCGTAATAGCTTGCCTAGTGGAGGAAGATGTGGGACTGTACTAGTAGCGTAATAGCTGCCTAGCAGGTGGATGTGAAACGATCTCGCACTAGTAGCGTAATAGCTTGCCTAGTGGAGGAAGATGTGGGACCGTACTAGTAGCGTAATAGCTGCCTAGCAGGCGGATGAGAAATGATCTCGCACTAGTAGCGTAATAGCTTGCCTAGTGGAGGAAAATGTGGGACCGTACTAGTAGCGTAATAGCTGCCTAGCAGGTTATGAATATTTGATTGTGAACGAACTTTGTGGGTATATGCAAATGATCTGCGATGTAAGGTGTTTAAGAATAAATGTATTAATTGAATCAAATTCCCTGCTTGTGCACGAGGGCTTAGGAGTGCCTCAATACTGGACCTCTTGATATCCAGTCCTAGGGCTTATGACGGGCCTAAAATGCGGTTGAAGGTACGAGGACTTAGAAGTGCCTGTAATTTTTTTTAACGGAGTTGTACGAAACTCGCTGCTTTGAGTGGTTGATTTGAGGATGACTCTGGCTGTGGATTGGTCCGGGATTGGATGCTTTCGGTTGTTTTCGTGAGGGATGTGATAGTCGAATGTTTTGTTGATGTGATCCTTGACTTTGTCAGTGTGGGACTTGTGTTTCGGTTTTGTTTTGACAGGCTCGCCCGATGTGCACTATAGTTTTCGGGATTTGGTGGGACTCTTGGCTCCAGAGTTTTGAGATGGCTCAGGTATGGCTCCTGAGTTTTTGGGTGTTGCGATTTTGTGATTGGTCTTTGAGTGGATGGTTTTTTTTTTTTTTTGAATGGGTGACTCTGGGAACTCGATGATTTTGATATGATCGTATGGCTCCGATATGATCAGATGGCTCCGGTGTAGTCGGATGGCTCTGGATTATGTTGATGGCTCTGGTGTGCACTGATGGCTTCAGATTACGTTGATGGCTCCGGTGCGGTCAGCTGGCTCCGGTTTGATCTGTGACCCCCTTGTGAGCAACAACTCTAGGGTGGTTATGGGTTTTGCTTTGGTTTAGATTTTGAGTCGAATGGTGGGACGTCGTGATAGGTGGGTTTTGATGTGTTCGGATGTGGTGGATAATTTTTGTTGATGAATGGTTTTGGCGTGGCTCCGGGATAGCTCGGGATGGCTCCGGGAAAGGCTACGATACGACTCCATTTGATGATAGTGGTGAACAAAAAAAAGGGAATTTTCTTTTGAGGTGGTCGCACCCTGGGCGGGCTGCCTACGTACTCAATTCCGTATTGAGATCAGACCTGACGTAGTTCGACACTATGTAGGCAAGCCCCTGGTGATGAAATAGACCTGACGTGGATTTGAGGTGGCTCCCGTATTGTTCTCGGACTGTTAGGGTGCCCCCTGTGTAGTTCCAAGGATGGTTTCAATGTCGGATGATGGCTCCCGCATGGCTCCAGTTTGGTTCTGGATATGGTGTTGATGAGGCTCGAGCATGACACTGGATGGCTTCGGAATTGTCTTCGTACGACCTCGGATGGCTTTAGTTTGGTTTGATGTAGCTCGAGGATAGCCCAGAATGGCTCCGAGATGGTTCGAGGTAGCTTGATGATGGTCTAGGATGGCTCCAGTGGACATCTTTTGATCAAAAGTTATACTTCAGCAACTGCAACTGAAGTCAACTTTCAACGAGACTAGGCAAAGTTCTTACCGATCAGATGCTGATGATGAACTGGTTATGATGCATGCCGGTATTAAATACTGGATACGATGTAAAATGCATATGCAATTTTTGGAGAAAAGGTATGGCCCTATCTCTATTAATATGAGGTTTTCGAATATAAAACATCTTCGGTTCGATCTTGAGTGATTGTTGAATTGGAATGTGTGAATCACTTTCCTCTCATGGAGGGATGCGGGTCAACCTCTCGTGAGTATAGCTGTGTGTGCTAATGGTGTAATAATACTCTCAATGCTCGGAGCAGTATTTTCTTTAGAATTCTTTTTGAGGTTTTGGACTTTCCGATCCTCACAAATTTCTCACCTGCAATGGGGTAGGCTGTTTATGTGTGGTGCTTTAATCAAAGAGTCACTCGCACTCTAAAGACCTTGTGAGATAAGGTCACACTCATTCACTCATGGTCCCTTTGGGAAGACGGGACATGTTGATAACAAGTACAAAGCTTATGATTCATGTTTCAGATCCAGTACTTTCAGTTAACGCTCAATAACTTATGAGTCAGAGGTCTTTATTGGGTTATAACGGGGCTGAAAGGTACGATGTATGTCACACGGGACTGTGGGATTTATTTGGGAGTTGTGGAGCTTTTGTGCAATAGAAGACGTGTTTCGCCTTTGCCATGGGTGGAATGATTAGACGGGTTTTGATAACCTTTTATTGGTTTCTATGGGACATCATTGGTCCTTCTGATTTGGATTTCTCCTTCTTGCCTCTTCTGGTGTTCGATTTGAACTTTATTCTCATTTTGTTTTTTGGAATTGCATTTGGCTCATCAACTTTCTCAAGCATTCTCTACTTTGTATTTTGGCTTTCAGCATTGGAGTTGCATTGACTCATCGATCTTCTCGAACATTTTCGGTGTTCTTTTTTGGTGTTTGGCTTTGGAGTTGCATTGACTCACTGATTTCTTCAAACATTTCATTTGTTGTTTTTGTGGAAGATGGTGGGGTGGGGCCATGGCTCTGGCTCGTTTGAGATCCTCTATTGCAAGGGCAAGTAAGTATATGTACGGTGGCATGTTGTGGAGTTCGCAGAAAAAGGTTTATCATGAAAAGCTCAGCGGGGCTCACTAAGGGATTATGTTGAGGGCAGTTGAAGCTCTTTGGTTTTGTGGAGATTTTTGATCCTAAGTGCCTCGTCATTCTCATTAGTTAGAGATTGTTTTCTTACTATTCTCGGATCTTTGCATGAATCACAGTTCGTATCCTGATTATCGACATTGACCTCACTCTGTATTATGCCTCTCCATGTGCTGAAAGAATACACAAGTCGTTCATGGTTTTACCTCGATGGACTCGCTCTAGCTGCCCTCATCGCTCGGTGGATTGTCCAACATCCTCATTCAAAATTCAAGGGAAAATACCGCTCTTCACACACTACTCACTAGGTTTGTGGTACTGATTTTGATTGGACCCTTGTGTTCGTTGACGGGTCGAGAGTTTAGCGGTTCACGCGCTCTATTCAAACAATCAATCAAGATTTTCGCCAAAGACGTCGTTTTGATACGGAAGTATGCAAATGCAACGATCTACCATGCAATGTGTTGTGATAATATGGAATTACTAAGTATAGGATGCGTCAAATGCTGAAAATAATGAATGAAGATGGTCGACTTTAGGTTTTAACTGAATGTTTGTTTTTTTTTGTTGTTTTTTTTCTTTTTGGATGCAATGCATGCGTGGTAAGGCTACACCTAGTCTCGCTTGAGTCAAATTAAGCTTATGGTTCATGAAACTCATCCCATTACTGTTGGCTTTGAAGGTGGTCGACTTGTCAGGGTTGCTGTCAGAGAAGTAGCTCTCGAGTGAGGTCGGGTTGGTGATTGACTCCTAGATTTTGGATTTTAGGGAGTAACAACTCCCGTATGGTAGCCCCACAACATGGAAATGACTGTATCTTTTTTCTCTCAATCTGGTCACTGATGCCCACGACGATTATGGATTTGGAAAAGGCTTGAGCTCCCGGTGTTCTCCACTATCCCTCTGAAGATTAGTTTTGGAGGTTAAGATATTGGGATGAAAGCTGGTGTGTGGTGTGGTGACAATGAAACACATGATTATGAAATTTTTCTGAAGTGGACAGGACTTGTACGTGTTTGACGAATTTGGACTGACCGAGAATGCACGGGACTTTTTGTAATAAATGTAATGCATGCGGTTTGCTTTGTGCTCGGTTGCATTTGTTGGTGTTGTTTATTTAGAGGATGCCTCCTGTAGATACCTTGAATTTTCACCCCATAAAGCAAAGTTGATGAATGATATATAGATGTGAGGGGTCGTCCCTTATTCCCTCTTTCCATTATACGTGCATGCCAAAAGAAACCAAGTTTTAGAAAAAACAATTTTGAAAACACGTGTTTTCAAAGTGGCAGATTTTCTCAATATGGATTTTGATGCTCAGTCATTTGCAAATAAAATAGGGAGTGGGGAACCCTATACACATTGATCTAAATAAATTTAAAGGGAATGTACAACCTATACATAAGTCTATTCAGAAATTGGCAAGAGGGAAAAGAATGCTAGGGAAAACCTATACATCAATTCTAAAAGTCATTAAATGGGGGATTTTGAGCTTAAAAATTTCTCCCGAATTCTTCTGCTCCGTCTTCGAGCTTCTGATTGATTGCTTACTCACGTGCGGGCTCCTGATTGGCCACTCACTCATCTTCGAGCTCTTGGTTGGTAGCTCACTCGTCTTCATGTTCTTGACCGGCTGCTCGCTCGTCTTCGGGCTCTTGACCGGCTGCTGGCTCGTGTTCGGGCTCTTGACCGGCTGCTGGCTCGTTTTCAGGCCTTTGCAGCGAAGCAAAGCTGTGATCAAACAAAACGGGTTGGTGTTCTTCTGATTTTCAACAATTTGAACTCGAACCGGTGTCACTAGTCTTTATGTCGCTTGACTCGAGTTGGTGCTCCTTTGATTTTGTATTTGAACGTTTGGTGTTGGTCTTCCTGTCGCTCGGCTAGCTCCACGGGCAGGTGCGCCTCTAGCTTTCGGCTCGATCCGCTAGTTAATCTTCATGTTCCTTCGCTCGCTTCGTCAAGGGGAATGAGGGACTTTTTTGAGAAAGGAAAGATGAATGATCGAGCCCAAAATCTTATGTGAAAATCCACCACTTTTGTGAAAACACGAAATGACTAGTACGCTCCACAGTAATGACCGCTGCTCTTGAAGGTGGGTAGAACTTCAAAAATAGCGGGTCACGACATGAGGACTAAATCATTTATTTTGAAATACGTTTGTGAAAATCAACTTTGAAAACTGTTTTCGAAAACTATTTTGAAATAATGTTGGTGAAAAATGTTGTTTGAAATTCGTTTGTAGAAAGTAGGTTTGTAGAAAGTAGGTTTTCAAAATCTATTTATGAGAATTGTTTTGGAATAACATTCTAAAGATGAAGTGGCAAGATTAAAACCGTAAATGTTTATGGGTAAAATTTAGGTGGAATTTGAAATTAAACGATCTCGTAAAACAGCTTTAAGAGATGTGCAAAAGAGAATTCCGAACGTTTTGAAACAGATTGGTTTGAAAAAGTGGTTTGCACACATGTATAGCATAAAGTAAATCGTGGCTATATTTGATGTGGAGCTGTAAGTGTTAATGTTGGGATAATCACTTTCCAGGTCAATTATGATTCCATCTCACCGGGGGAACCGTCGTCCCTTCACTGTCATCTCTCGGGGTTTTTCTCTGCTATGCCCCTTGCGAGGCACGTCATAAAGAAAGTCCGGAGTGCTTAAGTTCGAAAGGTCAGGACACCCGAGATGATAAGGAAACATACGCCACGGCCAGTGATGATCCGACAACACCCCACTTTTCGGGAAACTCGGGGAAGTGTTTGCATGGGAACGGGTCTTTCGTCACCTGCACGGTCAGGTGTGTCTAAAGTCCAAATTATTCACTGACTACGTTGTGCCATGTATGGGTATCCGGTAAATACGGGATCCTCTATGGACGTATAGCGTGACATTGGGCTTTAGAAACACATGTAGTGCAGAGGAACAATGGAGAACTGAGCCCATGCAATCTTCAGGGTAAGGCAAGAGGGCGGCCAGACAGGCGGCATACAAAGGGGTGACTCCCATAAACCCGTCTTAGACACCGGACCAGGTAGCTGGACACTGAAGGCTCAAAGCTCACTATATGCTGGCATCGACTCGGATAATGGAGGATAATTTTGGATCATGAGCTCAAGGCGTCGGTCAGAAACCTTACCGCCATGTGGGTTTGTTCACTCATAAAGTGACCCTAGCTCATGGGGAATCAACCGTGGACCGGTTGGGGATCCCGTGACATCGTGGGTAAATCGGGTGACACAGAGGAACGCATGTCCTAAGCTACCCACCCCATGCACCCCACAATAGTAACATGAATATGAAAGTAGTAAACGAACAAATGAAGTTAGCACCGACCTATTTGCTAAGGGTTTTATCTTGATATTAGTGATTCCAAATTGGTTGTTTATTAACCTAAAGGGAAGTTAGCTTCATTCAATCCTAAGTGTCTCTTTCTAATCGTGAGCTAATTATTAACCCAATTGTTGTCAATGTTTGTTGAGGATCTAATAAATTCTATCTGTCCTCATCGATACACACTCAAAGTGTGGAGTAGAATAATCCTAGAGGCTTGGAATGAATCTCTTGGAGGTTTTGAAAGAAATGGGGAAGTCCTGACAATTTTGAATGGAGTTCAGTCATCCCCAGCAGAGTCGCCATTCTGTGGAGGGTGATTTTTTGGTATGAGGGGGGTCTATTTGAATATGGTCCGACTGAGAAGCCAAGATCCTAGAAAATGCCATTCTGTGGAGGGTGAAAACCCGTTATAATTGGCATCTCCCAAATACCTACTAAATCGTCCGTCTTTCCCAGAAAGCATAAAGGGGAGTGCAAGTGTGCACTACACCCGCTCTCAATGGGCTCCACGCGGACTTATGCCCTAAGGGCGGAAATTGACTAGAGTCGCCACCTAGTTTGACCTAAGATACTAGGAAGGAAGGGAAGAGGGTTCTAAGAACCGTTGGTTGACTCTGAAATTATTGCCTATGGATGGGGCTTATCCGGTCATACTAGAGATTCTGTGTGGGTTCGCACTGGGTTACACCCCTTAGAAGTGGCAACGACCACGACTTCGGATTGGTGCCCGAGGAAACCTCGGTCTCCAATTGTCAAGATTACCTTCTTTCAAAACCTTTTGAGAGAGATTCAATTTAAAAGCCAAAGGATAGGATTGAGTGTGGATTGAAGAGTAGAATGATTTTGAAGAGTTTGAAGAAATAGGCTGGTCTTGAACTAATGGTTCGTGAGAATAATCAAAGGGTTGAGAGGTTTTGATTATTTTTGAGGGGATTAGATTTGTTTCGGCTTTTGTGAGGCTAAGGGCATTTTGGTCATTCTTGTGGAGTTAAGGGGTGTTTGGATCACTCGTTAGAGTTGAAGAGTTTCCCGGGTTTGTTGGGTTCATCTTTTAGAATGGTCGAATTTTTGAGATGTTTTGGGAAATCAAATGGGTTGAAGAGGAATTCGGGTTTTAAGGATGATTGAGTATAGAAGAGGATATTTGGTTTGCAAGTATTTGGGTTTTGAAGATGTTTCGGATTTCTGGGAGTTTTCAAGAATTGGAAGTCCTGTGTGACTTAGGGTTGGTTCAGAGGAGGATTGAGAAGTGTTTATGGGTCCTAGTGCTCTAATGGAAAATGTTGGGTTGGTTTATTCTGAATTGTCTCTCTTAAGGTTTTTGAAACCGAAGAATCATTTTGTCGTAAAAGGGCGGATAATCCCGAGGGATTACCCTATGTACCCCCTCGAACACGACACTTAATTAATGGTAAGTGTCGAGGCTCGAAAGATGGGGCAATGAATTTATGTCGAAAATAAGATTTAGAGAGAAACACCATAAATGAGATGTTCTCGGTCAAATCCTAATAACGTCTCTAACTCCCGGGTTTTAAAACGTTAAAAACCAAAACATTGAAATCGAATGGAAGGGAGTTAGACGATTCTAAAATCCCGGCTGCAACTAGAGGCCGTTACTTCCCTAGCACCCCGCCTTGTAAAAATCTAGGCTGCAATTAGGGGAGGTTTGTCACCCTAATGCCCCGCCTAAAGAGATCCAGACTGCGACAAGGGAGGTTATGACCCCAGTGCCCCGCCTCGGATTTTTATTTTTGGGAAGGAAGACAAGTGATGTCCTAACCATGGAGGAAATGTTTTGAAGGGGTTAGACATTACTTGCTCCCCGAAAACGGTTTATTTGAGTTAAAAATTGAGTTGGAAAAGTTTCGAAGTTGTTCGGAATTCTCGGTAAAGAAACACTGATTTTGAGAAATATTTTTAGGAGAAAACTTTCTGTATATGTGAGAAGAACTTTCTGCAATGGAGAAGAGTTTTCTGTGATGTGAGAAGAGTTTTTTTCTTTTTAAATTCCACAAAATGGTTTCTTTGAAAACTTGATGAGACTTGAATAAAATGATGGTTTTGAAATTCTTTTTGGGTTTTTAGATTTTGAGAGGAATTTACAAGCTGAAAGTGAATTGAAGGGAATCGGGTTTGAAACATGTGTTGGAATTGATTTGGTTTGACTTGTATTGGAAGATGAACCGGGTCAATGTTCGAGTTTGGTCAATGATTGGGTCAAGGTTTTGGTCAAAGTCAACATTCAGTCAATTTTCAGGTCAAAGGTCAACCTTTGGTTCAAGGTTTGACTCTTGTGGACTTAACTTGATTTTTGTGGACTTAGGCTTGCTTGATTTTGTGGACTTAGGCTTTGTGGACTTGGGCCTTATTTGAGACATGGGTCTTTTATGGTTTTGGGCTTTCTTGGTTTTGGGCCATGGGTTTGGGCTTTGGGTTTTGGCTTCGGGTTTGGGCTTTTGGGCCGAGTGGATTGTTGGGCTGGACTTGGGCTTTTGGGCCGAAAGGAGTGGGTCAATTTTGGGTTTTTATTTACAAGTGGGAAAATGGTGTTCAAAATAAAATGAGATTTCTTTTGAAATGAAACAACAATTAAAAATGAGAGACAATTCGATTGGAGGGGTTGAAAGATTGGAGGGATTTGGAATGAGAAACCTTAAGCTATAATCAACATTCTGAATTCCTTTCTTTTCTGTTCCATTTTTTTTTTGGTAAAGTTTTTTAGTGAAATTAAGGGTGGTTTGGGATAGGCTTTAAAAGTTTGGAGGGTATTGTTCCCCACAAAGCAAAAATCAGAAATAAGCTAACTGTGGGGTACCCTCAAGGCTTAAAAGAAATTTCAAAGTTTTGGATGGTATTGTTCCCCCACAAAGCAAATCAGAAATAAGCTAGCTGTGGGGTACCTTCCAAGACTTTGATCAAATGGAAAAGGGGTGACCTAAGGGGCAATCTAGGGCTTAAATAATATACATAAGTAAAGGGCAGTGCATTAAGAAGCTGCAGTAAAAATGCGTATAAAGCATGTACACGTAGGGATCAGTATAGGAAATGAATTCATACTGTAAACAAGCGATCAAAACAACGGCCGATCAAGGAAAGATGAAATAACACATGTTCATATTTATGGAAACCGTAAAGATTTTGAACAGGGGGCAAGGAATTTAAAGGTTATTAAACCCAAACAAAGTTCAGACCTAACCTAAGTTGTTAAGACAATTATTTCAATTATGTTAACTCATTTTCTATGTCCTTACGAACCAAATCGGATTAGTGAGCTACCTATAATTCATTAGTCAAACCGGATTGTACAGATGTAACATAGCAGATTGCACTCAACACTAACTCCTTTTTTTTTTGTTATGGAACTCAAAGCATCAAAACGCTCTTTTACTCCTTTATTCTCACATTACCGATCCTATGTATTTGTTATTCAACTAACTAAAAAAATCAGGCGGCGAGGCTCTAGAACATACAGACTGACAAAGGAGTCACCTAAATACCAGCTTAAACATTCTCTTCTTTTAACCACAAGCTAAACATGTTGAACGAACTGAGATCACCAATCCTAAAGTGGACAGAGGGGTTTCATACCTATCGATTTTACACAACAATGGACAGAAGGGTATACCAGTTATTAAGCCAAGCAGAAGTGCAGATCTTTCAGCAATTCGGTTATCACACTCAAGTCACAAGTTCATCACATGTTTATTTACCAGAAGATGAGCCATACTGATACGTCACTGTATCATAAACTTCAGTAACACAAGTCAAACGTTGAATCAGAATATAATACCGGGGATGTAGACGCATGATTTCCTTGCTAAATCAGCTCAGGAAGCGGGGACATGCATAAACACTCGACATGAAATCAATGAAGAAAGGGTTAAACTGGGTCAAGCAAACAAATGAATAGCCCGAGGGTATTCTGTTTTTACACTAACCTGAGAACAAGAACATAAAACATATCGTTAGAGATTAGCACATGCAACTGAAGGAAGAGGGTCCTGACTGGAAATGACCAAATTCACGAGCTTACAGAGCAGAGAATGTAGCATAACTCGGCAAATGTTCCGACTTATTTCCTGATCGGGTATTAACAGCATGTATACTCTAAGTAAAAGGACATACCATCTCAAAGCTTGGACAGAAAGACAACCATCTGACAGTGGGGAACAATAAAGACCGCCTGGTTAGAACTCCGGGCTAAACCGGCGTACTGAACTCAGAGGCGAAGCACAAAGAACATCAACAGCAGGCGGCATTCGAATATGCGTAGGCTTTCACCATGTCCACGGACTACAAGGTCCGTATCAATTCATTTGATAAGGGTAACCGAAATTGCCAGAGGGGAACCCGAAGGCTCAAGTTCAGAATCAATACTTCAAGAGTCCGCTCATGCTCACACCCAGACGAAGGGAAAGAGAAAACAGTGAAGCTAAGCAAAATAGACAAGCCATCATGTTGTTCCGTGAGACTGGAGACGTGCAAAACTGAAAATTTGCAGTCCAGTTCCATAATCCAAACGAAAAAGGAAAAAAGAAGAAAGTGCAAATCAAGCTCACTTTCTCGGAAACGTTTTACAGAGTTTTTACCATTACTAGCGCAGTTCTCTTTGGCATTCAAATGAAAATTTGATACAAACGAAATTTCAGAAAACGGGGAAGCGAGGGAAAGAGAGAAAAGAACAGAAGAGGCTCAACGTGAGATGCGAACCCAATGTTACCGTGTTTGAGCGGAGCGTGGGAAATCGCGGAGATAACAGGAGAAAGGCGTTCAGGCGCGAGTTCAAAACCTCCAATGAAGGATGTTAATGGAGGAAGAAAGGCATGCGGATGGAGGCGACAGTCGGAGAGGGTGGTGGTGAGTTTCGGGCGCAGAGAGATTCACTTTTCGATGGTGCAGTTCGAATTCGAGAAGGAGAAGGAGATGGGCGGTGGCGAAGATGGTGGTTCGTGAAGGGATTTAGTGGTATTGCTGGTGATGGAGAAGTGAATGCCGATAGGAAGAATCGGGGTTCTGGGTTTTCGGTTTTTCAGAGGAGAAAGTGTCGACTTGCAGATGGAAGAGGACGCCCAGTTTTTTTCTTCTTCTCCTCGGATGAAGGCGGATCGGGGCCTTTTGAAGGGAGTTCGCTCTCTTCAATTCTCTATACCGAGGAAGCATGCAGGGATGGGATCAAATTGGCATTTCCTTCTTGGTTTCTCCATTTTCAGGCGTGGGTAAGGTATTTCCAGAGTGAAATCGAAGACGATTCCCCAGGAGGAACACAAGGACAGCGAATGTATCGGGGATTTCAAAGTGATGGGTAGAAAAATAAAGAATGTTGCAAAGCCAAAAACAAGGCCCGTAAGTCTGCTTACTAGTGGGGCTTATTTTGAATGGTTGGGCTAAAACAGGTCCAAACTAGAGTGGGCTACATCAGGTCCAAAATCGGATACTACACAAAAGGAGAAAGGAGTGTCTACTGGGGGTTTCGAACTCGTGACCTCCGCCCTCCTCACCCACACACTCCACCAATTAAGCTGTGGTAACTTTCGATAAATAATGGGAGGAAAACCAAATAACATCTATGCCTCGTGCTGAGATAAATAAAGAAAACGATTTCAGCTTGTACCAGGAATCGAACCCACAATTTATGGGTTGCATGGAGAGCACCTTAACCAGCTGCGCTATGTCGGATTTCAGTATGTTCATGCGAGAAATAATACAAGAGCCCTAATTTCAACTGGATAACTCTCTAAAAATGCTACGAGTTTAAAAGAAAGTATACAAGGAAAAAAGAGAAGACTAATCTAATGGAATGAAATTATGGAATGTAAATAATAAGATAAGTAAATAAAACAAGATGAATGGGTTTAAAACCGGATTATTGTTTGAAAATTCATTTTTTGGAAGATCGTGTTTTTATGAAATGCTTTGAAAAAGGTTATAAAATGACGGTTTCGTTATGGCACGCATGCTAATATGTTTTGAAAAAGAGAGACGACGACCCCTCTTATTACTTCGAAATTTGCTTTATGGGGTGAGAATTTTTGGTGTCTACACAAGGAACCGAGTTCCTCAACCAGTTATTTACCCAGTATTGTACTGACCACGGTATCACACACACCTACTCTATAGCTCGTACACTACAACAAAATGGTGTCGTGGAACGAAAGAACCAAACTCTGCAAGAAATGGCACGCACGATGTTGAATGGTAGTGGTCTCTTACAAAGTTTTTGGGGTGAAGCCATCAATACTGCCTGTTACATACTCAATCATGCTCTGATTAAACCTGTTCTGCATAAAACCCCTTACGAACTCTACAAGGGAAGGAAATCGTCCATCTCCCATCTGAGTGTTTGGATGCAAATGCTACATCCTAAATTAAAAGAAAAACAATCTAGGAAAATTTGATCAAAGGAGTGATGAAGGCGTTTTCCTGGGGTATTCCTTGTAGAGTAAGGCTTATCGCGTCTTTAATGAACATTCTCTTATTGTTGAAGAATCAACAAACATTAAGTTTGATGAGAGCAGCTTTACTGGACGAAGTCCATATCCAGAACAAGACACACCATTTCCCTCTGATCCTTCGTCAGAATCAGATGATGATGAAGTGGTTGTCACACAAATTGTTCCACAACAGGATGAGGCAACTTCGAATGAAGAACAGAATGTTGGGTTATAACCTCAGGAAGATTGATATCAAGTACCTGAGCCGTTAGCAACTTTAAGAGCTCCAACGGCTAGGCAAGCACCTGGAGTTTCCCTAGATAACGTTATTACTAACATACACTCAGGTGTTCAAACCAGATCTTCCGCATAAAACTTTTGTGCTCATCATGGTTTTGTTTCTGTAATTAACCCAAAAACAGTTACTGAAGCCTTAGCAGATTCCGATTGGATCAATGCTATGCACGAAGAGTTAAATGAATTCATACGTAATGATGTTTGGGAGTTAGTTCCGCGATCCTCCCAACAAAATGTCATTGGAACTAAATGGGTGTTCCGGAACAAGCAGGATGAAAGTGGTCAAATATCATGCAACAAGGCAAGATTGGTTGCAAAAGGATACAATCAACAAGAGGGATTAGACTATAATGAAACGTTTGCACCCGTTGCACGGCTAGAGGCAATACGCTTACTTATTGCTTTTGCGGCTGCAAACAAGTTTCAGCTCTATCAGATGGATGTCAAGTGCGCTTTTCTTAACGGATATCTTAAAGAGGAAGTGTTTGTTACTCAGCCACCCGGCTTTGTAAATCAAGAACGTCCAGATGATGTGTATCGTCCAAAGAAGGCACTTTATGGACTAAAACGGGCTCCTAGAGCTTGGTATGACCGACTCACATAGTTTTTACTCCAGCAAGGGTTCAATAGAGGAAAAATTGATCGAACTCTATTTCTGAAGCATGTAGACTCTAAGATGCTACTCATCCAAATCTATGTTGATGACAACATTTGTGACAGCCCAGCCTAATCAGCCCACATGTGTGATACTGTCCGCTTTGGCACGCAGGCCGCACGGATTTGTTTCTGGGGTTTCCTAGCCCCAAAACGCGTCACACAAGGAAGAGGTATCCATGCACCTATAAGGCACACTTCATTCTCCTCTCCAACCAATGTGGGAGGAACACCTCGCCGGGTGTTACACTCTACCCCCCTTAGGGAGCCCAGTGACCTCACGGGCTCATTGGCACACCGACCTGGGTCTGGCTCTGATACCATTTGTGACAGTCCAGCCTAATCAGCCCACATGTGTGATATTGTCCGTTTTGGCACGCAGGCCGCACGGATTTGTTTCTGGGGTTTCCTAGCCCCAAAACGCGTCACACAAGGAAGAGGTATCCACGCACCTATAAGGCACACTTCATTCTCCTCTCCAACCAATGTGGGAGGAACACCTCGCCGGGTGTTACATCATTTTTGGTTCAACAAATTCTCAACTTGAAAAGGAATTTGAAAATCTCATGTCTAAAGAATTTCAAATGAGTAACATGGGTGAACTTACATTTTTCCTTGGTTTGCAAATTTGACAAACATCCGAGGGAACCTTCATCAGTCAAACTAAGTATACATCAGGACTTCTTACAAAATATAAGTTTACTGATGCAAAGCCTCTACCCACACCTATGTCTACAACATTGAAGCTGGGAACTGAGTCTACTGTTGAGTCTGCTGATGAGAAACTTTATCGTGGCATGATTGGATCCCTGTTGTATCTCACAGCAAGTTGCCCCGACATCATGCAAAGTGTCCGTTTTTGTGCGCATTTCCAAGCTGCACCAAAAATTCCTCATGTAAAGGTTGTCAAGAGAATGTTTCGTTACTTATATGGAACAAAGACTCTTGGTCTATTTTATCCTGGTGGTACTTCCACGATGTTAAGTGCCTATACTGATGCTGACTTTGGTGGATCTCTAACAGACCGAAAAAGTACTTCTAGTACTGCTCAGTTCCTGGGTCACAGCCTGATATCCTGGTCCTCTAGAAAGCAAGCAGCTGTTGCTCTGTCCACAACTGAAGCTGAATATGTTGTTGCCGCCGCTTGTTGTGCTCAAACCTTATGGTTACGTCATCAATTACTTGATTATGGGCTTACATTCGGTCTTGTACCCATTTACTGTGATAACACCAGTCCAGTTCATCACTCACGATCAAAACACATTGAGATTAGACATCATTTTTTACGTGATCAAGTTGAAAAGGAAACGGTACAATTGCTTCATTGTCTAACAAATACACAACTTGCTGATATTTTTACCAAACCATTGTGTCGTGATCAGTTTTCCTATCTCAGATTTGAACTGGGACTCATTGATACTCCCTAAGGCAATTCCTGATCGTTCACATAGATTATTATCCTTATTCATTTCTTTCATTTTATTACTTTCCCTTTTCTCAAGTGAAAATTTAAAAATTTTCAAAAACACGGGCACACTCGCTCCCGAAGAATACGAAAAGACCTCCTCCTTCACAACCCAGTTTTTATTTTCCTTGCTGCTTTCTTGTTCTCTGCTCTCTCATTCACTTTCTCCCGCTACCATCACTCTTACTCTCAAAATTCACCCTCCCCACTCCTTCTGTCTTTCAACCATGGCTGACATTTCTCCCACCGGTAGCTCATCTCACACTCAAAATCCGTCCTCCGTACCACCTGTCTCTAACCCCACTGCACCCTCTCCCCTTGCTACCATCACTCTTGAAGCTCCGGTTGACCAAAATGCTAATCCCGACACAAATACCTCTAAACCCTCTGCATGTTAGTCTGGTACCCACTCTCTTGCCACGGCTAAACCCACACCTTCGGATCCTGTTCGTTCTGATGCTTCAAACACACCGGTGGATGCTGACGTTCAGGATGAATCACCGCTCCAGCTCACTGACTCACCTGACAAACCAACGTCGCTCTGTCTCGTCCCCTGACTCAAAATCAAATCAAGAGCTCTGCTCCGTCTTCGGCTGCTCCTGCATCCTCACCTCCCACCAAGAACGCCAAGAAGCGCAAGACTCTGGCTTCTCATCCACGTACAAGCACCCGAAAGCGGGCTCAGGTTAGCTCTAAAAACCCTAATCGTAAGTATCCACAGAAGCCAACCTTCTCTCGCTCTACTGATGTCTCCGATATTATAATGGGCAAAATTATTGACTGTGGTTGGTTACGTGAGAATGATCTGGGTAACATTCCTGAGTATTTTGAGTTTCAAAAGTTGGATACCTTGTTGAAATCCGAAACACATTATTATCCGGACGCCTTAGTTTAGTTTTTAACTAACATGTCAATGTTAACTGAAAATGACCTCAAGACTGAAGTGGGTGGGGTCTCTATCTTGTTGTCATCTCCGTTGCTTGCAAATATACTTGGGGTTCCTCATGATGGTTTCTTTGAGTTTAATACTCAAAAAGTTGAAGTGGCGACTCTTTCGGAAGTACATCAACATTATGGTCTCGGAACTCCCAGTGTAATACCCTTGAGGTTTACCTCCCATATCGATTGGAGGGGAGACCGAACCACTCCTTATATGGGTGAGGATATCTCTCCTTGTTGTGAGGCCTTTTGGGGCTAGGAAACCCCAGAAACAAAACCGTGTGGCCGGCGTGCCAAAGCGGACAATATCACAACAGTGGGATACTGGACTGTTACAGTTGGTATCAGAGCTAGACCCATGTCAGTGTGCCGGTGTGGCCCGCGAGGGCGCTGGGCTCCCAAGGGGGGTGGAGTGTAATACCCTTGAGGTTTACCTCCCACATCGATTGGAGGAGAGAACGAACCACTCCTTATATGGGTGGGGATACCTCTCCTTCTTGTGGGGCCTTTTGGGGCTAGGAAACCCCAGGAACAAAACCGTGCGGCCTGCGTGCCAAAGCGGACAATATCACAACAGTGGGATACTGGACTGTTACACCCAGTACTCGTCTGAGAAATTATATGCAGAGAGACTTTGATGTTATTCCCCGACTCTTGCATTTGGTGGCTTATCAGATTGTAGCTCCCAGAGGCGACATGTGAGAGCGAGTGACTCTAGTGGATCTTGCTATAATGTGGTGTCTCGAGCATAAAATCTCTGTGTCTCTTCCTCGGTTGATAATGGATCATTGGAAGCGCATCATCATTGGTAACAGGCCTATTATTCCCTATCTTTTATGGCTAACCAAAGTGTTCAGGTTTTATCAGTTCCTCTTGACACCATGGAAGCCGTTCCCATGAAGTCAACTCATCACTTGGGTGCTCACACTCTCTTTAAGATGGCTGTGGAGCATACTGATGAAGGATGAAAACTGAAGAATCCTCCTGTTCCCAAAACTTCACCTCTGCTGATGCCCCAAACCACTGCGAGGGACACCACCATGCTGACCATGATCAATGCTCTGATCGCTAATCATCATGCCTTAGAGAAAAGACTCAAAGCTGTTGAAACGGTTGTTGCTCCAACTTCTGCTACTACCTCCTCCTCTGAGTCGGATGTCTCATCCTGATCTACAAATCATTAGTCTTTATTGTTTTTTTGGACATCGTGGGTTGTCTCTGTAATGGTTTCCTTGCTTGTTGGATTGTTGACTCTTTTTTTTTGTAGCCCTCTTTGATTAGGCAAAAGGGGGAAGTATGCGCGTTTTGAACTATATCACTGCTTCGTCTGCTTAGGGTTATCACATTGCTCAAATATTCTATCCTTTTTATGCTACCGTGTTGGATAGAACATATTCTGCGTAGCAAATTAACATGGATCATATTAAGGGGGAATCTCTGTCTGTTGCGCAAAATTTTCCAAACAGTTGAAGCTGTTACTTAGGGGGAACCTCCAGTTTCAAAACTCAGAGTTTGCCCAAATAAAAAAGGGGGAAACTGTTAGTGCCATGAGTTTTGATTGTTCAAACTCTGCAATAGACACAGATGGTTGAGTCCTGAACTGACATATGTAGGATGACTTCTAACGATGTTTTAGGTTCAGTCAAAACGTCGGTAAAAAAGGAAACAAATTAAATAGGATTTAGTCTTTAATGATTTAAGCAAATAAGGAAAGTTCATAGTCATAGGCGCTCTACCGATTAGGAAGAGATTCTAGTCTAAATTAACTTATCCTTGAGATATTTCATCTTAAAGACAAGATCCTCTAGTTGCCTATATATATATCCGGGATGTGGATATAAGAAGAAACACCTTTTGAAAGAGAAAAGAAAGGAAATTCTGCTCAAGTTCAAAAGTGTTGTCTCTCCCCTTTTTAGAAGTTCTAGAGTTCTATAATTCAAAAGAGCTGTGTGAGTTTCTTATGAATTACGAGTGGCGTAATATTCGATTACGTGATGCTCTATCCTGTTAGAGTGTATAGGTGTAATTGTTCTTCAACATCGATTAATAGAACATGATTTCCACTTGATTCAATCTCTTGACTTGGTATTTTCTGGTGCGTCTGTTACTCGGAGTTTTACTACTCTGGCATATACTATTCTAGGGAACTTTCAGTAAAAAAAAAGTGATATTACCTCGTGCAAGATGTTGCACTAGAGGTTAATAATTTTCCTATGTAATCACTAAAAAGGAGATTGTAAATTATAGAGTAAATTACTAGGAACCCCTTGAGGATTGGTATATTACCGTTAACCCCCTTGTGTTTATCATAATTATTGGTAACCACCTTGAGGTTACGGTATCTCTGACTATGAGCCCCCGAACTATAACTTCGTTATCAAAATGTTAACTACGAGCTGACCCATCAACTTAATCACATTATTAATAACATGTTGGACAACAAAACTACTTAATCAACATCGTCTAACTCTCCCTCGTCCCAATTCAGATGCATTTTTGAGGTAGGGTTGACGTTTTTCGGACAATAAGAATGCTGATTAAGCAGTGTTTTTTGTCCAACATGTCATTAATAATGTGATTAAACTGATGGGTCAGCACGTAGTTAACATTTTGATAACAAAGTTATAGTTCGGGGGCTCGTAGTCAGAGATACCTTAACCTCAAGGTGGTTACCAATAATTATGATAAACACAAGGGGGTTAACGGTAATATACCCAATCCTCAAGGGGGATCCGAGTAATTTACTAATATTACCTTGTGTAAGATGGTGCACTTGAGCTTAATGATTATGCTACCTCGTGCAAGATGCTAATATTTGAGGTAACATCGTAATACTTCCTCATGAAAAATGAATGCACTTGAGGATCAGGATTATAAGATCCATATACGTCCTCGTGCAAGATGAGCGCACTGGAGGAAGAAAAATAAAAGGATCATGTTATTCGATTGTATACAAGCATTGGAGGTTGAGAATTATAGTGTACTATTTCCCTCATGCTAAATTATGCTCTTGAGCCTAAGAGCTGTAAGATTCTTATACTCCCTCGTGCAAGATAATTGCATTGAAGGTTCAGAAAGATAAATTATTATTTTCCCTCAAACATGAAGTCATGCATTTGAGGTGGACTAGTTTAATTATGGTCAACATTTAGTATAAGATGGACCAAATAGTAAAAGCTCTTGGAAAACTAGATAGATTTTGAAGAGTTAAAGATAACTCTATACAAAGTAACTTTGGTATAAGTTACATGGTCTTCCAAGTAACCATTGAGGAGTTACATTTTAGGATTATTATGGGAAAATTAAAGAGTTTCCCAATGAATTTCCAACTCTAGCTCTCAAATGCTAATGTGTATCATGCATGATTATGAAAGAAGTCGAGCTTGAGGTTGATTTTGGCAAGATCTATCTGTAAGATCAATGATGATATGGGAACTAAAAGCTTGAATTAGCATATAAAATGACCATTTTAATCTTGTAAATTTCGATTGTAAAAGATGTTATAATCTATGATAGATTATTGTACATCCGTACATGGCTGGACCATGTATAAAAGGAAAATATTCACAATTGACATCAGGGTAGACCATCACATATTCCTGAAGGATATTGTTAAGATGATGTTATTATTGATGAAAAAGTGTTAAGGTGTCATCCTTAATACAGTTTATACAGAGCAAAAGATGCACTAGAGTACATGAATTTTATGGCAAGATTTTATAAGGTAGTAGGGTACATCCAAGGGGGAGGAGTGTTATAAATAATACAATTAGTAGATGTACATCCAATCATCTTTTGGTCTACCTTAGACCTTTTGTCTGTGTAACTCCGGTAACCTCCCCAAAGTCTTCATTAGTAGACCTTTTGATCTTTTTCTTTCCTACCACTCAAAGGTACGATAACGACTGATATTGTATACTATATAAGGATGTACAATAGAATGATAAGGAGGATGTCTATTACGGTCTATCATGTTTACTATACTCTCCCTTATTCTCTCAGTATTAAAACAACCATAATATACTTTAAAATATTCACAATAATAAATTAATGAGTTCTAAACATTTGAAATAATAATTCAATATTTCAATACATGTCATCTTGAATTAAACAACACTATAATATAATTTTGAATGCCATAAACTAAAATAATGTTTGTATAAAAAAACTTTAAAGTTAGAGTGTGAATTTTATATACATTTAGTGATCCAAATAAATAAGGACAAGACTCGTGGCCTAATGGTTGGGGCTCATGAGTCATAAACCATTAATGTGAGTTCAAAACTCAGCATAGACCTTTATTTTGTGAGAATTTTATAATTTTTGGAGGTTTTAGATTAAGGTTATTTAAAGAACCGTAATCTAAAGTCTTGTTGGCGGTCTTTTAATTTTTCATACTCTATAGATATTAAATTATTGATAAAAACCCTTCTTAATTCGATGTGTACACAAACTTCTCGTGCATGCCTCTTTATCTTCTATCTCTAATATAAAAAACCTTCACTTTACTCCCATCAGCATCGTAGTTGAGTACTGCAAACTCTCTACTTCAACCCAATCTTGGTTCTAAACAAGATTTTTAATGTGCAGGTTGTCACTTTTTGTTATAAAGCAAGTTGAAACATGTACTCCCGACGCAGCGTAAGTACTTCCTTACTCTTGGTTCACAAGGAGCAGAATTAAAAACTTGGTTGCGTTTGTTAATATGTCATTTTTTCAAACCGTTTTTACGACATGTAATACACACTTAAAAGAATGGTATACTTCACTAGAATAAGTATGCAAGTTTAAATACTATTGCATGCTACTAAAAACCGTTGCCTATATTTGAGCGAGGTTGAACACTCTATTTTTAGCCCTCTGAATCGATGGAGCTTTTACAGAGGAATATAATGTGCTTCCGATGAATCTATGTACTATTTCTAATTTCTTGAGGTTAATATATTGTGCTTTGTTTTCAATATTGCGTAGCTTAGCAACCTGTTACAAATTCATGCGTGTTTGGTTTGTCAACTTACATTATGCAGCTCCATCTGAAACACAAAAAATTCTATTGCATAGGGTCAACTGTTACCCAGAGGATGATCTTATGACTGTCATGGGATCAACCTAATCTGCAAGGTCAATTAAAAAAGGAAAATGACACATATGACAGGTATAATCATCCATGCAATTCAACGGTTATTTTAAATGTGGCTTTATTATAACACTTTCTCTATTTGATTCTTAGACTATGAGTTTGTATGTAACAACATAACGCAGATGTACACTATACACAACTTGAGCGGGTTGTCACCTAGGCAGATATGCATCGAAGAAGTAGAACTGGTGGATGTTGATAAAGATAAAAAGCTCGCTGATCACTCATCTGGTGAAGGTTGTGGCTACAACACAACCCTTTAAAACATGCAAAGAGAAGTCTCCTGAAATGTCCCTTCCCACTAGACAAGTATATCTTCCCGTTGGACCCATACACAACTTTAATAAATATCAAAGAGGGAGAAGAAAAGATGGTGTGGGAGAGAGTGAAGGTTGATCAGTAGGAGTTATGAGCTATGTTTTTTTAAGTTTTTATAGTCATTGGTTGGTTCAAATTTCTTAGACTTTTGGGTTTTTTGTTGGATTTTGTTGTGTTATGAGATCATTTGTATTGCTGGTTTTGGATTAAGCATCATTTGTATTTAAATGTTTTGTGGTGATTGTATTTGAACTTATTGCACTTATTTTATCAAAATATATCTTTTAGAGCTATTTCTATGATGCTATTATGTAATTTAGTCTGCTATTGCTGTAACACCCCTCTCCATAAACACGATATAATCTCTCACGTAACAATAAATAAAACGTCTCGCAGCGGAAAATAAATAACAATTACAAAACTCATCGGGTGTCACCGGCCATTACTCGCCCAGCGAGCAACGAAGCCAAACTACATCCAACTTCCAACATAAACAAATTGCTAACCGCCGTGATAACGAGAAACTCCTATACATCATACTAAGTCCATAAACCATAAACATCGACAAGTGAGCGTCTACCCAAACCTGAACATACATAACCTTGCCATAATACCATTTACCATCTCCATTGCTAAACCAAACAAACTCCATGTGTGGTAATTAAAGTAAACTCTAATTACCCTGTTCCCGCACTTCAGCTCCGGCGATAATCAACAACCTACATGAGTGTAGTATCAGCGATAGACGCTGTGTATGCGGGCCTGGACCCTAATGGTACTTGTCATTTAGCCATCTATTATTAGATTGCTTTCATGCTTTACCCATTTTACAGTTATAATCAACACTGCAATATAAATGTATAATATACATAACCATCCATCCAAATATTCGCAAACATTTAACCATCCATCCAATCCAAACATTCATTTAATATCTCATACAACATTTATA
The DNA here is from genome assembly GCA_023374045.1 of Limonium bicolor. Lineage (NCBI taxonomy): Eukaryota > Viridiplantae > Streptophyta > Magnoliopsida > Caryophyllales > Plumbaginaceae > Limonium > Limonium bicolor. Next base: position 329,453,679 of record CM041776.1, on the reverse strand, counting down.
TATCGAGCGTATCGAGTAATAACAATATAATGTACAATGTACAATCGCCGTAGCGTATACCATCCTTTATTAATTCAATTAACTTGGCCTTCAAGGCCCCATCCTTATGTACAATGTACATTCGCCGTGGCGTACAGTTTTCATAGTTAATTTAATTTACCTTAGTCTTGTAGGCTCCATCCAACCATGTTTAATTAATACCAGTTGGGCGTCATGTTAGGACAACCCGATATCCTCACCATGGACAGTAGTCCTCCCGTACACACAAAGGTGCTCATTTCGCCAGAGGTCGGAGGCCCCTGACTCTCTTATGTCTCGTAAGACGTCCATATAAAGGCCGTAGCCACCTGATCCACGATCCAGTTTGGGCTCGTTGGATATAACCTGGAGCGGAATCCAATTAGGAAACCCCTCAGTGATCACAAATGCGCAACCAAGTGTTCGTAAACCACCGGGATTCTCACCTCAACTCATACCATCTCTCTCTCCATAATGTTTAAGATCTGCTCTTAGTCTTATGGAGAATATAATTATTAATTAGCTGCCCAATGGACCTCACGTATACCTAGAAGAAATCTAGGTTATATTCATGTTCGAGATCCATGCTCTAGAGACCGACAATGTCGTGACTCGTCCCTAAGTGTTTTACTTAGGTTACCATATACTTAATATTAATATCATAGTATTATATCAAGTAACCGTCATTTTATCACAACAACGTATATGTATGTTTATATAAGTCGATCTATAGTCGACGTAGTGTTAGTCCTGTAGGACGCTCGTGCATAAGTAAATAATGCAGTAACACTTAAACACATACATGGAACCGCACACATATAACACCAAGTTATATCAACACAATCCGAGCCCAAGGAGCAACCTTAGGACAACTCGGATCAAACCCCTTTACATACCGTTCACCCTGATCGTATTACGGTGGAGTATGAATCAGCAAGATCCTATGCTCCATGTAGTCCGCTAGCTTGTCAAGCGTCCTTGTCAAAAGTATAATCTAAACGGTATCAAAACTATAAGTCAGTCACCATGACTACTACATCCGGTATTTCCGAATAATAAGTAACCCCGACAGTTCACCCCTGTTTTCTACAGTTATTGTTACGGGTTTCTCTAAAACAGTCGGCTTTGTTACTTAAAACTCATACGTCATAATATTTCAACTGTTAAGTTTCATTCGTTACATTTCTTTTAATCTTATCCACCATCTAGTTTAGGTACATAACCTATAGTTGCATGTATGCATGCATGATTGTATTATATTATTTTATTTTCCACCAACCATTATAATACAATGTATTATATGATCCCTTTATCTTTAGCAAATAATATTTGCATCCAAAATTCATAACTTATAGTTCGTACTATATTTTTGAAAATAACCACCACCATTAAATCATATGGTTCCAACCAAATATATATATCCACCTTATATACATTATTCTTGTGTATGTATATATTTACCACGTAGGTAATTCCCATGAGTTTAATAAACTCTTATATTTTATGTTACATTTTATCATCTTTTATTAGATGACTATTCCCATTAGTTGTATTATATTATACAACTTATATTAAGAGTATTATCCTAATATTATGTAACATTTTATGTTGTATATTTACAACTCCTAAGGTTTATTCCATAAACACCTTAGTTTATAAATCCCATTTTTATAGTTCATCACATTTTATGTGAATATCCTTACTTATATTAATTCCACCTAAACCATATAATTGTTATAACATTATAGACCTTAGTCTAAAATTCATTTTCCAACTCTTGTTAATTCGGTATAGCCCTTGAATTTAAATTCCATTTTGACCACATAACATTATGTAATGTTATTCCATATGCTAATATCATTTGATATGATATTCTTATTTCCTTTAATAACCTATAGTTTTATACAAACTATTATATATTGCCTCATAGGATATATATTAAACCTTATACTTTTCCATAAACCATAGTTTCCTTTATTTACAAATCATCCCATAACTTATACCATGTTATATATCCTTTTAATATAACATTCTAACCTTAATATAAATATAACCTATGGTCAATATTTATAAAATACCAAACAGACCCAAAACTGTTCAATAATTGCCATTTGGCCCTATTTATAACTATAGTTTTATAATATCATTAAAACCATATATTATACATATATCTTAATAAATACTCTTATATATTCTAAAAATCACCAAATTTCTCCAAAGAGTTTTAAATATCCTTATTAACCATATATAATTGGTATTTACATTTCCACCACCTATATTTCTCCAAAGTGTCATAATGACATAATAACTATATATTATACATATATAGCTTATTTTAATTCCAAAAACAACCCATAAATTCCCAAAAATTCCTAATAGCCCATGGGTGTTTAAAATACCATTGTACACCCTTTATTTTCGGTATAACATATTTACCACATATGTTATAAAATATTACCATAGATGATCTTTCTTATAAAACCTTAAATAAGTTATTTAACTTATCTAATTTGGTCAAAACCTACCATATGGTCAAGGTGACCACCTTAATATTTCCTTGACCATTAATCTCCATTATTCACGGTTTGTACCCATACTTTTCAAAATTCACCATTTAACCCCAAAACTTTTAAAATCTTATAAACTTTATTTTAAATCCTTTTTAACTCCCAATTTTCGGCCTTATATTATAAAGCCCCTAAATTTAATTTAATTACACCTAGTACCCCATTTATATTCGGTAATGCATTATACCACTTAAACTTAATTAAAAGCTTGTAAATGCATAAATAAAATGGCCTAAATACATGGCCTTATTACAAACATTTTCTCACAAAATAAATTACACATAAATGTCCCAAAATACATATAAACTTTCGGCCTCACCTGTATTCTTCATTTAATTACCAAACTTCCACATAATGTCTTAAATTGACAATTATGCTTGTTTAATTAGTTATAAAATTTATTAAACCATTCCTTAATCATTTAAGGTCAAACAAGACCTATTTTAATCATTCACTCACGGCAATTAATATACACACACTTAAACTTGTGTTAATGTATCAAGTTAAGGTTTTAAGTGATTTATACCTTGATTTAGCTTAGGTAAAGCCTTGTTTGGGTTCGCCACCTTAAGGAGAAATTCTCCACAGCTTGTTTTACATGTTTTCAAACAGAAACCAAGGCATAGTTAGTCTCCAAACAAGATCTAACCATAAGGAATAATTTATGTAAGATTTAAGGCAAAAATCACCTTAAAAATGCAAGGAGAGTTCAAGATGGGTTCGGCCTGTTTTAGAAACACCACAAGGTGTTAAATCTACCATATTGACATAGGAAATAGCTAGATCACAACAAGCTACCTTGTTATTAGGTTTTACCTTGGAAAAATGCCTTAAAAGAGGGTATTTCCTTGGATCTCGGCCACCCTTGATCCAAATGGCTAGCCAACTGATTGAACATGTAAATATGAAGATTATGAGTGTATAAACTCATAAAAATCAGAGGAAGAAAATCGATGGAGTAGAAAGCTTAAGGTATGTTTTTACCTTAAAATGAGATTTAGAGCAACCTTGGTCTCAAACTTGTTTCATTCGAATTTGAATTGATGTTATAACCTTATAACACTGAGATAAGCAATAGGAACTGATTAGTCACGAGATCTAAGCATAGGTGGTGAAGAGATGAAGAAAAAAGAGCCAAAACAAGCTCTTAAACCATCACTTAGAAGCTTAGAAGTTAGATTTACCTTCTTAGCTCAAGGAGTTCGGTTGAGAGAGCTTGGGAGAGCTTGGGGGAGCTGCTTCACTGAATTGAATGCAGCTAGGAGAGAGAGAGAGACTAGAATGGGTATTATTAGGTTAGAAATGTGCTTTAGATTAGTTTATTCTTTGTTATTGAATGATGACTCACCAAGGTGATAATAAGGGACACAAAATCAGCTAATGGAGTGGCTGGGTGGAGCTCACACGATTTTGTGCTGGAGGAGTCAAATAATGGAGCCTAAAGTGAGTGTATAGTTTAATAAAAGGCAAAAGTAACCCTTAAAACATGGAAACATGTTGGTGGCTTGTCTTTTATCTTGCAAGTGGTGATTTAAGCCTCTACAGCCTGTGTATGTCGACCTCATGTGGTCCAATTCGTGGTCAATGGTCAAAATTGACCAACTTAGTCAATGTTGACCCAAACGGGCCCCACTTTAAGGTTTTATTAATATTTTAATATTAAATTTGTAAAAATTTGTAAATTCTTGGAATTTAATTCCTAATATGATATAATATGATATTTTATCATATTTAAAGGTATTTATAACCTTTTAGCCCATTTAAAACCAATTTAGAAGGCAATTACACAAAAACGTGCTTTAAGGGAGTTTTAGTGCACATTTGTGTCGCAAGGTGTTCTGAGCTTGGTTTTCTTTGAAAACGGTTTTGTTGTGTCCCTTACATGATATTTGATCATGGTATCCAATTTTATATCATTTAGAGGTCATTAGACCTTTAAGGTATTCTTAGAGCACATTTTTGCCCTTTTGACCTTGAAGCATGTAAGTGCTTGTTCTTGTGTTGGAGTGTTGTCCAACGACTTTAATATGTTTAGTAATGTGTTAATATGCTTAGGACAAATTTTTAGGTCCTAATAAGTTTCATTGGGTATTTATTTACCCTTAACAGTTAAAGGGTGCAACATCTTGATTTGTGTTGACCACTGTTGTTCTCAGTTGACCTTTAAGGCATGTTTAGGCCTTTATTTATGTGATTAAATATTTAATCCATGCTTTATTAATTTGGGGTATTTCAATCTACCCCCCTTAAAAAGACTTCGTCCAGAAGTCTCTCAGTCAAATAGGTAAGTATATAAATGTATAACTACCCATTATCCCCATAATGTATATCTATGTGATATATCATTTACACACATCGTGTTGCGCTTATACAGCACATAGCCATCACTTTGTGGCGTTAGTTCAATCATATATGGATATAGGTGATCCATCAGCACCATTGTTTCCTATCAGTTCTACCAACGCTGACATCCTCCCTGAGGTGTCCATAACATTCCATTGTTCCACATTCCATATCTAATGATTCATTTCGTATCTAGGCGATACCATATGTAAATCTTCTAAAGCATATGAATACATATCACAAATAGCATAAGAAAGGTACAACGCACATGGTGTACATACAACATTCAAACAAGTATCTCATAAGATACATACATACAAGTGTACAACACACAAAACATACCAAACAACGTACGCCCCGCGTACCAAACATAACCAACAAAACCAATTCACTGTATCCATGCATACGAAAACAATTCACTGTATGCCGTGCATACTAAACAAACAACCTCGTATGCCCGCACACACCAATTTTTTTGTATGCAATGCATACCAAACAACCAAAACTTAGTGCACACATGTGCCAGCCAAGAGGCTCTACCCCCCCTAAAAAGGGTTACGCCCCCGTACCCACAAGTATACAACAGCCGTCAACAAGGAGCGCTGGATACTTGGCTCTCAAGAGTCACCAACGTGGGTTATCCTCATGTCAGAGAGACGGGTATGATTCTAGCCCTTATGGGCTTCACAATACTTAAAGGGTGAGGTACTAACTATTTATGCTCTCTCTTTCCATTGCTGTGTATCCTCTCATTTGGATCACTAGCATACATTCGTGTGTCTTCTCTCACTGATATTCAGCTTGAGGTATAATATGACATTGGCTACTGTTACTTAGTGCTCTTTGCACTCGTCTTGAATAAAGACGTACCAGCCTATATGTCCACAAGATGATGATTGTCATCCGTGTCTCCTGGTGGTTTTGTTCCGGAGTAACACACTGTTGTAGTTCTTTCTTTTCTTTTCTTTTTTACACACTCGTGTTGATATCCACTTTATCTTTCTGTATTCCCACTAGATTAATAACTGCACGAGTGCAATACCAAAACACTCAGTCATACAGAGTGCAGAGGCGTAAACGCTCAAACAGCTAATATCTCGTGAGTCAAACAGATAAGATGTGCGAATTATCCTGTGAGTGGTACATTCAAATCCACTGTTCCTTGCTTAAGGTATCTGCTATTATATAGCTTTGTCTTTTATCCTCGCGTAGTCACGTTTATGTCCATATCATCTGTAGATTTCCTATAGATTGCAAAAGTTTGCTCGATCCTTTTGAGGATTATACATAATTCGTCCATAATGGGTTTCCCATGGTTTATCCTTAGGTTTCACGTCCTTGAAAGGTTTCCTTGTCTTTAACTGTATACTGTCTACTTCTCTCTGCTGAGGTTCTTGATTTCTCTAGCCCGTTGGTTTAGCTGCGGCTCTTCTCGTCCATCTTCGAGGTAATCCGTCTTACTGTCCGTAGTACGGAGTTGACTACTTCTCGTGTTCCTAACACTACTTGTCTACTTGATGGGGTACGTACGGATACATTACTATACCTAACTAACTCAAATGAGTCTGTCAGGCCCACATGCTCCTAACGGAGTGCGGTCGTCCCATGTCTCGTTTAGTAAACTGGTAATGTCTGTCACACAGATATTGTGAAGTATTCTGTTGTCAATCTCCCTTTGATGGATATCCTGTTTTCTTTTCTCTTCTTCTTCCCTTTTTTTTTAGTAGTTCATGGTATCTGTTATCTAGTAATAAGTGCTATTGCCCTGGTGGCATCAGTGGTAATTCGTGTCTTTAACCAGCGTCATAATGCCGGCTTGTAAGTAAAATCTGTGCTACATTTAGCAAACCCGGTTCTCCTAATTCGATCTCATTGAGTACAACACATTCTCCTTTCCTCCCTGTTTATCCTGATCATATCACATCCATAATTCATATTCGTTCCCTCATCCATGTAATTGGATGTATTGTAGATTGCATAATAGCTTGAGCAACTTGGCTCTCCACTTCCCAACCATCCTCACTGACGGTGGTGCATCTATAAAGGGTATGCTTGTCCATAAGGACTAAACATTCATCACTGGTAGTGATTAGCATTAAATGCGGGTATACACTGGTGGTATTTGGCTAATAAGCCTTGTTTGAAAATTCTTGAACAATCAAACTGGTGTGGTTTACAATCACAGTGGATGTATAGTTCTCCAGTTGCAGTGGTTGGACTAACGGTCCTTCCAAAGTTGCATAGGTTTCTAATCTTCAGGGTTTGTATGAAAACGTTTGAAAAACCTTTTTTTTACATATAATAAAAGACTAAAAAGTAGTAGTTGTTGCAGTTGTATCTGCAGTTGCTGTTACTGTTGCTGTTGCTGCACTTGCTCTGTCAAGTGCGTAAGGCAGATGGAAATTTCAGTGGTTTACTTGTCATAGCGCTTGCAATAGCAAGTGCGCCATGCAGGTGGAAATTCTGGTTCAGTAATCACTGATCTCATTGACTCTGTGTCATCGAGTATGGCTACATGATAATGTAAGCTTAACATCCTGTTCATATATAATCCATCAATGTTTCAAGGTTACTCGTATCGAGTTCACAAAACTAGTTCCCAAAGTCATACACAAAGAGGCAAGTGGTCAATGACACACTCCCACATACTTATAACATAGCTCCTTCTAACATCCAAAATAAGTACACAAACACAGTAAGTAAACATCTTCCACCAGCGGTCTCAGTGGGTTCAGGGTACTCAAGCCCTATCTACTCCCTTGCCTCTCTGGCTCAGCAATCAGTAGATGTCTGGCCATCCTGACCGCCTCGTGGTACTCCAGATCCTCCAGCTGGGTCCTTCTGAGTATTCTTTGGTGCCTGTAATTACGGCTCTCAGGGTTCATCCAACACTCGAATTCTCTATGGCCCTCTTTCTTGCAGCACCGCAGACAACTTTGCGGCCTCGCAATCGACCCAGGATGGTCCTTCCACAACGCTTACAATAGAAATGGCGCTGGGGCTGTCCGGTGCCTGATGGTATTATTTAGTTTAAGTTACAATCTGATGATATAAGGTTAAGGTCACAATTGAATTTAAGAGGTAGGTGTCCCACCCTTAGGAGGTGTAGATCTCAAAGGCTGAGCATCTATAGCTGGGCGGTTCACCAAAGGACGGGCTCTTTTCCCTTTGCTCCCTGGTGACCCCTGCTGCCCTTTTCTTTGGAAAGAATTTCCTGTTAAGGTTTCGGGTCAGCTTCATAAGGTATTTAATATGATAAATAATCTGAAATGGGATAAGTCTTACTTTCCCTTCTTTTGGCTTTCGCCTGGAGATGCTTCTCCCACCCTCAGACTCTCCCTCAGGGTTCTTCCTTTTCTTTGTCCCGAGAGTCTTCCCGAGTCTGGAGCATTAGCTCCGTCCTCGAGGCAGCCTCATAACACTCCTGGAATCTCATTGGTAAGTTCCCACAAAGTAATTGGTAATGTAGGAAGTAAAGAATTTGTGTGCCTTTCATGTTCATACCTGAATGGTAGGTTAGAGGGTAGGCCCCATCGCCACTTGATGCGAAACAACAATCCCCCCCGAACTTCTCGACTTCATGGTCTTTGAGTAATCAACACCGGGGATAAAGTCCAGAGACCAATGAATCGAGCGTTAGTATTCATCCACGGTCAGACTTCCTGGGACAATGTCTCGAACTCCTGCGTTTCTTCTGTTTGAGATGTGCTGGGTAGTACTTCCCTCTCAGTAACTCGACAAAAGCAGCCCAACGAAAGTCGGGCGTAGCCGGTGTGGTCCTTCACCACCTCCACCAAGTGCTGGCTGCATCCTTCAGATGGAAAGCAGCAATGGCGACCTTCTTGTCGTCAGGTACCTGTAAAGCTTCATAGGCCTTCTCATGTTCAACAATGTACGCTCCAAAGCTACAGGTCTGGTTCCCCTGAATATGTAGGTGGTCGGGGTCTCGCCAAACTGACTTCAGCCCGTTCGTTTCCCTGGCTATGGCGGTGTGGGCTGGTGCTCCTCCTATCTGAGTACCCAGCTTGTGCAAGAACGGCTGCAACCGTCTCAGCAACTCTGGAATGCCGGGGTCACCGCCTCCACCTCTACCAGTACCATGCCCTTTCCCCCAGACATTTGTAGTCAGTAATGTTCACACAAATACTCAGTAAATACCGTATAACCAGTAGATATGAATTGCCTTAGAGGCTACTATGACGCATTTGCGTACTAGACACAATATCTTTCTAGACAAATCGTCTCATACCTCCCAATGTTCCCGTAATTTCCCAAGTCCTAAGCTCACTGTCTTAACCTATTATCTCGTCATCAGAGCGGTACTCGCTCTGATCACTTTGGTAACACCCTCCATAAAACGTATAATCTCTTACGTACGAGCAATAAATAAACGTCTCGCAGCGGAAAATAAATAACAATTACAAAACTACTCGGGTGTCAACGGCCATTACTCACCCATGCGAGCAACGAAGCCAAACTACTTCCAAACATAAACAAATTGCTAACCGCCGTGATAACGAGAAACTCCTATACATCATACTAAGCCATAAACCATAAACATCGACAAGTGAGCATCTACCCAAACCTGAACATACATACCTTGCCATAATACCATTCCATCTCCATTGCTAAAACCAAACAAACTCCATGTGTGGTAATTAAGTAAACTAATTACCTGTTCCGCACTCAGCTCGGCGATAATCAACAACCTACATGAGTGTGTATACAGCGATAGACGCTGGTATGCCGGGCCTGGACCTATGGTCACTTGTCATTTTAGCCAGCTTATTATAGATTGCTTTCATGCTTTACCATTTTACAGTATAATCAACACCGCAATATAAATGTATAATATACATAACCATCCATCCAAATATTCGCAAAACATTAACCATCATCCAATCCAAACATTCATTTAATATCTCATACAACATTTATATAGCGAGCGTATCGAGTAATAACAATATAATGTACAATGTACAATCGCCGTAGCGTATACCATCCTTTATTAATTCAATTAACTTGGCCTTCAAGGCCCCATCCTTATGTATAATGTACATTCACCGTGGCGTACCGTTTTCATAGTTAATTTAATTTACCTTAGCCTTGTAGGCTCCATCCAACCATGTTTAATTAATACCAGTTGGGCGTCATGTTAGGACAACCCGATATCCTCACCATGGACAGTAGTCCTCCCGTACACACAAAGGTGCTCATTTCGCCAGAGGTCCGGAGGCCCCTAACTCTCTTATGTCTCGTAAGACGTCCATATAAAGGCCGTAGCCACCTGATCCACGATCCAGTTTGGGCTCGTTGGATATAACCTGGAGCGGAATCCAATTAGGAAACCCCTCAGTGATCACAAATGCGCAACCAAGTGGTTCGTAAACCACCGGGATTCCTCACCTCAACTCATACCATCTCTCTCTCATAATGTTTAAGATCTGCTCTTAGTCTTATGGAGAATATAATTATTAATTAGCTGCCCAATGGGCCTCACGCATACCTAGAAGAAATCTAGGTTATATTCATGTTCGAGATCCATGCTCTAGAGACCGACAATGTCGTGACTCGTCCCTAAGTGTTTTACTTAGGTTACCATATACTTAATATTAATATCATGGTATTATATCAAGTAACCGTCATTTTATCACAACAACGTATATGTATGTTTATATAAGTCGATCTATAGTCGACGTAGTGTTAGTCCCGTAGGACGCTCGTGCATAAGTAAATAATGCAGTAACACTTAAACACATACATGTAACCGCACACATATAACACACAAGTTATATCAACCAAATCCGAGCCCAAGGAGCAACCTTAGGACAACTCGGATCAAACCCCTTTACTTACCGTTCACCCTGATCGTATTACGGTGGAGTATGAATCAGCAAGATCCTATGCTCCGTGTAGTCCGCTAGCTTGTCAAGCGTCCTTGTCAGAAGTATAATCTAAACGGTATCAAAACTATAAGTCAGTCACCATGACTAACTACATCCGGTATTTCCGAATAATAAGTAACCCCGACAGTTCACCCCTGTTTTCTACAGTTATTGTTACGGGTTTCTCTAAAACAGTCGGCTTTGTTACTTAAAACTCATACGTCATAATATTTCAACTGTTAAGTTTCATTCGTTACATTTCTTTTAATCTTATCCACCATCTAGTTTAGGTACATAACCTATAGTTGCATGTATGCATGCATGATTGTATTATATTATTTTATTTTCCACCAACCATTATAATACAATGTATTATATGATCCCTTTATCTTTAGCAAATAATATTTGCATCCAAAATTCATAACTTATAGTTCGTAACTATATTTTTTGAAAATAACCACCACCATTAAATCATATGGTTTCCAACCAAAATATATATATCCACCTTATATACATTATTCTTGTGTATGTATATATTTACCACGTAGGTAATTCCCATGAGTTTAATAAACTCTTATATTTTATGTTACATTTTATCATCTTTTATTAGATGACTATTCCCATTAGTTGTATTATATTATACAACTTATATTAAGATTATTATCCTAATATTATGTAACATTTTATGTTGTATATTTACAACTCCTAAGGTTTATTCCATAAACACCTTAGTTTATAAATCCCATTTTTATAGTTCATCACATTATTTTATGTGAATATCCTTACTTATATTAATTCCACCTAAACCATATAATTGTTATAACATTATAGACCTTAGTCTAAAATTCATTTTCCAACTCTTGTTAATTCGGTATAGCCCTTGAATTTATTTAAATTCCATTTTGACCACATAACATTATGTAATGTTATTCCATATGCTAATATCATTTGATATGATATTCTTATTTCCTTTAATTAATAACCTATAGTTTTTATACAAAACTATTATATATTGCCTCATAGGCATATATATTAAACCTTATACTTTTCCATAAACCATAGTTTCCTTTATTTACAAAATCATCCCATAACTTATACCATGTTATATATTCCTTTTAATATAACATTCTAACCTTAATATAAATATAACCTATGGTCAATATTTATAAAATACCAAACAGACCCAAAACTGTTCAATAATTGCCATTTGGCCCTATTTATAACATATAGTTTTATAATATCATTAAAACCATATATTATACATATATCTTAATAAATACTCTTATATAATTCTAAAAATCACCAAATTTCTCCAAAGAGTTTTAAATATCCTTATTAACCCATATATAATTGGTATTTACATTTCCACCACCTATATTTCTCCAAAGTGTCATAATGACATAATAACTATATATTATACATATATAGCTTATTTTAATTCCAAAAACAACCCAATAAATTCCCAAAAATTCCTAATAGCCCATGGGTGTTTAAAATACCATTGTACACCCTTTATTTTCGGTAATAACATATTTACCACATATGTTATAAAAATATTACCATAAGATACTTATCTTATTATAAAACCTTAAATAAGTTATTTAACTTATCTAATTTGGTCAAAACCTACCATATGGTCAAGGTTGACCACCTTAATATTTCCTTGACCATTAATCTCCATTATTCACGGTTTGTACCCATACTTTTCAAAATTCACCATTTAACCCCAAAACTTTATAAAATCTTATAAACTTTATTTTAAATCCTTTTTAACTCCCAATTTTCGGCCTTATTATTATAAAGCCCCTAAATTTAATTTAATTACACCTAGTACCCCATTTATATTCGGTAATGCATTTATACCACTTAAACTTAATTAAAAGCTTGTAAATGCATAAATAAAATGGCCTAAAATACATGGCCTTATTACAAACATTTGCTCACAAAATAAATTACACATAAATGTCCCAAAATACATATAAACTTTCGGCCTCACCATGTATTCTTCATTTAATTACCAAACTTCCACATAATGTCTTAAATTTGACAATTATGCTTGTTTAATTAGTTATAAAATTTATTAAACCATTCCTTAATCATTTTAAGGTCAAACAAGACCTTATTTTAATCATTCACTCATGGCAATTAATATACACACACTTAAACTTGTGTTAATGTATCAAGTTAAGGTTTTAAGTGATGTATACCTTGATTTAGCTTAGGTAAAGCCTTGTTTGGGTTCGCCACCTTAAGGAGAAATTCTCCATAGCTTGTTTTACATGTTTTCAAACAGAAACCAAGGCATAGTTAGTCTCCAAGCAAGATCTAACCATAAGGAATAATTTATGTAAGATTTAAGGCAAAAATCACCTTAAAAATGCAAGGAGAGTTCAAGATGGGTTCGGCCTGTTTTAGAAACACCACAAGGTGTTATATCTACCATATTGACATAGGAAATAGCTAGATCACAACAAGCTGCCTTGTTATTAGGTTTTACCTTGGAAAAATGCCTTAAAAGAGGGTATTTCCTTTGGATCTCGGCCACCCTTGCTCCAAATGGCTAGCCAACTGATTGAACATGTAAATATGAAGATTATGAGTGTATAAACTCATAAAAATCAGAGGAAGAAAATCGGATGAAGAGTAGAAAAGCTTAAGGTATGTTTTTACCTTAAAATGAGATTTAGAGCAACCTTGGTCTCTAAACTTGTTTCATTCGAATTTGATTGATGTTATAACCTTATAACACTGAGAATAAGCAATAGGAACTGATTAGTCACGAGATCTAAGCATAGGTGGTGAAGAGATGAAGAAAAAGAGCCAAAAACAAGCCTTAAACCATCACTTAGAAGCTTAGAAGTTAGATTTACCTTCTTAGCTCAAGGAGTTCGGTTGAGAAGCTTGGGAGAGCTTGGGGGAGCTGCTTCACCGAATTGAATGCAGCTAGGAGAGAGAGAGAGACTAGAATGGGTATTATTAGGTTAGAAATGTGCTTTAGATTAGTTTATTCTTTGTTATTGAATGATGACTCACCAAGGTGATAAGAAGGGACACAAAATCGGCTAATGGAGTGGCTGGGTGGAGCTCACACGATTTTGTGCTGGAGGAGTCAAATAATGGAGCCTAAAGTGAGTGTATAGTTTAATAAAAGGCAAAAGTAACCCTTAAAACATGGAAACATGTTGGTGGCTTGTCTTTTATCTTGCAAGTGGTGATTTAAACCTCTCCAGCCTGTGTATGTCGACCTCATGTGGTCCAATTCGTGGTCAATGGTCAACATTGACCAACTTAGTCAATGTTGACCCAAACGGGCCCCACTTTAGGGTTTTATTAATATTTTAATATTAAATTTGTAAAAATTTGTAAATTATTGGAATTAAATTCCTAATATGATATAATATGATATTTTATCATATTTAAAGGTATTTATAACCTTTTAGCCCATTTAAAACCAATTTAGAAGGCAATTATACAAAAACGTGCTTTAAGGAGTTTTAGTGCACATTTTGTGTCGCAAGGTGTTTCTGAGCTTGGTTTTCTTTGACAATGGTTTTGTTGTGTCCCTTACATGATATTTGATCATGGTATCCAATTTTATATCATTTAGAGGTCATTAGACCTTTAAGGTATTCTTAGAGCACATTTTTGCCCTTTTTGACCTTGAAGCATGTAAGTGCTTGTTCTTTGTGTTGGAGTGTTGTCCAACGACTTTAATATGTTTAGTAATGTGTTAATATGCTTAGGACAAATTTTTAGGTCCTAAGAAGTTCATTTGGGTATTTATTTACCCTTAACAGTTAAAGGGTGCAACATCTTGATTTGTGTTGACCACTGTTGTTCTCAGTTGACCTTTAAGGCATGTTTAGGCCTTTATTTATGTGATTAAATATTTAATCCATGCTTTATTAATTTGGGGTATTTCAATTGCAACATGTTTTTTTCTTTTTTTTTGTAACAAAAATATGAAAAAAAAGCTTTATATTACGGTTTATCTAGACACTGTAACCTAAAGTTGTAGTGGCGCGCGCGTCAGTAAGGCTGTAGGATATGGTTTCTAGCTGAATCGTAATCTAAAGTTCTCTAGGCCTGTGCCCGATTAAGGCTTTTGATTACGGTTTTAAACGTTTATAAAAAGCTCTAAGGAATAGATGACACGGGCGTTAATTATGGTTCAAAACTGAAATTAATGAGGGTTTTCAACCGTGAATAATTCCTTCCATTCCACTAGTGGCTCACTCCTGCTGTCCATTAGGGGCCTGAACCACAACTTCACAATCTCCTATGACGACATGCCTATGATTTGCTCCAAGTTGGTCTCTTTCACCACACAACAAAGATCTGCCCTCTGATGCCAGAGCATTTTGAGCCCAGCCTCCCTTTTGGAATGTGGCTCAACATAGAGGTATTCCTTGCTTGATTCCGCCCAAGAGAGCTCCTATCTGACCTTTTGCAACCGGCCAGCCTTCACAAGTACTACTAATGACCTTCTTAAATAGAGATTTCCTAAAATCTTCCATGCCCAGCTTGTGGTCCCAGTTAGCGGTCCCTCGGGCGCTCTTTGTGAGGATTTGATCATATGACTGATCGCCCAGCCTACAAAGATCCAAGCTCCAGAAAGAGCTTTGGCAACCTCCTAGATCATGCTTCGTGGGAGGAGTTTTGGGACCTCAATCTCTGTGAAGCCAGTAGAAAAGGAAAAAAACATGCTTTGGCTAGTTGGGCTAATGAATTGGATGAGTGCAACTACTCAAGGTCTGATGATCAAGCTACTCACGCGGCACCAAAGTCTTCTCGGGGCCGCAATCAAGAATGAGTAGATTGTTGCTCAATTGCGAGAATTTAGATGTTGGTCCCGTGATTGAGCTTTCCTCTTCAGCAGACTCCAGGGCTCAGTCGATTCACCTCGGTTCTTGCTGTTACTTGTTTACTTCCTGGTTTTGGTTCTCGGACCTTTACCTAGTTTGATATGTTTTTTATTTGTTGTTCTTTTGTTAGGTACTTGTTCTCAATGTCAAATTTGGGTTTTGTTGATTTTTTTAGGGGGACAATGTCCCAAACTTATGTTGGTCCATAAACGTTGGCTTACTCTACTCGTCCATTTTGCTGCCATACAAACGTTCCATGAGAGCGCTTTCTCAAATGCAATGGGGTGTTAGATGTCTTTTGATTTCGCTTGTTGCTCATTTTCCAATCATCTTCCCCATGTACTTTAGTTTATTAACCTAATATGGTTACTTTGATTTCAAAACACTCAAACTAAGACGCTATCATATCGTAAACTACATGGATAAGCAACACATAGCCTATTAACCTCTAAATAAAAAAACATCAAAGTGTGTTCATCCTCGAAAGCTACACTCCCAGTCTTCTCCAAATCCAATATTAGAAATCAAGAAGGCGAAGTGATGAACACATTCCTTCAACACTTGACTCAATTCCACATCTAAAATAACTGACCTTATTGAGCATAGCAAACATATGAACCAAAGCACAAGAAAAAAGAAAAGTGAAATACAACTGAGAAAATTAGACCCAATAGGCTCAAGGAACATCCACAGTACCAACAACATATTTTCCCACACGGCTGAAAGGCACATCAAGTTTAGTAAACTTATGTGCATATTCCCCCACAAAGTACTTCACGTGAGTTTCAGCATTTTGAACTCTTAATTAGCAAGTTCAAGTCTAAGATATTAGACAAAGTTGCAAGCACATAGATATTCAGTTGAAATGATGCACAATTAATCCTTCGATTCAGCTATGGTCGCAAAAGATCTCTTCCGCGTTGCTCGAACCACATATCCATCACCTTCGGAAGCGCCTGAGTTATCATTACTAATCATATCCTTCTCTTCTGAAGCCTTTGATTCAAATGTAAATGTACTGTTTCCACCTGTATCTGATATAAATAAAAAATTGGCATGATCAATCATTGTTACACAGATTTCTACAGATGGAGCATGTACTTTCTCTTTCAAACAAAGAGACTTCATCACAGACGCACATAGATAACAATGCCTTGAAAATGTAATAGTTGCAAATGATGTATAAACAAAAATAATATCCCTCATATAGCATCAATAAAAATAATATTGATAATAGTGTTCAATATGCTATCGTTTACTTCGAACAACATCAAGCACCAGAGAAAAGGGAAAACACTTACGAATCAAGGAAGGTAAAATTAAGACACATTCTGATTACAAGAATTTCCAAGCAATATTTAGTAAACTCATAATCGAAACAATGCATCACAAGCTAGCTATAACATCTAATATCTCTTGGGCAGCTCACGAAAAGATAAGAACATGTAGTAGCTTTCTATATACTAAAACTAAAAAATATCACGAAATCTTTATATTGGAAACTTACGCTCTTTAATAAACATCATCTCTCCTTTTGCGCTAGCATATCTACTTTTGACCTTAGCCCTATACATCCTTTCAGCACCATCTTCATCTCTCAACATGAGTGTGAAGTAATAGTCGCAGGCACAACAAGGATAGAACTTTAGATTCACCTTGACAACTTTAATGAGTTCCAAATTGTCCCCCTATAGATGAAATTAAGGAAAACTATCAAGCTCAAACATATATCAAATAAAAGGATAGCTAAGAAGAAAATAGTTATATGTGTACCGTCTTCTGGTTGTGCGATTCAAGACCCTCTTTTGCAACTTCAGCATATGATGGAATTGTTTCCAGCAAACAAGGCTTAATAGGCACAATGTCAGAGTATGCAACATTCTCCAACCTCTCAATATCGAATCCCTGTTCATTCAGCATTTGATTAGTAGATAATGATATGCCAAGTCCCCGTGGCTTGGTCGGTGGAGGAGTGGTATCCTAGAACTAAAGATCCAGCTGGTTTTGAAACCTACCCACTACCGTAAGTATCAAAATAATTAGTAGATAATGATATAAAATAAAACAGACTAAATATACTCATTGATAGTTGGACAAACACAAAGCATATCAATCTCTGCATGTGCAACTATTAGTTTCCGCTTGTTTGTACGCCCAAATATGTGAGGAAGAATCAAAATCTAGCAGACCATTTAGGTAGAATTCAGCCCCAAAAGATCAATGTGGTATGTACAATTGAGTGACTGTCATGATCAGATACAAAGTTTATCTTGCCAACGGCATCTATTACTCACAGACTCACACGCATCATGAACAAGGCACATTTCATTCTAAATAAATGTCAGGAAAAATCCATACAAAAAGACATTTTGATATGATAAACGATTGTGATTTCCAAGTTTTTTTTTCGAGTTCCACTAACGTCTGATCTTCCCTGACCTACGGTTCACTTGTACGGCAACAATTTTAAGTCCTAACATTGGCAGATGATAAAAACTTGTATAACTATTTATGTCACAATCTTCGTTGTCTTGGAGACTAAGTATTCAGAAACAGCTACATTTTCAATTTTTAGAATTTTGCAAAACAAAATAATTGTTTTTTTTTAAAAAGAACAACTTCAATTGGAGAGAGAATCACTCGCTTTCCTCGATCTGCCGATAGTAATCGGCTTTCTCCTCTTCGGTCATAAGTCGTAATCCGCTTGGCAACTGGTTACCATGATAAGAATCAGAATCAGAATCCCAACCTGAATTTGCTTCACAAATAGTTTCATAGCTGCCGTCATCGAAGAGACTGTAGATCTCCGATATACTGAAAGTCTCGTCCAGCTCCGATTCCTCTCCCTCTTTCGAATCATTATTAATAGCTGGTGCATGAAGTCTTTCAGCCTCCGCTAGCGAAGGCGGGGAGAATTCATGTTCCTCTTTCACAGCCATGAGAGTCGAGAATCGGAATAGCAAAGGAGACACACACAAAAGGGTCGGTCGGGAAAGCGAAGAAGGAAAATAAGCAAATTTTTGCCAAATTAAAATAACATAAATGAAGGAGAGCGCAAGTACAGAGAGCTTTCTTTTTTTTTTTCTTTTTTTGTTGGTAAAGTGGCGCTCTACTTCACGGCCCTTTTGTTTTTTTTTTTTCTTTTTCCTTTTTTTTTTCCTTTTTATTATAAAACCTTTAAATTATTGTTACTTTTAATATATAGATTCAAAATAAAAAAAATTATATTATTGTTCATGTAAATTTAAGCTCTTCAAACCAAGACCATTCATGGATATGTTTTGATAGTTTTTTTAAAAATATTTTTACATGTATATGATGATATACTAAAATGATAATATGATTCATTAATTTTGTATTATGATTCATTAAAATTGATATTATGATTCATTAAATAATAAGTGATGAATTCGATGTTTTTATATTTTAATGTGATGATGTACATATTTTAATGTGAGAATGTACATGTTCTAATGTGAGAATGTACACGTTCTTTAATGAACATTTGTACATGTTTTTACGGCCATCTGTACATGTTTGTATGATCGTCTGTACAAGTGTTCTTCCTTATATGTACATGTTTTAATCTAAGGATGTACATATTTAATGATTCATACAGGTTTATATGACTATCTATATGTTTTTAACGCGAGGATGTACATGTTTTTACGTGAGGATGTACATGTTTTAGTGAACATTTGTACATGTTTGTATGACCATTTGTACAAGTTTTATTCTATGTTCTGTGCACTTTACATGTAAAAATATATTTTTTTTAAGTTGTTAAAATATATCCATGCAGAGTTTGAAATTAGATGAAAAATGATATAATTTTTTTCATTTTGGACTTATATATTATAAATTATAACAATTTAAAGTTTTTATAGTAAAAAAGAAAAAATCTTAAAAAAACAAAACAGAGTACCAGACGCGCCTTTCATATAATAAAAAAAAACAAAACATAGGTAGCCAAATTGGCTACAGTGACCTGTAGCCAAGAGGCCCTGGGAAAATAAAAGGGATCTAATAACCGTGCGCTGTTTTTTTTGTGAGTAACCGTGCGTTGTTCCTAGCCGTAGGATTAGGCAAATTTTCTATAGCAGGAAAAATCTTTTGGATAGAAATTACTCTTTACAATTGACGTAATATCCGTTTCCGGAGACGCAATAAAACAAAAAATGAGAGTAGTATGTACTGTAGTCCCTTCGTCCTCTTTCAATTTTTTTTGTTTATAAATATGTATCATTTTAAGTTTTTGACACATTTTTTTCATTTTTAACTCTATTATTTATTCAACATAAAATTAATTATTATCTAGATAAAAAAGTAAAAAGTAGGGGTATATGCATCATTATTCTACTCTCCTTAATAAGAGTGTGAATTTCTAAAATGACAGAAATTGTTGTACAGAAGGAGTAATTTGGTCAATAGATCTCATATTTTTTCAATGACAATTTAAAAATTATAAATATTATATAAAGAATTCCTTCACTCCCTCGACTTTCTGTTATATTCACTAGAGCATTTGGGTTGTGCGGGCAGGAAGATATTAGTATTTTGTATTGTTGTGTTATTATGTAGCCTTGAATTTTTCTCGTTAAGTTTCTTTTTGTATGTGTTGTCATGCTCCTGTGCAAGAACCCATGTTTTGAGTTCTAATTATTATAGTTATTGCTATAAATTTGTGTGCAGTGCATGAAATTTTTAATTGGATGGCAGATTGTTAACTGCAAAAGAAAGTTTGTAAGGCTAATAGGGAAATTATCTTCCTAAAACTTCAATCATGCTTTTGTAGTGTTATTCAGTTAGCAACTAAATATATCGATCTCCTTTTTGAGTACTGACTGCACTTCGCAACTCAGGATCACTTCCATCATCTCTAGAGTCCAGTAGTATCTAGTTGCTAGTCCTGATATAGTATTTAGGTGGCCTGACTTGTAGAGATGCTCTGGTGGAAGCTAGTTATAGTTTAGTGCCTCCTCGTCTCCTTCTATATCAAATTGTTAAAATGGAATACAAGTATTGATCGATATTTTTTACACTTACCATCTGATCTGTGAATGCTACCTTTCGAATGGCCGCTTGAGCTTGATTACTAGATATGCACTATATTAAGAATAGGGCCGCCGGTTGGCAATGTCCAGTTGTACGTGCAACAATTCTTTTTTTTTTTTATCAGAGGGCTACTAGTGTAACAATGTAACCAGTAGATGGTTAAAGTCAGCAAGAAAAGTTCCCAGCCAGAGAAAGACATACAAAATACATTTATCAAGCAGCAGTCTTCAGTATTCTTTCTTTTGAGGCATCTTAAATTCTGTAACAAACGCATTTGATTAGCAGCCGAGTGGATTACAAACAATTCTTCTTCTCCGCCGTTTTCAATTGATTATTTAGATAAGACTTCCTTAAAAAGATGCTACTATGCAAATGCCCGGTATATTCTTAGACGGTGCACCATGCAACAAGACTGCATAAATACGGTATGGTAGCTGGTGTAACCAGTAAACCACAAACATAAGTGGAAATATATATGATCAGTGCGTCATATATTAGTCAGATTTTAACTGCTAATTTTGTTTGTGGATAGGTCCAATGCAAATACTAATATAAAATGTGACTCTACGATGGATAGTATTTGTAAGCATATGAAAGGTTTTATTGAGATGTTTTTTTGACGGCAAATGTTTGATAATTTGTATGACTGCATATAACTTATGAACATCTCAGTTATTCACAATTATTTTCCCCCATCTTTCTTTTTTTTTTTGATCAAATTGAGCTTCCTTCATATATATATATATAATTAAGGGTCCCTATCACACAATTCTAGCTTCTCGACTTGCATGGCAGAAGCATACAGCAGATTAGTAGAAGGTTTACATGGTTTCCATACACCCCAATCCATTGAGGGGGCAAAAGACAAGCAAGCTAATACAGCTGGGAAATTTGACATCTCCATATTACATAATAAGATTCTAAATGAGCTCAAACGATTCAAAACATAAGATAAAGTACAATAAGCCCTTGTAATTGTGCGGTCCTGCAGTTTACACTTTTCCAAAATCTTCCAAAGCTGGATTGTTTGCTCTAATTGCAACTCTCTCAATCTTCATTTCTATCGCCAGCCGGAGGACATGGATGATGTTGTGGATCTCCAAAGATGTCTCATCCAATTTACTCCTGGTTTTCCTGTTGCATGCCACCAAAACATCACCTGTGTAAGAAATAATTACTCCACTACAAATCAATGGAGCATCTTTTTTCCTATAGCAGTTGGTGTAGATTGTGACTTCGTTGTGCATCTAAGGGCCAATAGTAACAAAATCAAATCTGTTTCCTGAATTACTCATTGAAATTTGATAAGCATTGATGAAAGCTAAATTATTATCAATGCAATCATGGATGGACAGGTCTCTGTTGTGTTTGACTTTGTTTTTTGCATCACACACTGCCCACATGAAATTAACAATTTTGTAGAATTTTTCCTTGTTCCAGTTCCTGTAGTTATTTGTGAACCAATCTTGTATTGAACCTTCTTGGTCAATAGGCAGATTCTCTCGATCAATGATGTTAATCCAGGTATCTTGAACAGACCAACACTCAAAGATAAGATGTTGGGTGGTATCAACTCTGCCACAAAGATTATAGAGCCCATCCCCCCAACTCTTCTTGCAATATTGGAGGTAGAAGGAACAATTAGATTAAGGAATTTCCAGCAGAATAGTTTAGCTCTGGGAGGGATCCATCTCCAGTCTAAACTCATCAGAATCTCCCACTGTTTGGTTACTTGCCGAGAACCTGAGGCTTTTGAGAGGTATTTGGAGGCTGCATTGTAGCCCGATTTAACTGTATACTCCCCTGAACTTTCATGAATCCATCTCCATGAATCAGGTTGGGTTGGGTTCACTTTAATCTTCATTTGGTCTGATACTTGAAAGATGTTGGAGATTATGGCATTATCCCACTCATTACTGATAGGACAAATGAGTTGGCTCACTTTGCTCAAGACACTGTTTGTTGGTTTCCTACTGTAGGGACCCCCTGGTTGGTTTCTTTTGATCCACGGGGATTTCCAGATGTCTGTATCATGCCCATTCCCAATTTCCTTGAGGCTTCCTAGTTTAATAATCTTAATTCCTTCCAGAAGTGATTTCCAGATAGGATCACTGTCTCGAGGAGAAGGCTTAGTATCCAGTATACTCTGATTAGAAAAGTAGGTAGCTTTGAGGGATCTAGCTACTAAAGAATTCGGGTTAGTCATGATCTTCCAAATCTGCTTAGCTAGTAGGGCTGAGTTAAAGGTTTCAATGTGTTTAAAACCCAATCCCCCTACTTCTTTAGCAGAACAAACTTTATCCCAGCTTTTCCAATACATTGGTTTTTTGTCAGAAGTTCCTCCCCACCAGAACTGAGCTAAGATAGAGTTCATCTTAGTAATGACACCCTGAGGTAATTTAAATAGAGACATGGTGAAAGTAGGTAAAGACTGAAGGACACTATACAGAAGAATGGATCTGGCAGATTGTGCCAAAGGGATTTCCAACTTGTAACTCTTTTCCTGAGGGATTCGATGAGATAGTTGAAGGTCTCCTTTTTGTTCCTACCAACCTTGGTAGGCAATCCTAAGTATTTGGCAAAATGGGGAACTACTTGCACATTGAGGAGGTTGGCTAGAGAATTTTTTGTCTGCTGAGGGATTTTGGGACTGAAGATGATTTCTTGAAATACCCCAAACCTTAATGTGTTAATTAATTATGTAATTATGATTTTCTAAGGCTAATGAAGTCCTTAAGATCATTGGTGAAGAAATAAAAACCGAAAAGAAAAAGAAAATGCGTAAAAGTCATAAAACGTGAAAACGCGTATTTAATTATTTTTAGGAGGTATATAACCTTCACTAGGGTTATAAATATATTTTATACCCTAATTACACACTAAGAACATGTGGGAAAAATTCGGAAGAAAACGGATCCAAATAACGCGTTAAAACGCTAACGGAGTCCTAAAGCGCGTTTTTCGAGAAAACCCGAAAACGTGACTTTAAACAGTTAAACGACCCCGTAAAAAAATTATAGTTGATTATATAACTATAATTAAGTATTAATGGAAGCTTGGGAACCATTAAAAATAAAGAAACGAGAAAAATCCGAAAAACGGGCCCGGTTAGTGAATAGTGCTAAACCGGGTAAATTAACGGGCGTCTTTTGTAAAAAGTCAAAAACCGCCCCGGGACATTATTATAGTGGGGCCGGTTTTAATAAGAGTAAAACCCCTCTCTCACAAGCCCTTAATTAAATTAATGTCTTATAAGTCACTAAAGGACAAAAAAATAAAGTAGAGAGGGGAATAGTACAAAAAGGACTTTTACTACCTCTCTCCTCTATTCTACTCCTTCACTCACGTTTTTCCCCCTCCTCACCAGAGCCCTCTTCTTATTCATCTCTGTAACGATGGCGATTCCCACTTCCCTTCTCAACTCCTCTCTTCTTCTTCAATTTTGAAAGTCCAAATGAGATCCAAACTCCACAAAAATTGTACCGTTGAATTCCTCTCGACTTGGGGAACATTTCCCTCCTTTAAAAATATGGAAAGCTCACATTTTACCTCCATGGAAAAAGCTTGGATTGAAGGTTTTAAGGTGCCATCTTGATCTAGAACAACACCCTTGTTGTTTAAGGTAAGAAATGAGTTCAAAAATCTCTCTTTTCAAACTTTCCTTTGATTTTCATAAATTCCAACGTTGAGCCCCTCTTCTTCCATGTCCAGCCAGTTTTGTTGAGCTTCAATAAGGGCTGGAAATTCTCTAGCCTTGCTTTCCAAGACCTCCACCCAAAAGTGTAAGGTAATACCTTCTTGTAATCCTTGAACATTCCCTTAAGACCTAGGGTTCAGTTTTTGGGTTGATTGCTTCCTTGGTACTCATTGTGCTTCATGGGAATGTGGTGGTAGCTTGGCCGATTTCAATCAAAAGAAAAGAGGAGAGAATCGGAAAGTGAAAATGAAGAAGTGTTAGGAGAGAAGGCTTGTGAATATAAGGTAAATAATCTACCTTGAAGCTTATCTTAATGCTTTTAAAATTTGGGGATGGGAATTAATTGAATGAACCCAAATTTGTGTTAAGTATGTACTTGGTGATAGTTCAGAGGATTATGAATTAATGCTTGATTTAAGGGCCTAAGAGCTATGCACATTATGATTTGTGTATTGTGTTGCATTTGGAGATTTGTTGAGTATTGATGGAGTTATGTGTGCTGGTAGAGCCCTTGTGGGTTTGTCTAGTTTTAGGATGAATTAAATGGTGGTATGAGCTTTGGGCAATGTTAGAAAAGTAGCCGGACTATGGCGAAATTCCGGTAGGAATCTAAGTGATTTTAGTGATGTTTTGAGTGAAGTATAACCTAGGGTTAGCTAGGTATGAATGGAGATTGATTTGAGTTAGTAAACCACTTGGGGAATGCTTGTTTGAAGGTAGGAGGTTTGTGCTAAATCTGTAGCAAAAGGAGTTGTTTAAGTGCCTTGGAAGTTTTAGGAAACAACGAGGATTTAAGGTTTTAAGATTGAGGCATGAACCTTGGTATGAGAAGTGCATTGTCTAGGAGTATTTGGAATGGTCAAATGGAGTGGGAACAAAATGCAAATTGCCAAGAGATAAAAATCTGTAGCACAAGGGTGCAAAATGTAACAGAGAATGGAAAATTTGTGAATTTGAGCAAGAATGTGAGTAGGGATTAAACCTATGTTTTGAAGTGGTTTAGAGCATGTTTTGAGGTGTTTATTTATGTAGGAAACTTGTAGAAAGTTTATGGAATGATTAGATGTGAATTAGGGGTTGAAAAAAGGTCAAAAACTGTCAATTTTAACACCTACAGACATGGTCCGGGTTTGTAAACAAGTACACAAACCCGGACCACCTCAAAAACGTCCCAGAAAGTCATTTTAGCATGTGGTCCGGGTTTGTAAACCAGTACACATACCCAAACCAATGCAATTTTAAGGTAGAATCTTTTTTCTGGGATTGGTCCGGGTTTGTAACCCCGGACACAAACCCGGACCAGTCTAAAAATTGTCCAGAAAGTGTTTTTAAGTGTTGTAATGATGAGGAAGTGAATGGTAATGGTTTTAGATGATGATTAGGCCTTCTTTGGTGAATTTTAAAGGCCATTGGAAGTGTAAACAAGTGTGAGAGTGAATGTGTAAGTTGTGAACTTAAGATCACAAAAACAAGTTAAGGATAACGGGACAACGGGGTTAAGTACGGGAGTACTAGAAATTTACATACCGTAAGATTTTGATGTTAATAAAAACATTTGAAATAATACCAGTTGTTTGGAAACTACCCGGGGAGCGTGAGGTGACGCGTTGGAACGAATCCTCGGGGACACGGTAGAGTAACCCACGGTGTAAGGTATGGTTTTCTTGCAACCTGTGTCCTACCGGGTTACACCGGCTTGTATGCCAATGTGTTTTTCTGTATGTTTGCCACCTTGCAAGATAAAGCATGTAATGAGTTTACAGTAATTCATTTATGTGGCGTAAATAGTTCTGATACCGTTTAACCTCAAACATGTGTTAAACCGTAGCTAACCGACTCTAGGATCACATAAGAGATCGGTATTCGGATTAAACGTCCCAACCTACGGGAACGTTCTAACTACGGCTATCAGTGTGTTAATTGTATAATGTGGTTGTGTGTGATGTGTGTTCCCTTTGTAGTATGCCATTTTCTAACAAGTGTTGTTGTTCATTTATGTCGGATGGTAAGTTACCTCCCTTGTTGTTTGACTAAGTTTATAACACCATATGGTGTCATGATGTGATAAGTTCCATAAAGGAACTTCTAACTAATATGTATATTATGGGGGGTGAGGAATCTGGGGTGTCCCGGTCATGCACGTGTGTTTGGGAGTTGGTATCTATAGCTGAATTAACTCCCTCTCTGTTTTGGTTGTCTTTCCTCCTTGGAAATTCAATCTCCCACAAGTCTAATAAGAGACTTTCCTACCTTGATTATTATTCGGGGCTAGGGGGATTTGTGTATGGTGTGATCGGGTCTATATTAAGACCAACACATCTAAGTAATGTTATTGTGTATGGTGTGACCGGGCCTATAATAAGGCCGACTCATCTAAGTAAAGTAAATATGTACGATGTGCGGTCTTATATTAAATCCGACACATCTTAAGGAAAGTGTACGTTCTTTAAGAAGAACGGTGTTATGTAATGTGTATGTGATGACGTGATGTGAGTTATTATGTTGTGTACGTTGATCACCGAAATCAACCCCTATTAATATAAGAAGTAATTAACTGTAACCCGATCAATTCAGTGAGTGTTGTTTAATAAGAATTTAGTTCCTTTAAGGTAGAAACCCTCAAGGGTCAAGAAACCCAATAATTGGTCTAACAAGTGTTGGTGTGTTAACCCCCTGGTTGTATCCTATTGGTTGGTTGTGTGTGCTTATAAGCATGTTATGTGTTTATAGTTTTCTTGCATGCTTTAAATAAAATAAATTGCATGCTCACTCGACAATTAGTTGTGCGTGGCCTGGTAGCATGCGGGCTGCACGATCACCATACCAGCAAAGGTGCTGACCCCCTTTGGGGCCCCCATTACTTTACAGGTACAATGGAGCTGGCAGCCGTTCGAGAGTAGGACGGGGTAGCTGTATATACATGGATAGTTTTAGTTGTTTATGTAGTTGTAAGAGATGTAAGACCGAAGTTTGATGTCGGTAGCTGAAGGTATAGACTCGGTACAGTTGTAATGTAAATGTATTTGTTTCAGTTCAGAAACGGTTGGTAATGTAAAGTGTAGTGCTCGGTAATCTTGTCCATCAGACCGGTACGTTGTGTATGTATTAGCCTTGTTAGCCACGTGGGTGGCTAACGGCGTGTAGCACCCAAGGAGTAAGTTATGTGTTGAGTTATAATTCCGCTGCAACCGTTTGTTAAGTGTCGTATTTGTAGTTGGGGTGTTACAAAAAGTGGTATCAGAGCGAAGTATCGCTCTGATGACTGAAAATACCGAGCTTAGGAGGTACCGAGTTAGGAGTTTAAGACTTTGGGTTAAGGGTTGAGTGATAGCGTGAGAAGTACGCTAGTTAGGAATTACCGGTGTGTACGGGAAACCTACAATATCCTTCCCGCTCTCTACAACCCCCGTTTTATAACTCGGCAAAGAACGCCAGAGAGATGGAAAGTCCTCTCAGACTCGGGAAAAACCCGATCTGGCTGTTATGAATTATTCCTGTAAAAACCAAAACCTGTCATACGGTAGATTCCAAGAACTGAGAATCTCAGAGACGGATCCTGTTTGAACACCTTTACCCGCACTTAATAGCGGAAGATTAAGAATCCTATCTACAAGAGACTGAAATTTCTGGCGACCTGGGTCGACATGCCTAGCAGTCGAGGAAACCCAGCCAACAAGAAAGAAAGCACTAACTGCGCACAAAAGCGGACAATGAGGGAGCAACAAACCCGAGACACATGTCTACGAAACCACAATTGTTAAATAATACCGACAATGGTATTGTAACCGACTAAGGAACTAGTCAAGGTTGGATGATTCCAAACCTACAACGCCAAGGAGGCTGTAATACCCGATTATCATAGTTTAGACAACTATGGGAGTATTAGTGAAACATACTTCAGTAGGACTACAAAGTAGTGCCTGAACAAGAATCAAGTCTCGGTAACCACGACAAATGCGTGGGGACAAACATTTAGGAAGGACCCAGAGTTAAGTGAGTGGAGAGCCACCCTAGCTAACGACTACCATGTCAAGACCAATGAGAGTCGTTCGAATGTTCTATTATCAAAACTGTAAGGTTAAAGGAAGAGCCAACAAGGCTACCGAATACGGTAATGATAAAAGTAGTACCGCAACCACGTTGAACCGATAACCAGCCAGCAGGGCGCACTTGCCATGGCAAGTGCTACTATAACGGGGCTATTCGGGAAATTTTTTACGACTAGGAAGTACTTAGTAGAGTACCGTATTGTTGAATGAAGTAATTATAGAACCAAGAATCCAAGAATTTGAGGAGTGAAATCTGGAAGGGCTTAGTGGCCTAACCATTGTATGTGAAGATATACCAGTCAGCGAGAAGCTAGACTTGGTCAAAACGGGAGGACATTTTAAATACTGGAAGGAATTTTCTTATAAACCCAGTTTTTCTTTCAAACTCAGATTTATTTTAAACCCTCTTTCACACCCAAATTTTCTTCCAAACTTATATCTATTTCAAACTTTCTTTCAAGCCTAAAATTCTCTCAAACTGTAGATTTTCTTTAAAACCAATACCAGAAGACCTACACCAGCCTCAGCGCCACGCAGTAGGTAAGTTACACCTAGTTATATTTGAGCAACCTCAGAAGAATCCTACAACCTGAGGGTATTAACCCGAGGGCAGGAATCCAGTTCGTACTAGATGCAGACAGTGGACAAGTTTCCATTAATATGGTTCGGAAGGCACCAAAGGCGCATTACCATTGGACGATATAAGAGGAGCTGACAACAGAATACTTCACATAGGCGTGCGACGGACACTACGAGTATACGAACATGAAATGTGGGACGACCGCACTCCGATAGGAGCTTGCGGGCCTGACAGATCTACCTATAGGTTAGTCAGGTAAGTAGCAATGTATCAGTAGGGTACCCCACATATGTATATGAGTGGAGTCAGGAACACGGGAAGTAGTCGACTCCATACTACGGTCAGCAGTAAAAGTTAAACAAGAGCAACGAATTGCCAAGAATGGTTAGAGTAAAGGAACCCAGTTAAGTTAACGAGACTAAAAGAAATAGTGAATCCATTTCAAGGAAATGTTTATAAGTCAAGAAGTGTGGAGCGCACTGACTAGTAAGTAAAGACATCACATATGTCTCAAGAATCCCGAGGAATAAAACATGATAGCTGGAACAAATACCCAGTCTATACATAGTAAGGCCAATGCCTAATATGGACACGTTAGGGTGCAACGAACGGGATGAAACTTCCGGAATGATCACCTAGACTAGCAGGGAATATCGATCTTCACAGAAGAGGATAGTAAACCCAGTAAAGAACGCAAAGCGATGTAGTTAACTAAACGTATACAAGCCAGATGTAATGGCATAACCTGGTAACATCCAGGAGCTGTCCTGAAGGGTGTTTGGGTCAACAATTGTTGAACGAAATGTCGTGATAGAAACATAAGAGTTGAAGCTAATACCCGGTTAAAACATAAGTCGTCAGGAGGTAAACAGACATTCTTAAGGGGCATCCCATATAAGGAAACGTGATGCAACGACCTTGTCAGGGAGACCAATACAACCTCCAAACCATGTGATGGTGTACGAAGAAGTAAAATTTATGTGAACATCCTATAATGAGCAGAGCTCGAGGCAATGAGGCTTATAAGCCACAGACCAAATGTGTTATGCAAATTTAATTGATTACGAAAGTTTATGTTGTATAAGTAAATAGAGCGGAGAACGAACCACTGCTTTAAGTGTGGGGATACCTCTCGATATGGTGAAACCGCGGGAGCGGTAGTTATGTGAACAAGGTTCAAGGAGTATGTTAAAATTGATCATGTTGTTTTTGCCAAATAATATAAGAATAATACGAATAGAAGCGTTTGTACCAGTTGTGGAGACCGGAAGAGTAGTAAGTTTAATAGCAACCACCATAGGCGTGTGATGCTAAGTGTTGAGTGAACAACGCTCAAGGAGCATAAAGACTCAAAAAATAGCGTATTCAGTAGTCATCCAAATGAATGAAGAACCATAATACAAATGATGAAAGTACATTTGCGGAAGCTAATATGACAGTGGATGTCATGTAAGTTAGCGTTGTACAATGAGTAAGAACATGGTGCGCAGTAAGCGACCATTGTACGAGAATTGGTAAACAATGTTATGGGGAGCAAACGGAGTTCTGAGTTAAACTCGGTGGAAATGCAAGGTAAGTGATAGTAAATAGACTGGGCAGTAAGCCAGTAGCCAGTACAATGTGATAAAGGTCTCATTGGGACACAATGTTCATTCCTATTGCAATCGCATAAGAGATTTACTGCCAAGGGTTTACGCCTATGCACTCTGTATGACTAAGTGTTTTGGTATTGCACTTGCGCAGTAATGATCGAGTGGGATAGCTATGAATTTGGGGAAATGTTAATTGTGGTAGAAGTAGAAAGGGACTCACAACGCTATAAGGACCGAGGCGTAGGAAATGCAAGGTCGTACAAATGAAAGAATACTTGTACAGAACCAAGTGTGGAGGCATGATTAGGAATAAGGGACCACAGTAACACGGAATACCAAATACCGATATGCAATATACCTCAAGTGTTGGAAATAACCGAGGGGGCACTACATATTAGGTAGTAGCTCGACCTCAACCGACAGTAAGTCGGAAGAAATCAAGGTAATCATCGTGAAATACATAGCGGTATATACACTAAACTATCATAGAAGTGGATAGAAAGTTGTAACTCCCCAATTCGCTCATGGTAAGAGATACCACACGTCGGTTGAGAAACCATCCTTCACAAGATGAAGGTGATAAATGGGAAGTGTACAATACATTATGAAAAATGAATGGGGCAAACTAACCTCCAAAGTTATCAGAGTCACGCAGCAGAAGCTAGTGAGCCAATGATTCGAATGTTGAATATGCACTGTGAATACGGGAAATGGCTAATTATTAATGCCTAGAAGCCTCACAGGCCAGAACCGAAACCGATTATGAGTTAAACAAACGGGGCTTAGGGACTAAACCGCCAATAAGGTTAAGGTCCTCCAACTGGAACGCATTGTGTAATAAACCGCGTGGAAGTTAAAACACTTCACGACGGCAGTCTATTTTAAACCAATGTTAAGTAATAACATATGGTAGATTACGCGGGTGTAATCCCTTTTAAGGGGGGTAGAGCGCAAAAACGCTTAGTGAATGTTTACGTACAAGTGTACACGAACAATGTTGTGCATAGCACAAAATAATTTTTTATGATGTGGTGTATAAAATAAAATACCTTGTTCTGATGATTGGTGTGTATAGTACATCAACATACATATTCATTCATGTTTAATTGTGGTAATTGCGCACAGAAGATGCGAATACCATTGTTATAAGTGGTGTGTGGATATGAGTGTATGGGAGTAGAGAAACTCTTGGGGAACTAAAACCCCGATGGTATATTTTATTTGAGACAAATATAATGATGTGTATTGTCATTTTGATAAAAAATAATATATATATATATATATATATAGTATTGTGTATTGTGATGGTGATATAAAGAATATATATACATATACATAGTATTGTAATGTATGAATCGGTAGGAAACTGATGAAGAACTTAGTGAGAATAGGATTCCCTAGGTAAGTTGACTTGAGGCAGATTGAGGATAATTGATGGACAGAGTTCCATCCTTTGGAGATGTACTATTTTATGACTATGACTAGAAGGATTGAAAAGATAGAAAATGGTAAATGTTTGAAGTAGTTGCTTGTTTGAAATTGAAGTGGGAGGTGGAACTTGATTTGCATGCGATCAAGGAAAACTGAACACAAATTGGGGTGGAAAGATAGTTCAACACTGATGCTGATCACATCAGGGCTGGATGACTCTTGAAACTCCCTATAAGTGGTCACAAACAATCACGTTAAGAATAAGATGCAGTTAGCATAATTGGACTTGGAGTTGTATTGCGTTTTCAAAAAGGATTTTAGATTGGTGTTTTCAAATTTTCAATTGGTATTTTCAAGACTTCAATCAATGTTTCCAAGATTCTCAAGTGGTATTTTCAAATGAAGGATTTCTTTTACTCGACCTTGTAAAAAGGATTTTCAATTGATAATTTTCCAATAAAGGATTTCATTCTACGTAACCCTATAAAGAATATTTTTGTATTACTTGCTCACGAGCTGAGGACGTATGAGCCTTTGTCATCGGACCGGTGACATGAGAAGTATATTTTAAAAATGTATGTGATGGTTTTGATCTTCCAAAGGACTGGGGACCAAGAGTGTCCATCGCGACCGGTATCTGCGGGATCACAGTGTATATGTACTCTACATGGGACTCGAGGATTGTGATGTCCTGTAGTCTTTAGACCGAGCCCATGAAGAGATGTAAAAGGAATTTCCAATTGCTATACATGCTAAGACATGTTGTGTGGTATGTGTAATAAACATGATCCATACCTATGAGTCTGAAGGTTGTTATGTTATCCGGACCTTGAGTCTGAAAGTTTACATCCGGTGTATGTTGATGTGAGAGTTATGTTGTGAATGTAATCCATGTATCCTAACTAAGTGATCCATGGGAAAATTTGGAACTTTGAGGACAAAGTTCTTTTAAGGGGGGTAGATTGAAATACCCCAAACCTTAATGCGTTAATTAATTATGTAATTATGATTTTCTAAGGCTAATGAAGTCCTTAAGATCATTGGTGAAGAAATAAAAACCGAAAAGAAAAAGAAAATGCGTAAAAGTCACAAAATGTGAAAACACGTATTTAATTATTTTAGGAGGTATATAACCTTCACTAGGGTTATAAATATATTTTTATACCCTAATTACACACTAAGAACATGTGGGAAAAATTCCAGAAGAAAACGGATCCAAATAACGCGTTAAAACGCTAACGGAGTCCTAAAGCACGTTTTTCGAGAAAACCCAAAAACGTGACTTTAAACAGTTAAACGACCCCGTAAAAAAATTATAGTTGATTATATAACTATAATTAAGTATTAATGGAAGCTTGAGAACCATTAAAAATAAAGAAACGAGAAAAATCCGAAAAACGGGCCTGGTTAGTGAATAGTGCTAAACCGGGTAAATTAACGGGCGTCTTTTGTAAAAAGTCGAAAACCGCCCCGGGACATTATTATAGTGGGGCCGGTTTTAATAAGAGTAACACCCCTCTCTCACAAGCCCTTAATTAAATTAATGTCTTATAAGTCACTAAAGGACAAAAAAAAATAAAGTAGAGAGGGGAATAGTACAAAGAGGACTTTTACTACCTCTCTCCTCTATTCTACTCCTTCACTCACGTTTTTCCCCCTCCTCACCAGAGCCCTCTTCTTCTTCATTTCTCTGTAACGATGGCGATTCCCACTTCCCTTCTCAACTCCTCTCTTCTTCTTCAATTTTGAAAGTCCAAATGAGATCCAAACTCCACAAAAATTGTACCGTTGAATTCCTCTCGACTTGGGGAACATTTCCCTCCTTTCAAAATCTGGAAAGCTCACATTTGACCTCCATGGAAAAAGCTTGGATTGAAGGTTTTAAGGTGCCATCTTGATCTAGAACAACACCCTTGTTGTTTAAGGTAAGAAATGAGTTCAAAAATCTCTCTTTTCAAACTTTCCTTTGATTTTCATAAATTCCAACGTTGAGCCCCTCTTCTTCCATGTCCAGCCGGTTTTGTTGAGCTTCAATAAGGGCTGGAAATTCTCTAGCCTTGCTGTCCAAGACCTCCACCCAAAAGTGTAAGGTAATACCTTCTTGTAATCCTTGAACATTCCCTTAAGACCTAGGGTTTAGTTTTTGGGTTGATTGCTTCCTTGGTACTCATTGTGCTTCATGGGAATGTGGTGGTAGCTTGGCCGATTTCGATCAAAAGAAAAGAGGGGAGAATCGGAAAGTGAAAGTGGAGAAGTGTAAGGACAGAAGGCTTGTGAATATAAGGTAAATAATCTACCTTGAAGCTTATCTTAATGCTTTTAAAATTTGGGGATGGGAAGTAATTGAATGAACCCAAATTTGTGTTAAGTATGTACTTGGTGATAGTTGAGAGGATTATGAATTAATGCTTGATTTAAGGGCCTAAGAGCTATGCACTTTATGATTTGTGTATTGTGTTGCATTTGGAGATTTGTTGAGTATTGATGGAGTTATGTGTGCTGGTAGAGCCCTTGTAGGTTTGGCTAGTTTTAGGATGAATTAAATGGTGGTATGAGCTTTGGGCAATGTTAGACAAGTAACCGGACTATGGCGAAATTCCGGTAGGAATCTAAGTGATTTTAGTGATGTTTTGAGTGAAGTATAACCACGGTTAGCTAGGGATGGCAATGGGTCGGGTTTGGGTCGGGTGGACCATCACCCGCACCCGCCACCCGACTTCACCCACTCCACCTGTACCTGACCCATCACCCGTTATGTATCACCCATCACCCGTTTCACCCGTCACCCGCGGGTGAAACGGGTGAACCCGTTTACCCGGTTACCCGTTTGTTTTTCTTTTTCCTTGTTCACCAGTTAGGTTTGCAAATTACTGTGAGTGGAGAGAAAATAGAGACGCATAGCATGTATGTTCTATGTTCGCCGGTTAGGGTTGCGAAATTTACTTAAGAGAAAATAATGAAATATTGCACAGAGCATGTTTGTTCCATGTTCGCCAATTATGGTTGCAAAATTACCATGAGTGAAGAGAGAAAATAGAGACGCGAAGCATGTATGCTCAATGTTCGCCTGTTAGGAGTGCGAAATTACCTTCAGTGAAGAGTGAAAAACTTCGCAGAGCATGTAAGTTATTTGTTTTTCAGTTAGGGTTTCAAAATTACCGAGAGTGAAGAAAGAAAATAGAGGTACATAGCATCTTTAATTTGTTCCATGTTTTCCAGTTAGGGTTGCAATTACCTTTAGTGAAGAGAATTTAAAACCGCGCAGAGCAAGTATGTTAGGGCTGTAAAATTACCGAGAGTGGTGAGAATAAAGAATGGCACAGTCACCCAGAGCATGAATGTTCCTTGTTCACTAGTTAAGGTTACAAAAATCGTGAGTGAAGGAGAATGAATAATAACAATTTAAATAAAATATATTTATATATAGATATATATATATGTATGTATATAATCTATGCGGGTGAGCGGGTCGGGTGATGGGTGAAAAATGTTCACCCGTCACCCGACCCGCACCCGCACCCGTTCCACCCGTCACCCGTTTTTCACCCGTTTTATGCGGGTCTTTCACCCGCTTTAGCGGGTCGGGTGACCGGGTGAAATAGGTACCCGCGGACCCATTGCCATCCCTAGGGTTAGCTAGGTATGAATGGAGATTGATTTGAGTTAGTAAAACCACTTGGGGAATTCTTGTTTGAAGGTAGGAGGTTTGTGCTAAAATCTGTAGCAAAAGGAGTTGTTTAAGTGCCCTGGAAGTTTTAGGAAACAATGAGGATTTAAGGTTTTAAGATTGAGGCATGAACCTTGGTATGAGAAGTGCATTGTCTAGGAGGATTTGGATTGGTCAAATGGAGTGGGAACAAAATGCAAATTGCCAAGAGATAAAAATCTGTAGCACAAGGGTGCAAAATGTAACAGAGAATGGAAAATTTGTGAATTTGAGCAAGAATGTGAGTAGGGATTAAACCTATGTTTTGAAGTGGTTTAGAGCATGTTTTGAGGTGTTTATTTATGTAGGAAACTTGTAGAAAGTTTATGGAATGATTAGATGTGAATTAGGGGTTGAAAAGAGGTCAAAAACTGTCAATTTTAACACCTACAGACATGGTCCGGGTTTGTAAACAAGTACACAAACCTGGACCACCTCAAAAACGTCCCAGAAAGTCATTTTAGCATGTGGTCCGGGTTTGTAAACCAGTACACATACCCGGACCAATGCAATTTTAAGGCAGAATCGTTTTTCTGGGATTGGTCCGGGTTTGTAACCCCGGACACAAACTCGGACCAGTCTAAAAATTGTCCAGAAAGTGTTTGTAAGTGTTGTAATGATGGGGAAGTGAATGGTAATGGTTTTAGATGATGATTAGGCCTTGTTTGGTGACTTTTAAAGGCCATTGGAAGTGTAAACAATTGTGAGAGTGAATGTGTAAGTTGTGAACTTAAGATCACAAAAACAAGTTAAGGATAACGGGACAACGGGGTTAAGTACGGGAGTAATAGAAATTTACATACCGTAAGATTTTGATGTTAATAAAAACATTTGAAATAATACCAGTTGTTTGGAAACTACCCGGGGAGTGTGAGGTGACGCGTTGGAGCGAATCCTCGCAGACACGATAGAGTAACCCACGGTGTAAGGTATGGTTTTCTTGCAACCTGTGTCCTACCGGGTTACACCGGCTTGTATGCCAATGTGTTTTTCTGTATGTTTGCCACCTTGCAAGATAAAGCATATAATGAGTTTACAGTAATTCATTTATGTGGCGTAAATAGTTCCGATACCGTTTAACCTCAAACATGTTAAACCGTAGCTAACCGACTCTAGGATCACATAAGATCGGTATTCGGATTAACGTCCCAACCTACGGGAACGTTCTAATTACGGCTATCAGTGTGTTAATTGTATAATGTGTGTTGTGTGTGATGTGTGTTCCCTTTGTAGTATGCCGTTTTCTAACAAGTGTTGCTGTTCATTTATGTCGGATGGTAAGTTACCTCCCTTGTTGTTTGACTAAGTTTATAACACCATATGGTGTCATGATGTGATAAGTTCCATAAAGGAACTTCTAACTAATATGTATATATTATGGGGGGTGAGGAATCCGGGGTGTCCCGGTCGTGCACGTGTGTTTGGGAGTTGGTATCTATAGCTGAATTAACTCCCTCTCTGTTTTGGTTGTCTTTCCTCCTTGGAAATTCAATCTCCACAAGTCTAATAAGAGACTTTCCTACCTTGATTATTATTCGGGGCTAGGGGGATTTGTGTATGGTGTGATCGGGTCTATATTAAGACCGACACATCTAAGTAATGTTATTGTGTATGGTGTGATCGGGCCTATAATAAGGCCGACTATCTAAGTAAAGTAAATATGTACGGTGTGCGGTCTTATATTAAATCCGACACATCTTAAGGAAAGTGTACGTTCTTAAGAAGAACGGTGTTGTAATGTGTGTGATGACGTGATGTGTGTTATTATGTTGTGTACGTTGATCACCGAAATCAACCCCTATTAATATAAGAAGTAATTAACTGTAACCCGATCAATTCGGTGAGTGTTGTTTAATAAGAATTTAGTTCTTTAAGGTAGAGAAACCCTCAAGGGTCAAGAAACACAGTAATTGGTCTAACAAGTGTTGTGTGTTAACCCCCTGGTTGTATCCTATTGGTTGGCTGTGTGTGCTTATAAGCATGTTATGTGTTTATAGTTTTCTTGCATGCTTTAAATAAAATAAACTGCATGCTCACTTGACAATTAGTTGTGCGTGGCCCGGTAGCATGCGGGCTGCACGATCACCATACCAGCAAAGGTGCTGACCCCCTTTGGGGGCCCCCATTACTTTACAGGTACAATGGAGCTGGCAGCCGTTCAAGAGTAGGACGGGGTAGCTGTATATACACGGATAGTTATTAGTTGTTTATGTAGTTGTAAGAGATGTAAGACCGAAGTTTGATGTCGGTAGCTGAAGGTATAGACTCGGTACAGTTGTAATGTAAGTGTATTTGTTTCAGTTTAGAAACGGTTGGTAATGTAAAGTGTAGTGCTCGGTAATCTTGTCCATCAGACCGGTACATTGTGTATGTATTAGCCTTGTTAGCCACGTGGGTGGCTAACGGCGTGTAGCACCCAAGGAGTAAGTTAGTGTGAGTTTTAATTCCGCTGCAACCGTTTGTTAAGTGTCGTATTTGTAGTTGGGGTGTTACATTTCTGATTTGTGGTAATTAATTTCATGACCTGAACAGGCTAGAAAATTGTTGTAACAGTTTTTCAGAAAAAGGATGTTGGTAGTGGTTGCTTGGCCATATAGAATTGTGTCATCAGCAAAGGCTAGATGTGAAATTGGAGGAGAATTTTTTGTGAGGGCTAAACCAAGATATTGTTTTCTATCTGTGGCTGCATTCAGAGTCCGAGAGAAAGCTTCTTGTGCTAGAATGAACAAGAAAGGAAGGAGAGAGAGGGTCCCTTGTCTAATACCTCTAGATTGAGTGAAACACTTGCCCGGTGAGCCATTCATAATCACAGCCCCTATGGCAGAAGAGATGCAATTCATAGTTGGAATTCTCCACTTATCAGGGAACCCCATGGAAGTAAGCAAAGAGTTGATGAAGGGCCACTCCAACCTGTCATAAGCCTTACTAAGATCTAGCTTACAAGAAAAACAACCTCTTATTTTAGCTTTAGATTTGGCAATTTTATGATGAAGCTCACCCGCTAAGATAACATTATCTGTAATTAGTCTACCTTTCACAAAGCCAGACTGGTTTTCAGAGATAATCAGGGGCAGAATGGGTTGGATTCTATTGGCTAACACCTTGGTAGCTATTTTATACACAAAATTACAAAGAGCTATAGGTCTGAACTTAGCAATAGAGTTCGCCCCTTTCTCCTTTGGAATCAGAGCAATGTAATACTTATTGAGGCAAGGGGGAATTGGATGGCTGTTAAGAATATTTAGGACTGTGGATATTACTTGTTCTCCTACTGTGGACCAGAATGTTTTAAAGAATACCCCATTGAAGTCATCTGGTCCAGGAGCCTTATTGTGACTAAGCTGTTTGAAGGCTTTCAAAATCTCACTGGTGGTGTAGGGATTTTCCAGGTCTTCTCTCAGATTTTGTGGAAGTAAACCCGAGACTTCCTTGGTAAAAATATCAGGATTAGCAGCATTACCCGTAGAGAAAAGTGTTTGAAAGTACTCTCTGGAATTTTTTCGATTTCACTCCACTCATACTTGATGGACCCATCTTCAGATTGAAGGCAAAGATCTCCTTCCCCTTTTATTAGAGCTAGTTTAGGTGAAAGTAGGCAGTGTTTTATCCCCTTCTGCTGACCATTTGTCTCTTGATCTTTGTTTCCAATAGATTCTTCTTTAAAGAACAGAAGTTCTATCTCAGTAAGTAACCGTTTTCTATTGGCCCCGCCCAAACTGAGAGGTTATCCCTTGTAATCTTTTCCAACTCTCTTTTTTTGAGCTTAATATCTTATGAAGGATGCTGGAAATAGACCACCTTTCCACTGTAATAATTTCAGTTTACAATTCTGAATGTTGGAGTTGAGACAACTTTCTTTATCACCCCACATTGATAAATATCCTCTACATTTATCTTCCAGAAGCCAACCATTCTCAAATCTAAAGATCCTCTCTTTTTTCAGGTGATTGCTAAGAATTTAATAAGGATAGGACAATGATCCGATCTATCCCTAGGTAAATGAAGAACTGAAGAGGAAGGAAATAAGTCCAAGGCATTTTTTGAGAAAAGGGCTCTATCTAATCTACTCTCAGATGTATGGGGAGGGTCTTGGCAATTTGTGTAGGTAAAGGGATACCCCATAAAACCAATATCAGTTAACTCTAGTTTATGAATGATATCTCAAAAAGGACTCATATGTTTTTCCTCTCTGATTTTCCTTCCTATCTTTTCCCTTTCGAACAAGATTTGGTTGAAATCACCTACCACCACCCAGGGGTGCTGCACTGTCCTACTAAGATTATTAAGGAGTTCCCATGAGAGGTATTTTTTTTCACAATTGGGCCACCCATAGAAACCAATGAGAGTGAAAGGGTTCATACCTGAGAAGATTACCTCTGCTGCCACATGATGATGAGAAAAGTTGACGATAGACACATCCAGATCCTTTTTCCAAAGAAAAGCTAGACCACCATTCTTACCCTTACTAGGGACTGAGATACCTTCATACTCGCTCCACCGAACTTTGATATGATCCATCTCAGGAATGGATCTGTGGGTCTCCATTAGAAAAACAAGGTCGGGTTTGTGTTTCTTGAGTAAACCAGTGACCCAGACCACTGCACAAGAGCGACCCAACCCTCGGCAGTTGAAGGAAATGCAACTCATTTGGACTGGCAGCCCTGATCGTCCTCAGGGTCTGCCTTAGAATAGAAAAACTCATGGTACTCAGCCTCCTCCCAATCCTCCATGTTGATAGAGGATTTGATCATCAGTGGACTTAGGTTCGCAAGCTTTCTTTTTTTGTGTTTGAATTTATCGGGGTATGAAGCATGAAGGAGATGCTCAGGGAACATTTTGGCTTTCCCTTTGTCACGGGTAGTGGAGGTAAGTTTTTGTGGCACGGTTTTCCCAGGGTCCTCAATGGGGCTTTGTTGTTGAGAGGGAATGTTTTGGGTAAGGGAACCGGGGATTATGGGAGAGTTGACTTCTTGAAATGAAGGATTGATGTCGGCCATCTGGGTAGAGACACCTAGGGGGAGATTACCATCTCCAACTTTCTTCTTACCTTTGAGTTCTTTCTCAAAGTTGTAGAGGGCTGCCCTCCAATCAAAGTTCTGGTAGATTTTCTTCTCAGATTCAATGGAACCAGAAGTGAAGTTGGATAATGGGGAGTTAGGCAAGATCAGTCTCGAAGGTCTAACATAGGAAGAAGGTTTTGAAAATCCTGGTGGAGTAGAAGAAGAAGTATTAGAAGAACTTTGAGGTGAAACTGGGGTTTTATGCTGGGTAAGAGTTTGAACTGGGAGACCTTGAATAATCTGAGGGGGTCTTTGAGGAATAGGAACGAATTCAACAGGTTTTGTGGCTAGGGAAAGATCTACGTTGACTGTGGGAGGATTAACAGGGGGAATGAGTTCTGCTTGAGTAGCTAGAGCCGTGATTCCATCCAGGATACCTTCTTCCTTCCATTGGTCAAGGAGAAAGGAATCAGTGACCGATGCTAACGAGCCATCAAATTCTGACCGGATCCAAGGGTCGTACCTTTCTGGAGAGTTAGGGCTCATTTTTGGAACTTTACAATCATTAAAGGTATGGGTAAGGAAGCCACATCTGTAACAGAAGTTGGGAAGATTTTCATATGAGAAGCGACAGACCCTGTTACCATTAGCAGTTTTAACGACTATCATTCTACATAAAGGTTCAGTGAGCTTGATCTCTATTTTGACTCTCAGATATCTGGCTCTAAGTGGGTTTATGTGGGCTGAGCACTCGATGAAGGAACCTATCTTATTGGCTAAGTTAATAGCAGATGGTCTGTTGAAAAAGACCAAGGGAATTTTGTGGATGCCTGCCCAGATTTTGATAATCTTGGGATCGTGCTCTTCAATGGGTAAAGAGGAATCTAAGGCCATCATAGCAAGAAGGCGGTGCTGAAAATGCCATGAGCCAATGTTTAATATGACTTCAGAGTCATCTTCGGAGGCAAACTGGAAAGTGAACCGATTTTCTCCCACTTCTGAGACTTGAAAATATGCATTGGGTTTCCAGACATGCACCATAACATTTTGTATAAGTCTCGCACCTATGAGGTTTGGGCTCCATAATCTACCAAAGAGGGCTTTACGGAAAATTGGAGAATTAGGCTCCATGATCAGGTAGGCTTCTTCAATGGAGGAAGATTCAGCTGGGTGGATATGGAGTCGAGAGCAATTGGAGATTATTGAATCCATGGAGGGAGCCGTGCTAAGATAAGGGCGAAATTTTTGAATTATGCTACTAATGATTGTTTCTGATCGATTGTGATAGGGAGGAGGAGGATGAATAGGGAAAAGAAGAGAAGATTTTGGTAGCTGGTCTAGAGGATCGTCGGGGGGGACATTACTAATTTCCGGTGACGCAACCGGCATGCAGAAGACGGTACTCTGGATGAAATCCAATCCGTCGGAGTAAATGAACCTGACACTTCTCATATGTGCGAGAGGGAGCGGGGAGGAGGAGGAGGAGCTCAAAAGTCTCCCACTCCCAATTGCTACCATTGTAGCTCGAGAAGACGTGCACCGGTGGACATTACTACTCTGACTCTCCCTATGCCTACGCCCTGATCGAGGTCGAAAGTCAGCAGCCGACGCGGGGATTTGCAGACATCCTCTACATGGGCACACTAGAGTCGAGGAGAATTGCAGGCTTCTACAGTAACCACACACTGGGAGAGACTGAGCATGCCTGCACGAATCCAGAGAAAAATTCTCTCTGCCTCTATTCCCGTACCGAATATGCAGACGAGAGTGGTACCCAGACCAATAATTGGGCAAGTTTATTGCCCCTGCCTTAAGTGCTCCTCCAACTGTAATATTGACTTCTATTTCTCCACACTCAACTCCCTTCTCGGGGATAACTCTCGCTGACAACTCCCACAGGAGTAAGACTTCATTGGCGACAAACGCATGGGTGGCGCGTAACAGGCGCGTTCTTCTGAACTTTTGCTATGCTATTGTTCCAAAACGAGGGTCTGTGCTTTTCCCTCATCTTTCGGTTGGCCAGATCGGTTGCACGATCAACCAAAGTTTTGCTTTTCTTCAGCGTGTCCAAAACGTAACAGGGAAGTAAAA
This sequence comes from Limonium bicolor, assembly GCA_023374045.1. Classification (NCBI taxonomy): domain Eukaryota; kingdom Viridiplantae; phylum Streptophyta; class Magnoliopsida; order Caryophyllales; family Plumbaginaceae; genus Limonium; species Limonium bicolor. The sequence goes on along the minus strand of CM041776.1, from coordinate 329,410,800 downwards.
ACAAGCGTATACCTTAAAACCATAAGTGGTCATAAGAGAAACTAACGAACGGACCTTAGAAAAAAGAGAGAAATTCAGATAGGTAATCTCCTGCCTGCAAAATCAGTCTTCCGTGTCTTTCGCGTATGGTTTTTTGTTTAGCTCTTCTGTGCTCTGTTTCTAATTAATTATTTGTGTGTGTGGGGGGGGAGGGGGGAGTCGACGGGCTCAGGCCTTAGGGCCTTTTGAACGAGCTATAACTGTTCTTGGAGGTGCATAACATAGAAACCTGTAGCTGTGGCGGCAGAGGGAGCACGACCAACATACTTGATATCATCCATGCTTCCTCTGTTGAGAACCTTCATCGCAGAGTCGCGGGGCAATGCAACTGTATGCCCCCATGTTCATAGGTTCCTCCTGACACCACACAATCTCTGCATTAGAATATCGTTTTAACTCTCTGGATCAGGTCGAATGGGAATGGACAAAGCTGCTCAACCCTACATATAGCGATATCAACACTACAAAAATAAAGGTTTTGGTAACGATAAATATTGTTACTAAACTATAGAAGTAGGTGTAATAGAAAAATCAAATTATTTATTGTAACGACATTTATTATTAAAGTTACATCGTTACTAAAAGTATAATTTTATAAACTATAGAATTTCAACATTAATAACAAAGAAGTTGTTACAAAAAAAACCTTTAATAACTATTTTTGTTATTAAAGAAGGTTTTGGTAACAAAGATAATCGTTACAAAAGAAACGTTTAATAACAACTATCTTTGTTATCAAAAAAGGTTTTAGTAACAATAGTCTCCGTTACCAAAAGACCAAATTCCTTCTTTTGTAACGACTAAAGTCGTCACCAAAATTCTATTTAATATAAAAAAATACCAATTCCTAATAATGAATTGGATTCTTTAATAGATACGAGATCAACTGAGAGCGGAAAGAAAAACAATTGATAGCAGCAATAAAAAATTGCTGAGTTAATCTTATTTCAACGAACTAACCAGTTCAGACTTCACGATATTATTTCAACAAACGAACCACCAAGATTCAGAGTTCAAACTCATGTCCTGTCCTATCAAATTAGCTATAAAGAATTAAATCACTAGAAGTGTGCCTGGAAGATTCAGCTCATTGCATCAGCAGGAGGAAGATGGCCTGTACAGATCTCATGAATCCATCGAACAACACACCATGTAAGAGGAAATGAATCCAGGCAGCAACAGAAGAAAGATGGCCTGTACAGATCTCATGAATCCATCAAACTTAGGCAGCAAGAGGAAATGAATCCAGCCAGCAGTTGTTTCTCAGGACGTCATATACTTCTAAGAGAAATCCATCAAAAACACACCCTATAGCGAGAGGAAATTAATTCAGCAGCAGTTCTCTTTTATTTTCAAAAATCATGAATAATTTGTCTGTTGTCTTCTAACCCATTGTTGCGTGGACCCCTACATAATAGCAGCAAGTTGTCAACTAAGTACAATGCAGCCAATCTACAGACTACTACACCCACACCTCACCTCACGGTTTATAACTCATAATCAATGACTACCCATTTGCAAACGATGAACTCCTCCTATATAATCAAACAATGGGTTACATATTACATAACTCATTACTACCTTAACTCCAACTCAATACAATCTGATCAAGAAGTGCAATCATGGAGGGATGAGATTAGAACCAAAGGACATGGTGCTAAAAAAGATGAACCATGGTGGCCGGTTTTAAGAACACCAGAGGATTTAATCAGCAAATGGCGCTCAACAGTAGGTTCAGCATTAGAGTCAGCAACAGTAGCCGATTGTTCAGCATAAATATCTCCACACGGAATGAAGTGCTAAAAGACTTAAAGCATCATGCAGAAGTCGACAGATTTAAAGCTGCTATAAGAAAGTAGACCATACTTTGCCAAAAGACCAGAAAGAAAGATAACAAAAATGAAAAAGACTAGAGCAAAAAGACTAGAGCAGAGATATAGCAACACCAGATTTTCAGCAAAAGCATCTAATTTGCCAAAAGACTAATCTCATGGAATCTGGTGCCTACCATATAAAACTAATTAAAGATACAAATTGGACTCCTTCACTATCCATCAAAATATGTAGACCATACAGAACTAATTAAAAACCAAAATGTGCAGAGTATAAGAAAACTATTTCAATGTTAGAATCAGAGTTTACCCTGCTAGAATGTGGAATTTTATGACCCCAATCTAAACATTTAAACTATTAATTTCATGCAGCCCACATCACTAAAAGATGTGTTTCTGACTAAAGAAGTAACTACATGTAAAGAAAATAAGAAAAACATCAGTAGATATGTGAGATCTGATAATAAGCAGCATGATTGTTAATACGTATTCAACAAATGATCACGTTATCTACTTGTCTATGCCCAAAGCAAGGCTCTCACTAGTGATTTGTTTTATCATAATAGAAACCAAATGAGAGTAACAGTGGCCCATAGTGAAGATCATCTAGCAACATATATAAAATGATCACTTAACCAACACCTGATCTGGGGAGGAAAAAGAAAGTTTAAAGGAAAAAGAAAGTTAAATGGAGGTCAAGACAAATGATAAAATGGGTAAAAGAGAAGAAAAGGAAGAATAAGATGAGAGGCTTAGATACCATAATCAGTGACCAAATAGTAAAGCCTCCTATGATCATTAGGAGGTTAGAGGATGGAAAAGCCCGTTACAAGTTGACACCCTTATTATACACCCTAAGATGTGCACCAATTGTTAATTCAGCAATTACGAACTAGAGCAATAAGAAAAGATGATGCAATCAACAACAGCAACAAAACAGCAAACTACCACAATAATAGTGCACGCAGGAACATAATGAAAGTGCAACAGCAACATCATCATCAACAACAAAAGCTGTCAGCTGCTGCATGTTGCAAGCAGGAACATGACTCAACTACTGACCCATCAACAACAGCTAGCTACCAGAATGATAAATAATGCATAAATTAAATATTCATTTGGAAAGAAAAGTACCTGTAATCATATCATTGGATCACAAGTCCAATCCTCCACATCCTCATACAATGAGGCAGATGTAGAAGATTCATTATCTCTCGCAGCCAACATCGATAAAAGTCCCGTTCGGAAATAATTTTTTTATCAGTTTTGCAGATTTAAAACCACTCAAAACTCTAATAAAGATTGAAGCCATAAAAGGTAATGAAAGTTGTACATTTCCGTCTCCCCATCAAGCCTTGAAATTCGTGGAGCTGAGATTGCATGGAACTTTTTTGTACTTTTCTTCCTTTGCTTGTCATACTACTTCCACCTCTACCTATACTTCCTCTTCTCATTCTTGCCATCACACCTTCATATCCATGTATAAAGTCAAGCATTAATAAAAGGACATCATATGCATAAGTGTTGTAAATAGAAGATCATATGAACAACAAGAGAAGTGGATTGCTGCTTCAATTTTACCACTCCATTTTACAGAACGGTTACCAACTAGTCGATTGGATTTAGCTGAGGCCTATAACATTAAAAGTACAACAAAAACTCAGCAGTATCGTACTCCTTTGAGGGAAACACTTGAGCTACCACAGGTTAAAGATGCTAGCAGTAACCATACGATACCTCAGGAGGGGATGAATGCAGTTGACACAACAAGGTTGGGTTAGTTATGTCTGGCAGAAACCTACAAATAAAAAATTTAATTCAAGCATGTATCTTCAAGTTAAAATGCTAGGGCTTAGTGCCTTCATGTTTAGAAAAAAGGTAATAATCACTGATCGACCAAAAAAACAATAACGGTGCTTAAAGATAACAAAGAGTGAACACATTAGGAAAGTAAGAATATATGCAGAAAGCAATGACATAATCCTTGTGACTAGTTGTTAGTTAAACTCGTGTTAGTATTTGTTTGTTCACAGCGTCAGTTTTCCGGCCCATCAGTCAGTTTAAACATGCGTACTACTTCTAGGAAATAAAGAGACAGCATGAAGAGTGTGGCATAAGGAGGTGTCTGTAACGTGCTCATGGCCATCACAGCCTAGATACAGAACTTTGAGAATCTCTTGTACTGTCAGAAGGCATTAGTAGTTTATTACTCCCTTTTAAAAAAACATAACTAGTTTATCACTCCTAGAAGTAGTACATAGGGGTAGAAAAATGTCAGAATCATTATCTTGGGATCCATGTAGGTCTCCATGAATTAGAAACTATATTTGTGGTAACATACATCAACGAGGTTTAGTATATAGTATCAACATGATGATAAAACAACTATGATATATAAAACCATATATAAGTTACCATTCAAAATTCCAAAGAAACCTTGAGCAACGTCCACATAGCTAATTATTTATGTTTCAATGTAACGGACTTGACAATACATACATGCTAAAAGAACACAATAAATGGTTAAAGAAATAGATATAGATAGAAGAAAAGTCATCAACGCAGTTGCAATGAACATTTAAACCTCTACGCAGAGATATTTTTAGAATATATGAGTGCCACATATGCAAAGCATGCATAATGAAACACCAAAATTATAAACTAGAAGGTAAGGCTTAATGCAATATTAACTGAAAAATTATCACTATAAATGCTTTCCCCTGCAGAACCTACACAACAATATAGAAATATTCTTAGATACTCCCATGATATCAAACGTTGACCCAAAACCAGAATATATAAGCCACATACACATGAGAAACAGAGTTTATATATATTAGATTTTACTTCTGTTTCTGGCATCACATTCCTAAATGGCTTTCACCACCAAATCCTTCAGCAGAAGAACACACCAATGTACCTCTGCATCTTCCACATCTCACACTGGGAGCTTACTCTCTACATCTGGTATCTGATCTGCCTCTCCCTTCATCTCCTTGCTTTTAGTTATCTAGTTCATTATCATTTGTTGCAACATATGTCTATTATACCAACCAGTTTTATCAAACATGTTAGTTAAGCTTTAAGAAAGATACCTAAAATCACATTCTAATGTAATTTAGTCCTAAGCTAGATGTTTCAGCTCTTCATTTCGGATCAACTAATGTCTCTTGCGTTGCATACATCAAAGAGCTAGGTGTGACTTACTTGGGATATAATTAAGTTCCCTCAACATTGAGTAGCAATTTTGACTGGACCACATGGTCAATTGTAGCTCACACTTTTTTGCTAATTTCTATGATGTTGGCTTTGACAGATCAGATGGCTTATCACAACATTTTTAGAAAGTATGATGTTGCGGAGGAAAATGAACATAAAATCAGTGAGCCAACCAACTTAAGGAACATATACTCGATGAGGATTAACACTTGATAGATGAATAGAATAAGGTGAGTGAATATTACCTTAGGCAGGAAAATAATCACGAATCATACAACTTTCCTTGACTAAGCATTGGACTGAATAGTCACTCACGGACCTTATGCTTTCAAGATGTGAATTAGAAATAATGGTGAACCTGCAACAAGGATTGACATGTTCAAATCTCATGCATCATGCTATAAAGTTCTCGACGAGATACCTAGTTTAATTTGCTATGGAAAGACAAGGTGCATGAGAATTGGAAGCGAGGAAAGGTAGATACAAGTAGAAGTATAGAATTTGAAATTTACAAAAGGCAGACAACCGTAACCATAAAAAAAAAAAAGGTTAACCAAAAATGTATGAAGCACAGAGGACTTATCGGGATGAGTAAAAATTTCTCCCACGTTAAGAGGAATGTAAACACAATTGGCTGTCATTAGAGAGAAACATGTACTAGCGGTCAAATTACTGTACAAATAGGAACTCAATCTACTCGAATTGAAGGAGATCAACGAGTGAGGAGTGTGTGGCGAGCAGAGGAAGTCAACAACACGATTGAGGAAGACGTCGATGATGGATGAGGAACAACGATGACTATGATGATGTAGGCGAGAGGCTGAAAGGACAAACGACTTAGGATGGCGCGACAATGGCGGTGGTCAAGCAACGAAGGTAGGGTTCGCGGAGAGGATCTGAAAGAGAAAAATAACTTCTTTTTTTTGAATACGGAAGAGACAACTAATAACAGTAAAGACGAGTTGTGATATAAAACAGCACAAATTCGGCCGTGGTTTGGTTTTTTTTTTTTTTAACCACAAAAACTTTAAATTATTGTAACTTTTAATATATAAGTCCAAAATGAAAAAAAATTATATCATTGTTCACCTAAATTCAAGCTCTTCAAAACAAGACCAGTCATGGATATATTTTGACAACATTAAAAAAAAATTATTTTTACATGATAGTGCACTGAACATAAAAGAAAACTTTGTATAGATGGTACATAAAACCTGTACAAATGTTCACATAAAATATGAAATCATCACATAAACAAATGTACATTAAAAAATACAGAAGGTCACATAAACTTGTACGAATCACTAAATATGTATTTTAGATTAAAACCTGTACATAGGGCGCGTTCGCCTTGCACTAAATGTGCATTTTTTGACAGCATAAAATACAGATATGCTGTTTTGGACTCCTTATTGTTTTTGCTGTTCGCCTAAAACAGCAATAAATGGCAGCATAAATGGCAGCATAAATGTCAGCATAAATGCCCGCAGCAAATGCTATTTTTTCGTTTTCGTGCTTTTACTTCCGTTTCTTTGCTCACTTCATAATGCAATTACTGTGACTATTGATTTAAAAAAAAGAATTTTTTTTACAAGTTACTTATTTATAATAATTACATAATGCTTTAAATATTTATAAAAAATAGTACTACATCTTTAGCCAAATTTAAAAAAATCACATTTATAATACAAATCTATAATATATTATTTGTAATACCACATAGATTAATAAAATTAAAAAAACGAATAAATATACACACTTGTTGATATATAAATTAAAATATTAAAATAGTATATAGAAATATGAATGCATATAAATTTATTAACATACAAAGTTACAAAAATATTATCTAAATAAATTCACATAACATTATCAGAAAATTTGAAACGCTTTTTCTCTTTTTTACGTTTTTATATTTGTAAAATTATAAATTTAGATGATAAAAATATATTGTTTAGGAGTTACAAGTTTTGCTTAAATAATAGAAATAAAATTTTTATTGTTTGTGAATTTTTTTATTTTTTTTTAACAAATAAAGTTACGTAGTGTAATATAATAAATTATAATTGTAATACGAAAACGGTAAACGTACTACATATAACTAACTTAACCAAACATGCTGCATATATGCTGCACTGCCAAACAACAGTTTTCAAAACAGCTGCATTTATGCCAGCACATTCCTGCCAGCAAATATGCTGCATTTATGCCAGCACATTCCTGCTGCCAAATATGCTGCATTTATGCTGCCAAAACAGCCATACCGAACAGAGCCATAAGAAAGAACACTTGTACATACAGTCATACAAACATGTACAAACGGTCATACAAACATGTACAGGTGTTCATTAAAACATATACATTCTCATAATTGAAAATGTACATTCTCACATTTGAACATGTACATCGTCACATTAAAACATGTACATTCTCACATTAAAATATGTACATACGTCCTCACATTAAAGTATAGAACGACTTCCAAATAGATTACCCTAACCCCACGCACCCTAAAACCCACCCTAGGAAAGCTAAAAAACGTCGAAGGCATTTTTAGGGTTTGTAGTGGCGGGTTTAGGGTCTAACGACCCAAAACCCACGACCACAAACCCTACAAACCTGTCGAGTTAGTTGCTACAATATAAAGTATAGAACAATTTCCAAATAGATTACCCTACCCCCAAAACACCCAAAAACCACCCTAGGATAGCTAAAAACGTCGAAGGCATTTTTAGGGTTTGCAGTGGCGGGTTTAGGGTCTAACGACCCTAAACCCGCTACCACAAACCCTAAAAACATGTCGAGTTAGTTGCTATAATATAAAGTACGAAATAAATTCCAAATAGATTACCCTACCCCAAAAACCACCCTAGGATAGCTAAAAAACGTCGAAGACATTTTTAGGGTTTGTAGTGGCGGGTTTAGGGTGGCTATACAAACATGTACAAATGTTAATTAAAGAACATGTACATTCTCACATTTGAACATGTACATCGTCACATTTAAACATGTACATTCTCACATTAAAATATGTACATACATCCTCACATTAAAATATCATCATATATATGTAAAAATAATTTTTTAAAAAAATTGTCAAAACATATCCATGACTGGTCTTATTTTGAAGAACTTGAATTTTGATGAACAATGATATAATTCTTTTTCATTTTGGACTTATATATCAAAAACTACAACTATTTAAAGTTTTTTGATAAAGAAAAAAAATTAATTAAAAAAAAAGGAAAAAAATGTCACCAACGCGGCGTAGCATGCGCGCGCTCAAACAGAAAAAAAAAATCATGCTGTAGTTTCATCTTATCCTCCACTCTTTTTTGTTTTAAATTGACTAACATACCCTTGTATGTAGCTATCCTAGCTACAGTTAATTGTAAGGTAAGAATTTGCCTTCCCTGAATGTCCTGGTTTTTCTCCTATTGGATGATGATTTTTTCTTTTTTAAAATAATAAGAGGTAGTTATATATATATATATATATATCTATTTTTGTGTCTAATTGTGTTAATTTTAAAATGAAACTCACCTACAATGATATATTTTTTTATCTTACTTACTTTAGTTATTGATTACTATAATTATATAATGTCTATATTTATTTAAATTTACCTATATTTTAGTACTTTAATCCCACAATTTCCTAAACTACTAAATATTATTGACGTATGGATTTTACAATTAATATTTATTAGTTATAAATTAATTGCAAAAAAAATCTTTTAAAACGTTAATGTAGTTGTCGTTGATTTTCTAAAAATTCTCTCAATTTTTTGAAAATATATATATATTTACTTAAAAAATATTTTTGCTCTTTTCACATACGTTTTTATATTTTGTATAATGATAATTTATTAGATACTAGAATGTCAATTTTTATATTTACTAAAATTTACCTATTCAAAAACAAAAAAAAAAATCTGACTTTTAAACTTGTCTATTGTGCTTTTTACATTTGACCTAAACATACATTAAAAAATACCCAACAATAAAGAATAAAGCACCATAATATAATCCATGGAATACTATCTTCCATGCAAAATTATTTCTATTTATTAAATGGTACATTTAAATAATAAAGAAGTTTGTTAGCATCTATCTAATTTTTCTATCCAACATTTTTCCTTTCATCTACGATTAATATTTATTAATTACATAATTAATTCCAAGTATTTTCTTATAAAAATTTACTCTAGTTGTTACGATATTTTCTTATAAAAATTTACTCTTGCGATTTTTTGTAACTTCTTTACTCTGTTTTGTTAAATATATATTTACTTTACAGAAGTTATTTTTTATTTTCTTTTTTGAACATATTTTCTATATTTTTTATAACTATAATTTATTAGAACTAGAATGTTGAAAAATTATTTTGTTGAAATTTGCCTATGCAGGTGTAATATATATAGGTACGTACTGAATAGATTTTAGGTGTTTTATTATGGGATTCATGGTGTTTAGTTATATTGAAGGTGTTTTATTATGGGATTCATGGTGTTTAGTTATATTGAAGCCGGTATTTATACAGTGGTTGGTATATGTATAACGGTACAATGGTACATTGGTATTTATACAACCGTATATTGGTATTTATACAACCGACCGTATATTGGTATTTATACAACCGACCGTATATTGGTATTTATACAACCGACCGTATATTGGTATTTATACAACCGACCGTATATTGGTATTTATACAACCGACCGTATATTGGTATTTATACAACCGTACATTGGTATTTATACAACCGTACATTGGTATTTATACAACCGTACATTGGTATTTATACAACCGTACATTGGTATTTATACAACCATACATTGGTATTTATACAACCGTACATTGGTATTTATACAACCGTACATTGGTATTTATACAACCATACATTGGTATATATACAACCTTTTTATACAACCTTACATTGGTATTTATACAACCCTACATTGGTATTTATACAACCTTACATTGGTATTTATACAACCGTACATACATTGGTATCTATATAACCGTACATTGGTATTTATTCGGGTACAGGTGAGAAGTAGAAGACCATAGCTTGAACGAAAGAAACATCATCACCACTTTAAAAGTAAAGCTTATACCGCAGCCCGGCTTATGAATTCCAAAAACACAGGAACTAAAAATAAGTTCGAATATATATTACCAGTTCCAGAATAAACAGGTTTCAACCCCGTTTCATTCTGGTGCGCAATGAAGTTCGAATGATTTTTCTTTACAGAGGCGAAACCGTTTCAATCTGGTACTTGATGTGGTTGAATGATTTTTTCTGCCGAGGCGGAGACACAAGAAGAGAATGAAAGAGGCGCAGACCCTGTACGTTAGCAAAATACCGTGAGCGAAGAGAATCAACACTATCATGAATTTTTTCCTGACTATATTACCAGTCCCGGAATAAACTAGTTTCTGCCCCGTTTCAATAAGGTGCGCGATGCAGTTCAAATGAATTTTATCTGTAGAAGTGGAACCGTTTCAATCTCGTACATGATGCAGTTGAATGATTTTTATCTGCCGAGGTTGAGACACAGAAGAGAATGAAAGAGGCGCGAGGTTGAGACACAGAAGAGAATGAAAGAGGTGCAAAATACCGAGCGAACAGAAACAACACCATCTGGAATTTTTTTCAGATTTATTAATAATTAAATTAAGGGAGAAGAAATCGTAACTACCCACTAATATCATACAAAATGAATTTGTAACTAACAAATAAAATATTTTAAATCTGATATAATCTTGACCCTTTATGTTCTATTTCTCTAATCCAATGGTTAAAAAATTGTCCAGAACATCCAGGGACAAATAGCTACCCATAATAGAATCTATATTCCGCAAATTCGATGGTACGAACGCCTGTACAGTACGGTGCATGGGATGGCAGGTGGCAGTGCTGACTGGACTGTTGAGGTGGCATATATGGTGAGATGAAAATTTGTATTAATTTTAAATGGTTGTAACTTTTAATATATAAGTCCAAAATAAAAAAAATATATCACTCTTCATCTAAATTCAAGCTCTTCAAAACAAGATCAGTCATGGATATGTTTTGACAACTTAAAAAAACAATTATTTTTACATGTGTATGATGATACACTAAAATCATAAAATGATTCATTAATTTTGATATTATGATTCATTAAAATTGATATTATGATTCATTAAATAATAAGTGGTGAATTAGATAACAAACTTCGGAACCGATAAAAAATCATTATTGTTTTATAGTGTATTATTATTGTTGTATGGTGCATTTTAAACCTTCTATGGTGAATCATGTATTTTCAATAGATACAAAATATTGTTTTGTGTTGCATTATTGTGTAATTTTTTATTTTTATACGTTTGCGATGATACACTAAAATGAATATATGATTCATTAATTTTGATATTATGATTCATTAATTTTCATATTATGATTCATTAAAATTGATATTATGATTCATTAACTAACAAGTGGTGAATTAGATAACAAACTTCGAAACTAATAATAGATCATTATTGTTGTATTATTATTATTATTGTTGTTGTTTTGAGGTGTATTATTATTATTATTTATATGATGTATTTTAAGTCTTATATTGTGAATCGTATATTTTTCTAACATACCAATTTCAAAACAGAGAATAAATCATTATTGTTTTGTAGTGTATTATTATTGTTGTATGGTGTATTTTAAGTTGTATATGGTGAATCAAGTATGGTTGATATGTATAGATATATACATATAAATAATATAAAATTTTAAAATTGTCAAAATATATTCATGTCTGGTCTTCTTTTGAAGAGCTTGAATTTAGATGAATAATGATATAATTTTTTTTTTATTTTGGACTTATATATTAAAAGTTACAATAATTTAAAGTTAATATGATAAAAGGCAGCCCAATCAGCAAAACAGTCCAGTCACAGCTGACTGGCTGCTGACTGGGACTGCCAATTCACTGGAACGTGCAATATATGGAGCGGGAAGCCTGCACGTTCTACCTTCTGATAAAACAGTCCTTTTATGTTTTGTAGACTAACAGTATTGCCATAATCGTTATTAAAAATTTGTTCAAGAAAATAATCGTTATTGAAAATCTAAAATCTACAAGCTTGTAGAAAGTATATTACTCCCTCTGTCGTGAATTGACCATCCTGTTTGTTTTATGGCACATTTTTCCACTTCAATATTAAGCATATAAGATAAAATAATTTTATAAAACTAAAGTTTGTAATATATAGTTTATCATGTAAGGAATCATATGCAAAACTTAAATTTTAAAAATTATTTTATCTTATATGTTAAAATTGAACTCAAACGACATGTCCAAATAGTAAACATGACGGTCAATTCAGGACAGAGGGAGTAGGTAACTAATAAGTCGTTACTAATAACATATCTTATAGTGACCAATATTGATCGTTACTAAAACTCGTTAGCATAAAACATGGTTGCTGACATGTTGTCAACTTTCTTCCTCTGCTCATCAAGCTCATAGTAAACTTTTCCTGAACACAGGACCAGGCGCCTAATGTTGGGCTCATGATTTGAGTGGAAATTCTGGTCCTTAATAAGCCTCTTGAACCTGGTACCCGGTTTGTCAAAACCTGGGTGACCTTGGACATCATCAAACACGGGCAAATTTGATTCGTAGTCCTTGTGACGAAGCAAATTCTTTGGAGACATCACAATCAGTGGCTTGCGGAATTCTCTGTGAATCTCGCGGCGCATAACATGAAAATAATTAGCTGATGTTGTCACATTCACAACCTGCCAATTACACTCCTGAATTTGCTTCCTCATAGTAGCTTCCATCTCAGGTATAACATAAGGGTTGTCATCACTCATCTGAAGCAAGCGTTCCAATCTTGCACTTGAATGTTCAGGGCCTTGGCCATCATAACCATGAGGCAGCAACACAATAAGCCCTGTTTGGCGCAACCATTTTGATTCTCTGCTACTTGAGAATTGATCAAATATCACCTGGGCTCCATTTGTGAAATCACCAAATTGGGTTTCCCAGAGTACCAAATAGTTTGGGTTTTCCATCAAGTAACCCAATTCAAATCCAAGAACACCAAACTCTGAAAGAGAGCTTACTGACAGTAAACATTTCCTCATTCTGATTCATCTTGACATGGTCTAATGGGCAATACCGTTTCCCAGTTTGCTGGTCATGAATGACCGAATGCCTATGACTGAATGTGCCTCTCTCAACATCATGACCACTTAAACGAACATGGTTCCCTTCAACGAGCAAGGTGGCAAAAGCAAGTGCTTCACCTACTGCCTAGTCAGTACCCTCACCTATTTCAATCATTTGAGCACATTGCTCGTAAACTTTCTTTACTCCTCTATGAGGGTTAAGAGTTTTAGGAAGGGCTGTAATCGCCTTTCCTACGTTCTTTAATATATCTGGCTTATCACCAGTGTTCTGCATCCTGGAGAGTTGTTCAGGTGCTTAAATCCAGTCCAATATGCCGATAGCCACTCTCTCCTATTAGTCTTGTGACTTGTGCTTGCCTCAAACTCCTCATTGAGGGTGGTAAATACTTTCTTCTGGATCTCATCCATATCTTCCTGCGAAACTTGACCTAATTCAAGGAGCTTCTTCTTGTATATCTCAAGAGATGATGGATGGTATGTGAAAAGACAGAGAGGGGAATATCAAAAGAATCGAGACAACTTTTCATTATTCAGGAAATGTCCAGATGGATTCTAATCCAGAGGGGAATGTCTATTTATAAGACCCTATACTACAGCAGTATAAAGTATTGGAAAAGAAAATGTTGAAATAAAATCTGTTTAGTCAAAGTTTCTTACATTATGTTATTTTGAAACACTACGTTTTGCTTATGTTACTTTAGTATAAATAACACTTCTGTTACAGAAGTCTGTAACTAACTACATACTCGAGCTACCTAGCTCCTGCGATCAATATACACTGCATTATTCATGGTTTACTTCTCTGTTTCTTCTATCTCTCGTTTCGCTACTGCAATTACTACTTCAATATGGTATCGGAGTAGGATTCCTCCTGCATTTCTTAACTCTCGCTTCTGCTCGAGGAGTTGATTCATGGCGAATGAAGAAGCTACTCTCACGATGCAGAATTTGCTCCAATTTTTGTCATCAGCTACGGCGAATGCTGGAAATAGTGTGGATATGTCAGATCCACTCTACATTCACCCTAGTGACCATCCAAGTATGGTCGTAGCTTCTCAATTTACTAGATCCAACTTCCACACCTGGAAGCAATCTGTTATTTTATCACTAGAGTCAAAAAATAAGATCGGTTTCATTACCGGTGATGTTGCGAGACCAAGCAATGATGATGCAAAGCTTCCGAAATGGAAAAGATGTGACAGCTTAGTAAGATCTTGGATCTTAAATGCTTTGAAACCGTTGGTGGCTCAGAGTGTTATGTTCGCCCTAAGTGCCAAAGAGCTTTGGGATGATCTTTGTAGTCGATTCGAAGTGGCCAATGGAGCACAGCTATTTCAGATCAGGCACGACATAGCCACGATGAGACAAGACAACGATAGTATTACTGAATACTATACAAAGATGAAGCATCTGTGGGATGAACTTAGACTGATGAATAAACTTCCGAGTTGTTCGTGTAGTTTTGTAAAAGAGTGGGAGAAACTCTTTCAAAATCAAAAATTAATTGAGCTTCTGATGGCATTGAATGAGAACTTTAGGCACGTCCGGGGTAACATTTTAATGATGCAACCCTTGCCTACTGTTGACTAGGCTTACTCTATTCTCGCTCAGGAAGAAAAACTGAGGGAAGCATCTGTTGGTTTCAACAAAACACAATCTGATGCGATGAGTTTTGCTTTCTCCTCAAGTAAACCAGTTCAGGAGCTAAGGTGGCAAAATGACCCGAAAGAAAGAAAGAACTACGATGTAGTTACTGTAATAAGAGGGGTCATACAGTAAAAACATGCTATATAAAACATGGATTTCCCAAAGGTTTTAAGCATGGTAAGAATAAGAAGAACACGACATTCAGTAACGTCTGCACAGATGCTGAAAGCTTTAAGTCAGCAAAAACTTCAGGGATGAATCCTTTTAATTTAGGATTTACCAAGGAGCAACTTGACTTCCTCTCATCCAATTTTGTCAGAGAGAAAAGGGAAGACTCTTCTATTTGTAGATTTGCGAGTATTAGTAGTGAAGAAACCCGTGAAGTGGAGGAAATAACAAAGAAAGCAAAGGAAATGGGGATGGAACGCGGAGTCATGGATATCCGACGATGGATGGTGAATGACCAGGTAGAAAAATGAAAAACCTGGATTATCATACGAGGCCTTCCTCTTCATGCATGGAATAAGCCCAATGTGTGAAGAATTGCACAAACAATCGAGGAGGTAATCAAGATAGAAGATGAGGGCAGCAACATTGTGGAAAATGCAGAAATTCGAATTCGAATTGAGACTTCCACGCTCCAACTGATTAATTCAAAAATCATGGTTAAAGTTGAAGGTCAAAAATTTCCGGTGAGCATAGTTGAGGTGGGCGGCCAACCAGTCCATCACAAAAATTAGATCTTAGTGAGAGAATAGTCCAGATAGTAAAAGATGGAGATGGAGAAGATAACCCCCAAAGTCAACATATTGACAAAATTGTTGACCACCTCCCACCTGAAAATGGAAGAAATTCGAATGGGCAGGAGGAATCCCAATCAAGCGCCTCGATCAATAACAGGCGGCACGATGTTCAAGACCAAACTCCCCCTGTATACGATGAAGAAATCCAAGAAAAGGAAAATAATGATAAAATAAAGGTACAGGGCGGTACACAATCATTGTGTTTGGAGTAGGGTTGTAATAATGAGTTGAAAAACTTTACCCCATCTAATGATGAAGCCGGGGAAAAGGATAATAATGACAAAAGCACAGAGGGGGAGGAGAATAATCTGGAGGAAAGAGAAGTAACCGAGGAGGAGTCGGGAGGAAGGAATACTGTAATTCCCAAGACTCCCCAAATGTCGCACCCTGTACCACAATTGGGTGTAACTAATTCGTACGAGAAGTCAGGAGAAGTTGGCGAGACTAATCATGAAAAGGGATTCGACGCGGAAGGAACGGGAGAAGGAATTAATTCCAGTCCCAGATCCCAATGTTTTCCATTTATTATGGATCAGTCGCAAATAGCGGCAGAAGGAGGGGACGGGACTAATCCCGAGGCAGTAGAACAACTGACGGGAACAGAAAATGACATACCAAAAAATCAAATATGTCCCGGGAATCTACACTCCCCAGGAAACAAAGAAGAAGTGCACTTGTTCGTTGAGCTAGTCCATAATACCCCACCACCTGCGCGGAAGGAAAAGAGCATTCCTGCAAGGAATGAGAGAGGAAAGATCATTAATATTGAAGAAGATGCAAATGAATGCGTTGAGCTTATGAGATTACTGGGCTGTCATGTCCGAACCCAGAGCAAACTAAAGTAAATATCTGTAACCAATTACAGACTCTCTCCAGTAACCAATAGGCGTGATTGGCATTCATAGCAACCCGAAGCATTTGGGGCAATTGGGGCAGGGGAGGAGGATTTAACCTAGGCAAGACAGAAGGTATAGTGGTCTTGTGGATGAAGTAGATGTTGAGTTCTGACAGACATGGACAAAGCTAGTCTCAATGTCACTGTATATGTGACCCTTGACTAAGCTTGAACAGGTAATAACTTCCGTCAAAATTGTGATGGTACCATAAGGAACCAGAGAGAGCAAGGTTTGGACATGGGCGGCGTGTACTCTTTTTCCCCTCTAAGATTTTTCCCACTAGGTTTTGCTTAGAGGGGTTTTAACGAGGCCCACATAAGCCATCCACCTGGTTAATTATCCAGGCTTTAATTATTTCAAATGGATATATGCCCAAATTATTAAAAAAACAACAAAAGTAAATAAAACCTAACTAGATCTCAATCAAGATAGAATAATAATATCAATCAACCGTGCTAGAGGTCCCCGGCAACGACACCAAAACTTATAGTAGAAATATGTGACTATCTCTACCTATGCAGTGTACCTATTGTTTTGTGGGTATAGTGAATAAAGTGGGGTTGTCGATCTCAGGGACCTCATTCAATTAATTGATAGTTTATTAACTAACTAAGAAACTAAACTGAGAAAACAGGAAACATCACATTTTCAGGTTTACTTAATTTAATGAAAAGACTAACTCAACAAACAAATGTAAAATAATTAAATAATTAAAACAAACTAAATTAAGAAATAAAGATTAAAACTTTAAATCTATGGAAGCACCCCGTATTGTTTTGCAAACCTTCACCTCCTAAATATATCAATAAACTCTTCCCTAATTCTGTAATAAACTCAGAAACTATAAATAATTCGTCAACGGCTAAGTCTAACGAATCCTAATCAGTTGCTAGAACTAGCAGCAGACTAATACTCTAATCCGGACACAACCAATCGCATAAAGAACAGTTTCTATTGGAGACCGATTAACCTATATAGGCGGGATCACGCTTTTAGTCGTTAATCAAGTTTAACTTCCTATGTATGGTTATCTATCTCAGCTCTCGCGTGTTGATTAGAGAACTACAAAGACTGTTTTAATAATTGATCAGAAGATTAAAGCGCATGAAGAACATGAATTAAACTATTGCATTAATAAAATAGTGAAAAGATTACAAAATAAATCTCAAGATCCGATTTGCTACCCCAATCGGGGAGCTAAACTAACTACGCTAACATGGCTCTAAAAATAACAAACATGACATAAATCGACATTAAACAAAATAAGATAAAGGGTAGAGAAAACTCCGGTTAGCAAGTTGACTTTGAATCCCCGCTCCGCCTCCGTCTTTACGTCATTGTAACAATGGTGATATGTGGTATGGTGGTGTGAGGATGAAGATGGTGCTGGTGGTGAGGTGAAGATGTTGGCGGTGGATCATGAATGAAGAGAATTAATTCAGGGCTTTGGTCGTTGGAACGTCTCCCTGATCGAACCCTCACCATTTGTTTATATAGCAGCAATATTAATATCTTTATCAAGTTCCCGATTTCTCTCTAGCCTCTGTGCCACATTAACATATTTATGTGCAGCAATTAATATGCCGTGAATGAAATATGATGAATAAATCATTAACCATGAGTAAGTATAATGGCGTGAATGGTTGTGTTAGAATAGGTTCCAAAACAAACGCCCCCTGAAAGCCGTGAGCGATGGTGTGCAGCAACAATCATTCTTGGCTAGGCAAGAAATTACATTACTCGTGACAACTCTCTTGTGAAGTGCAGCAGCCTCTGCATGAATTAAACATCAAATAATGATTATGTTAATCATGGATATTCATTTTGTTGCAGCCGTTTCAATCTCCTCCATGTGGTGAATATGTGAGTGCAATCATTTTTTTAATAATGAGCAATCATTAAGTAATAATGAGCAATCATTAAGTAATAATGAGCAATCATTAAGTAATAATAAGCAATCATTATTTAATAATGAGCGATCATTAATCATTAATTAATAATGTGCGCACATTATTTAATAATTAGCTAATTATTAATTTGTGATATAAATGAATGTACAGTCTCCTAAGTGTGCAGTCTTTCATAATTTGGACTCCGTTTTGCTTCTCGTTTGTTGTGTTGTAATCCTTATGAGAAATTATATGCATTTCCTAGACTTTTCACTGGATTGGACACATAAAATGTATCATTTCACATCAAAACATAAATCTAAGAAAAAACATATGATAAGTGAAAAATATGACATGAATAGTTATGAAAATACGAAGAATTAAAGCCCTAAAAACAGATATATTTCACACTTATCAATGTACGGGTTGGAACACATAGACTGCTCACTTGCTTATGAATTTGGATATGGATTTGATGTCATATACTTTATCGGTTATCTATCTCTAGTCATCACAGTGGTTATGAATTATGTGGTAATTGGACGCTTCATTACTCACATGGGTGAGTAATGGCGGTAGCACCTGAGTTAGAACGATTTGCTTTATTTTCTGCTGCGACTCGCGTATTTAATTGTGCTACGAACTATCGATAATTCGAGTTTAGTAGTAAAGGTGTTACAACCACCTAAAGACAATTTCTAGACAATTTCATAAAAATGTCTTAAGGACTCTTAAGACACCTTTTGTGTTTTAACACATTTTATGGTTTGATTTTCTTTGGTAATGGTTCTATCTTGTTCTTACCTTAGATATAAGGTTTAGGAATCCACTTTGGACCCTAATTGAGGTTACACAATCCCTTAGGTTTCTTAAAGCACATTTTTTCCCTAAGTGATCTTAAAGTATATTTTTTCTTTATAAGATTTTATATTGTTCCTCAATGATCTTAAGACATGTTTTAGCCTTAATAGATCATTATTTTGTTTTTTTATTCTTCATTTATTAGTTAGGGGTATTTCACATCCAGGCACGTAATAAGTCCTAACTTGCATTACTCAGGCTCATCATAAGCCTTGGCTAAAAGTTGGCGAGGTCATGACAATAAATCCTCCTGTGTTATGTCAAATTATTTTGAGATTAACAAATGGTGGGCGAAGGCAATAAGTCCCCGGGGTTTATACCAAGAGTTATCTCTGCACACCGATTTGGGGTAATGGCAATAAGTCCACAATGGGTCCGACCAGGAGCAACAACACAGGTTTTGGTCCCTAGATGCACCGAACATCATTTTTATATCATCTTCATCTAAATATCATCAACATTTGCACTCTATTCATTCACAGGTTCTCGACACCTTAGAATGCTCAACGTATTTCATTTCGTGTTTAGGTTCCCAACACCTTAGAATGTTCAGCGTATTTCATTTACTTTTAGGTAGTCAACGCCTTAGAATATCTTGACAAGATTCAATCATTTTAGGTAGTCAGAGCCTTAGAATAGCTTGACAAAATCTAGGTAGTTGGCACCTTCGAATAGCCCAACAACTTGAAAGTCCTTTCTTCGGGTAGCCGGTGCCTTAGAATAGCTCGGCACAATCAGGGATTTTCGGTAGCATTTTGAAAAAGGGAGTTGACTTACCGAAGTCGGGCAAAATTTTGGGTCACTCAAGCAACAACTAGTATTTTCACTTCCATTCCAAAGTCCAGTTGACGGGGGATAGTCTGTTATACCCAAAATTTTGATCCCCAGAAGAGATTCTCGAAAGGCATGAGGGCTATAAAGGATAATTTGGTCAAAGGACATGGAATCCCGGAATGATCGGCGCATTTCGAGGCATAGGTGATGGTTTGGTCATCACTAGGGGCATTTTCGTAATTTTCAAGGCTTCTAAGCCATCCTGTAAGCTTTCTCTTTCCTTCGAAAACAACTCAAATCAACTCGGAATGCTTTAAAATTTTAACACATGATAAAGGATGACATTTAGAGCATAATGGCTTTGGAATTTTCAAATTTCCAATTATTTTCTAATAGTTTTTGAACGAATCTAACGAGAAATTGAATTTAAAAATATTCCATTATCAGAAAATTATAAATTAGAAATATCTTCCTCTACATATGGTTAAAATTTCATGGTCATATTCCATTGGGAAGTCAATTAACCAAATCCCGGTAAACTTCAGACTTTTACTGAGGTAACTCTATCTTTAGGGTTACCTATATGAGGAACCTTATCCCTTGATCAAAAAACGACACCAAGAACCCTAGAGCACTCAAGAACCCAGCCGTCTCCTTTCCCAGTTTTGAACTCCCGAGCCTTAATCAAACACCAAAATTTCACTTAAGTCAACACTGAAACACATTTTTTAACTTCTCCAACCACAATAATCATCAAATCACCATCAAACGACCACAAAAACGTGAAGAACACCACCAATTCATAAGGGTCAGAATCCAGGTTCAAACTCAATCCGGGACCGACTCCGACAAAGCTCCGAAAGATTCTCGATGTGAAGTATCTCATCGATTTTGAAAGTAAAACAGGTTAGAATCCCACTTTTCCAACTCCCTCGACTTATTAACTTCTGTTGAAATTTGGGTTCGAACCGACCTTTTCCGGCCTCTAAGTTGTTATTTGTTTTTGTTTCTATATAGTAACTTGTTGACTAAGTTTTGGTCGTAATTTGAAGTCAATTTCAAGTTTATAAATTACTAATGTGCTTAGAATCTTTCAGGCTACACGTACATAAATTTGAGCCGAAAACACCACCGGAAGTCGGGCGCCACCGTCCATGGCTAGTCCGTGCCCTCGGACGGCCTGTCCGGGGCCCTGAACGGCACGTGGGCACAAAACAGCCTCGACGGACGGTGGCAGGATTTAACTTTTAAAATTTTTTAGGTTTTCTTAACTCATGTCCAGGTCCACGGATGTCCGGACTTTTCAAATTTTGTTTTCTCGTAATTCAAGTTTTCTAATTATCTAGGTTAATTAGGGTTTGTGGGTTCAGACATTAGGTCCGAGGTCACATATAGAATTAAAATTTGATCTAATTCGGCTTATGAAACCCTAGTTTAGGTAATTTCAACTTCCACTGTAATTTTCCGTTAAAAAATGTCAAAAATACAAAAAATCAAAAACTTACGCATTTTAGTTTAACCAACTTCGTAATAAGCCGTAAATTACATAAGTAGAGGAAAAACGACTTAGGGCAATGAAAGTAATTTGAACCCTAAAAAGTTGAATATCAAGCCCCCAAACCCGAACTCTACCTTTCCTAATTTACCGTAGGTTACAATTTGATGGCTACTCATAATAGGTTCCAGTGAGATAACTTAGGATTTAATAATTATAGTTATATGACTTAGTTATTAAACTTAGGCTATAAGTAGACCTAGAACCCGACCATCCTAATCAACCCGAATCAACATAGGATAGTGGTTCAAAAACCAAGGCTCACAATTATGTGGCACTAAAATGTTTTAGTGGAATAAGACTATACTTTATGTCTCTTGTTGTTCCATTGGGAAATGGATTGGTTTAATGTTAAGTTCAAGATTTATGAAGTGCCTATTCTTGTTCGTATGCATTTAAAAATGAATTCACTTTCTCCACGGCTAAGTAGATTTCCAATCATTATGGAATTGTGGTGTAAAGTGCCCAACGGTATAGCTTCTTACTTCTGTAGGTTTCATCGTTTTACTTATTGATGGGATCGATGTGCTGACCGAGTAGGTCTGAGGTGTTAGTCTCAGACCAACTCTGCTTAAAGAATAAATGTGTGTAGCAAATGATAACGCGGAAGCTTTTGTTTAAAACTTAACAAGATAGGATTGCTTGATTGAAATCAATGGAATTACACCTAGCTTCCTATCTGGGATTCGACAGAAGTATTCGGTCTCATCCAACACTCGCTATACTCTCGGCTTTGATCAATGCGTAACAAGGAGTAAGGGGAGTGTTCTATGTGTGTCTCTAGGTAAAACTACCGAAGCTAATTGACAATATCTCACTAAGATCACTCAAAGACTTCTCTTAAACGGTTTTGTTTCTCTCCTTCGGAATGATCTAGAATGCACAACTGAATTAGTTACAATCCTGTTAATTACTAAACGGTTTCCTAAATCTTCGAAGGTGTCTTCACGTCGCGGCTTCTTAGCTTTGGATGCGCAAGTATCAGAGTTACTTGTTGCTTCACGACCTCACGTTGTG
Organism: Limonium bicolor; assembly: GCA_023374045.1. Taxonomy (NCBI): domain Eukaryota; kingdom Viridiplantae; phylum Streptophyta; class Magnoliopsida; order Caryophyllales; family Plumbaginaceae; genus Limonium; species Limonium bicolor. The sequence continues at coordinate 329,388,087 of CM041776.1, read as the reverse complement.
CACACTTCCACGTCTCCGAGATTTTCGTAACCACTTGATAGTGTCGCGGCTTGGTTGATCAGAGACAGGTGAACATGTCTTGCTGCAGAGGTACTTGAGCTGGTGAGTTATGATGCCAAGTCTTTCTGCAGAGCTACTTTGACTGAGGAGGCAATCATCTGCAAAACTAAGTCTCCAACAAAATTCCCCCTTTTTGCTGATGATGGCAAACTCAGTGTATCCGGCGTAGACTTTGAAGTTTTCAATAAATGTACCTGCAAAGAGAACAGATAACAAGGCAGAGCAACTAACTCGGGAGAACAACTCACTGTTTGTTCCCCCTTAAACAAATATTCCCCCTTAAGCTAATACAGTTGATAAGAGCAGATAGAAACTATAGTACGAAACTACTTCAAATACTACTTAACAGAAATAAAACCAATCCGAAACAAGATGAGGCCTTCAGAGGCACTCAGCGTCCACACATAGTCACCCGCATAAACCAGCCGCGGGATACACCGCTTCCCCCGTTTGCCAACATCAGGGGAAACGCATTAACAGTATCCAAAAAAACATAATCCAAAAGTCACAAAAACAATCCACCAGCGCAATTTCAAGAGTATTCAAAAAGTCAGTCAACCTAGGAGTTAAAGGTAGGGATGGCAACGGGTCGGGTTCGGGTCGGGTGACGCTCCACCCGACCCGTCACCCGTTTTTCACCCGTATCACCTGACCTGACCCGTCACCCGAAAAATCACCACCCGTCACCCGTTTCACCCGTTTTTTTTCTAGCATGTATTTCTCACTCGTTTCACCCGTATTTCACCCGTTTCACCTGCGTTTCACCCGCATTTCACCCGCATTTCACCCGCATTTCACCCGCGTTTCACCCATCACCCGCGGTGAAACGGTGAACCTGTCACCCGTTTTTTCTAGCATATATTTTTATTTTGTAACACCTATATAAGCTTAGTTTTTTGCTAAAAAACATTCATATTTGTTAATAAAACATACCATATCAACTAATGTCAACAAAATACTCAAAACATAGAGATTAACCATGAAATAAGTATTTTTTTAAAAAAATATATATGTATGCGGGTGACGGGTCGGGTGACCGGGTGAAAATTTTTCACCCGACCCAACCCGTCACCCGAACCCGTTTCACCCGTCACCCGTTTTTCACCCGTTTTTTGCGGGGTTTTCACCCGTTTTAATGGGTCGGGTGGTCGGGTGAAACGGGCACCCGTCACCCATTGCCATCCCTAGTTAGAGGGGGTGGGGTAAAGGGTTAGTCATCTCCTCGATCCATTCCTGTGTCCGCATCCCTTGCTCCATCTTCCCCCGAAGCCTCAGCATCTTTCATCGCTTTCGCCGCTGCCAGGGTTTCAGCAAAAGTCTCCCTGAACTCCTCCGCCAGCTTCTGGACTCCTCCTGCAAAGATATTCATCGTCTGCTTGTGGTTATTGTTGAGGACGTCGATGAGCATATCGATCTTTGTGGATAGAGTGGCGAGGTTGTTCTCGATCGCAGTTACCCGTTCAGTGAGAGATGTTGTGTCAGGAGGGGATGATGTTTTTGAAGGGGCTTGTTTTTTGGATGGAGGATTTGGCTTAGAGACAGACTTGATCTGAAAGGATGGTGTTTTGTTGTACAAGATCTGGCCAAGAATGTCGGTTTCGGTGATACGACTGGCTTTTGAGGGATCGAGGTTGATTTCACAGTGGGTGAGGATTTTGGGTAGCCAAAAGACATACCCTAGAGAGTGTCGGGGTGATGAGATGGTTGAGGCTATGTGATTGAGGATGAGCTTTGGGAGGTTTATTTTTTGGTGATGAATCAGGCAGTACATTATCGCAAGATCAAGTGGGCGGACAAACTGATTTCCTTCCTTTCTAGGTACTAAGTTTTTGATCACCAGGGTATGGAGCATCTGATGTGTATTTGACAGAGCGGGTCGGTCTAAAGAGTGACCAACACTGCTAGCTATTGGGTAAAAAGAAGTCATAAACTTCTTTCGCAGTAATGAACCCTAGATCAGGAAATCCAGCCCTATCATAGAACTCTAGTCCGCTAGTTGGAATGGCCAAATGATTTGCAATGGAGTTGGAATCAAGAATGATAGCTTTTTCATGTACCTCGGTCATTATCTTGCCTTTGCGAATGACACAGTTTTGGTAGAACTGGTAGGCTTCGTTTTCATGGTAGGTTTGAATGCCGTGGAACAGGTGTATCCAGTTCTGAAAGCGGAGCATCTCTTCGAACATGTTGAACTCCATTGAGTGTAACCACTCCAGATCAAGTAGCTTTCCTTTCACCAAGTTGTGTGACTCTGCGGAATCATCTAGTGGTAGGGAGTAAACAGCAGAATGAGTGTCGATCAGGCCTAGACTTGGAGCAGGTGATGGTGGGACAAACTCAGAGCAAGGACGGAGTCGCTTTCTAGTGGAAGTTGTCACTGTGTCGGAGTCCGCCTGAGTTGATGAGTTGGTGGTGTTGCGCGGCTTTTCTTCAGCTTGTGATGCCGTGACTACTGGAGATGGGGCAGAGACTGGGACTTCAGGAATGGGTTTTGAAGATGATGGTGGGCACTTAGCCCTTGATCGAAGGGTTCGAGTAGCTGGAGGCCTGGGAACGTTGGACTTGGAACGGCGGGTTTTCTTTGGGAGAGGAGAGTTTTCAGGAGCAATAGGTTGGATTTCGAGGTCGTGTACCTCTGTTGGTTCTTTGGCAGGGGAGTTGGGTTGCGGGTTTGGATTTTCTTGATTAGAGGGTGGAAGGGAGCCAAACTGGATGTTTGACGGAGATTTGGTTATTATGTCTGGGTGGGTATGATCGGGGTGGTAGGTGGTGACGATTGTTTGGTGGGAGAGGGTGTGTTTTCCGATGGGTGGGACGCCGTAGTGTTAACGATGAGGGTAGGGTCAGTGGAGATGTTGGGTAAGGGGGTGGTGATTGGGTGGGTGTCGATCGACATGGTGGGTGCGACGGCGGTGGAGTCGGAGGTGGAGGTGGGTGTTTGTTTGGCTTGGAGAAAGGTGAGTTCTTTGATTAAGGCTTGGAGAAGCTGTGGATCATCGGGTAAGTTGGCGTCGAAAAACATGGAGGTTTGCTTAGGGTTAGGGTTTGAGGCCATGGCAGTGTTTAGTTGATGGTAGTGGGCAAAGGTTGGAGAAGGCAAAGAGAGGCAAAGAGGCTGTGACAGGGAGGATCAGAGATAGAGAGAAAAAGAAACTGACGTCGGAATATAGGCGGACATAGTGTGTCAGGGCAGGTGTGGGCTGATTGGGTGAGAGAGGTTGTTGCGGAATACTGGGCAAAGATTTCGCGGGTAGTTTTTCATAAGTAAAAACTCTTGTTTTTGTTGCGCCGGTGTATTGTTTATTTGACAGACGGACTAGGTCATCATACCTAGTTGTGAGCGCAGAGTTTCAAAGGGGCCTCGTTGCAACGGTTTGGTGAATATGTCTGCAAGTTGATCGGAAGTAGGAACGTATTCTAGTTGTATCAGCCCTTTTTCAACGCAATCCCTTAAGAAGTGGTGACAAATCTCAATGTGCTTTGTCCTGGAATGATTAAAAGGATTTTTAGACAAATCAATAGCACTATTGTTGTCACAAAAAATGTAGTACTAGTAGGAGGAATGAATTAATCCTGTAGTTGTTGTTGTATCCATAGTATCTGTGCACAGCAAGCAGCTGCGGAGACGTATTCGACTTTAGCAGATGACAATGCTACCGTGTTTTGATTCTTTGAACTCCAGGCTACAAGACAAAGTCCCAAAAATTGTGCGGTGCCAGATGTCCTTTTCATGTCTAATAAGGAACTTGCAAAATCAGAGTCGATGTAACCCATTAGAGTAAAATCAGGAGTACTCGGGTACCAGAGGTACATGTCCTGGGTGTTTTTCAAATAGCGAAAGATGCGCTTTACACTTTGTAGGTGGGATTCTTTTGGCTTTGCCTGAAATCTTGCACAGAGACATACAACATAGAGATGTCAGGCCTACTTGTGTTAAGTAAAGAGAGAGCCTATCATACCTCTGTATAGTGTAGCATCAACAACAATTCCTTTTTCATCCAGATGTGGTTTCTCTGTTGCGGACATTGGAGTAGGTGTGGCTTTTGAATCCTGCATCTTATATTTGGTTAGGAGCTCTTGGATGTATTTTTGTTGATGAATTTGAGTCCCGTTCTCTTGCTGAATGATTTGAAGACCTAAAAAGAATTTTAATTCTCCAAGAGCACTCATTTCAAACTCTTTACTCATAAGATCAGAAAAGAATAAGCATAATTCAGGAATAGTGGAGCCATAAATTATATCATCTACGTAGATCTGAACAATGAGTATGTCTTCACCTTTGGTGAGAGTAAAAAGAGTTTTGTCAACCTTACCTCGAATGAATCCATGTGACAATAAATAAGATGAGAGACGTTCATACCATGCCCGTGGTGCCTGCTTCAGGCCATATAACGCTTTGTCTAACTTGTAGACATACTCAGGGTGGAGTGGGTCTTCGAATCCCGGTGGTTGAGCAACATAAACATCCCTGTCGACGTATCCATGCAAAAATGTAGTTTTTACATCCATTTGGTAGAGCTTCATACCTCGATGTGCCGCATAGGCCACAGTATTCGAATTGCCTCAATTCGAGCGACTGGAGCATAAGTCTCATCGTAATCAATTCCTTCAGCTTGGGCATATCCCAGAACTACGAGTCTAGCTTTGTTGCGAGAGATATTCCCTTGATCATCCAACTTATTGCGAAACACCCACTTGGTACCAATTGGTTTATGGTTGGTTGGATAGGGAACAAGGCGCCAGACGGAATGTCGTTGCAGAGAATGTAGTTCTTCTTGCATGGCGAGTATCCGTCATGGTCTTGTAGAGCTTGTTGGACATTCTTAGGTTCGATTGTGGATAGGAAGGCATTAAAGCACAGAGATTTTGATGGATCTCGCTGCGTGTTTGAACACCTTTAGAGGGATCACTTAGGATTTGAGTGATTGGATGAGCAGAGGCTTGTTGGAATTTTCTTGCGGAGCTTGATGGTAGACTAGTGGAGGGTTCTGGTGTTTGGTGATTTTGAGGTGTGGTTGTAGTTGTGGTTTGTGGAGGAGGTTGTAGGTCATTTGTAGGGGTAGGTGAGGCATCTTTGAATGAGTCATCAGGGTCATCGTCGCTGTCGGAGGATGAGTCTGTCGGAAGAGGTGTTTGTGGTGGAGGGATGGTAGCTACTGGGATTTCAATGAAGGTGGTATCTGGGGCATCTTCATGGGGTACATGTGGATTGTGCTCGCAGTCACTGGAGTTAGAAAGTTCTTCGAAGCGAATGTGAGGACTTTCTTCAAGACACGACGTTCGTTTGTTGAGTACTCTATAAGCTCGACTATGGGATGAGTATCCAAGGAAGATTCCTTCGTCACTTTTAGATGCAAACTTACCTAGATTGTCTTTTCCATTATTGTGTATGAAACACTTGCATCCAAAGCGCCGTAGATGAGTTACAGAAGGAGGACGACCTTTGATAATTTCATAAGGTGTTTTGCCGATGAAGGGATGAATTGACGCTCGATTCAAAATGTATGTTGCAGTGTTGATAGCTTCTGCCCAGTATGAGGCTGGGAGGTTACTGTCAATGAGCATTGTTCGTGCCATTTCTACCAAGGTACGGTTCTTTCGTTCTACTACTCCATTTTGTTGTGGAGTACGAGCAGCTGATGTTTGATGCATGATTCCCTTAGCCCTGCAAAATTCTGAAAACTAGATATTGCAAAATTCTGTACCGTTGTGAGAACGAATTGTTTTGACTGTAGTGGACAGTTTGTTAGTAATCATTTGGAACAGAGTTTCGAATTCAGAAAATGTCTCTGATTTGTTCTTAAGAAAGAGTACCCATATCCAGCGCGAGTAGTCATCGACGATGACTAGAGCATACTTCTTACCACTCTTGCTTTGAACACACATTGGTCCACATAGATCCATGTGCAGCAGATCCAGCGGAGATGTTGTAGACATCTCTGGTTTACCTAGAAAGCTTGCTCTAGAATGTTTCCCTTGTACGCACGCAACAGAGGGTGTCGGTCTGGAAGAAGTTTGTCTGAGGAAGTCCTACCACAAGATTTCTGTTTTTGATTTTGTTAAGAAGTTTGCCGTGTGCATGACCTAAACGGAAGTGCCATAAAGAAATATTTTTGTCCTGTACACTGAGACAGAGAGTGCCATCTAGGTTAGGGTTTTCAAGAGATAACTTGTAAAGATTGTTCACCCTTACACCAGTGGCTTTTAGAAGACCTGTTTGCTCATCAAAGATTTTACAATCAGAGGCCGAAAAGAGAACAACATTAGAGAGATCACATATTTGAGAAATACTTAGAAGGCTATGTCCAAGACCATCTACCAAATTGACATTATCTATCTTAAAGCAGGAGGGATTACCGACGGTTCCAATACCAATGATTTCACCATGAGCATTGTCGCCGAAAGTTACCTTTCCCCCATGGTGTTGAGAGAGAGTCGTGAACTTGTCAGGGTCTCCTGTCATATGTCGTGAGCATCCACTATCTAGAAACCAAGAGTCATTGTCCACGGTCTCTCCCTACAAAACAATCAGAGGTTGGACTTGGGAACCCAGGCGAACTTGGGTTCCCTCTTTGAAGCAAAAGAGCTGTGAAGATGTCGTGCTTTAGACAGAATATGTAGACATTACATATTAAAAGATAAGTCTCTGCCAAGCTTATGACATGATGAGTGAATGTGCCCATCGTAGCCACAGTAACCTCAAATTAATAGAGAAGGTAGGTGAACATACTTCTTTTGCCAACGAAATTTGTTTTCAAATTTTTCTTTTTGGAATTTTCTTCGTTGAAGATCGTTGGGTTTTGAAGCCATGTTGGGCAGATTGACTTTGCCTTTGTTTTTCAGCCAGTGAGGGGGATTCGATGATGAGACCGATTCCATCTGTGCCTTTTTAAGAGCGATTTTCAGGGAATCGACCTCTTTCTCGAGTCGAACTTGCCTTTCATTTGACTCTCGGAGTTTGTTTTCAAAGAATTTTAGTTTTTGCATGGCAGCAACCTCACGAACAAAGGTAATCGGTTTGAAGAACTTTTGAGGGATTTTGGAACGATTTTTCAGTAGGGACAAAACTTGGGTTTTTAAGGAATTGATGAGGCTGTGAGCATCTCTTAACTCACTTTCAAGTTTTTCGGCCTTTTCTTCAGACTTTTGCAATTTGAGCCGGTCGTTGTTGACATGACCCTTTAACACATGAATTTCTTCGTAAAGATAAGCTATCCTTTCTTGTTCTTCAGTTAATTCGAATTCAAGATGATTGAGGTCTATGTAGTAAGTGGATAAATCTAAAGAAGGAACAACACATGAGTCAGAGAAGTATTCAGTTACCTCTAAAGAGGGACTCTTGCATGCCTGACTTTTATGGGCCATGAGGCAGATTAAGCTTGATGTTCCAATCTCAGGTTCTTCCGAGTCAGAGTCTCCCCATGCTGAATTTGCCATCAGTGATGATTGCTCACGATCATCCTTTTTCTTGAGTGGACAGTTGCTGGCGTAGTGTCCCAGTTTCAGGCATTTGAAGCATACACGGTCTTCGGTTCCAGTATTCCCTTGCTGATTACGGTTGTATGATTGATATGGTCGATTTTGGTTTTGGCTAAACCTGTTTGGACTGTTTCTTTCTGATCGATCTCGCATGAATTTCTTAAAGTTCTTGACCAGCATGGCCATATCTTCGAAGGTATTCGCTGATCCTTCCTCTATTATGTCGTCAATCAGAGTGTCTCGTAGCTGTGGATTAGGTCTTGATTTGGAGAGGTAGTCTCATAATGGAACGACTCATTCTGGTGGGCTGGTATCTGACTGGGTGTGGTTTTCACCTGCAAAGCTTGATTCACATTAGAATAGGAGATAGTATGGTTTGAGTGAGAAGCATTACCTCTGTTTTTTATATTCATTTTGTATTTGTTAATGGACTGAGGATAGGACCCTAAGTCAGTCAAGGTCCATTTTTCTAGGCTTTTGAAAGCCTTCGTGGAGATAACACTCTCGGTCCATTCTTCACCCAACTATCCAGAAATTTGTTGTTGATGTTTTCGTTTGACTCTCCAATCTGCAGCTCTTCCATGGTAGCAGTGAGTTCAGTGAATCGTGCAAGCATGTCGTTGAGGGATTCTCCAGGCTTTCCCACAAAGTTTTCGTAGTCCATCTTCAGTTCTTGCATTTTTTATTTTCGAAGCTCAGTATTTCCTTCGTGACTGCTCGAAGGTGATCCCAGATGTCTTTTGCTACCTTGATGTGATACACTCTTCTTCTTTCGGGTGGAGAGAGACTTGTGTAGATGACTCGTACGACTTGGGCATTTAGCTCAACACATCTGCGCTCCTCAGCCGTATAAGAGCTTGGATCTTTCCCTTCAGGAACTGGGAAGTTTCCTTTTGTCACTACGTCCAGAGTTGTTGATTGAGTGACGGGAGGTGCGACTCCATCTCGTTTTTCCACATATTGTAGTTTGTGGAGGTTAGCTTTGGGTTCTCCACCTGCATTCTGTTGTTGTTGTTGGAATTTGAGATTTCCGCCATTTTGAGAGATTTGTCAGCCAACGCAGGCTCTGATACCACTTGATGGGATCGATGTGCTGACCGAGTAGGTCTGAGGTGTTAGTCTCAGACCAACTCTGATTGAAGAATAAATGTGTGTAGCAAATGATAACGGAAGCTTTGTTTAAACTTAACAAGATAGGATCTGCTTGTATTGAAATTCAATGTGAATTACAACCTAGCTTCCTATCTTGGGATTCGACAGAAGTATTCTGTCTCATCCAACACTCGCTCTACTCTCGGCTTTGATCAATGCGTAACAAGGAGTAAAGGGGAGTGTTCTATGTGTGCTCTCTAGGTAATAAATACCTAAGCTAATTGACAATATCTCACTAAGATCTCTCAAAATACTTTCTCTCTCAAATTGTGTTTCTCTCTCTCTCGGAATGATCTAGAATGCACAACCGAATTAGTTACAATCCTATGTTTATATACTACTAAACGGTTTCCTAAATCTTCGGAGGTGTCTTCACGTCACGGCTGCTTAGCTTTGGATGCGCAAGTATCGGAGTTACTTGTTGCTTCACGACCTCACGTTGTGCACACTTCCACGTCTCCGAGATTTCCGTAATCACTTGATAGTGTCGCGGCTTGGTTGATCAGAGACAGGTGAACATGTCTTGCTGCAGAGGTACTCGAGCTGGTGAGTTGTGACGCCAAGTCTTTCTGTAGAGCTACTTTGACTGAGGAGCCAATCATCTGCAAAACTAAGTATCCAACACTTATTATTGCTCAGATCAAGTAGTGAGTAAAGTGCCAAGTTTGATAAACATGAGATGTTGAAATATAGATTTAGAGCATAGATAAACAAACATAGATTTAGTGCATTGATAATCGAATCTCCCAATTAAGGGTTCGTTTGATCCTTGCATTAATCTAATAATATGAGATTATTGGGCTTAAGGAATAATGTTTGACGTGATGTCTTCACGATTTGGACCACATTTAGGCGTGCAAATAGTGCCAGACCGCATTTATCCAAAAGCAGCAAAACCCTGCGTTTGGAAAAACAAGCTCTCTTTTGACAATCTTGTTTACTATTTTACCCCGCCTCAGATCTTCGTCCTTTTCTTTCATATACCGCATTGAATGGCCAACTCGAACTAGGTTGGTAACTTCAACTTGACGACAGTCTCTTGATTCTGCTGTCAACTGGCATTAATTGATGATGAGACAGAACTGTGGAAGGAGGAAGCAGAGTATTCCTCTCAAATGGTTTGCACTTCGCTTTATGGGGTAGGTTCTTGAGTAGGGTTTTAGTAGATTCAGGATATGTGTCGGGCAACAGTAATAAGGGGCATAATCGACTTTTTGGTGAAAAACCCACCCTTATCAATGATGCACTGAAAGAACAATGTAATGTATTGGACCACATTAACATGGAGACTAGTGAGTGTATGTGTTTAGATTAATCTCAACATTAATTTACTCCCAAAAAATCCGTAGCAAATGAACTGTACCTTAGAAATCGTATTTATGAATTATCTGATTATCACTTATGAAGTTAGCTCTTAGTGTTGTCGAATTGTATTAGGTGTATAACGAAATTAGAAACCTAGTGCATTTAACTAGGATATGTAGAATAGGACTTGCTATGCAGGCTAAAGTGATAATTATTTGGTTGCCCATAGATTAGGAAGTTGAAGAAAGAAGAATTCATAAGAATGGGTTAAATAGACCAATCCGAAGTGTTTTTATGTCATTTAGATAAGCAATCATTTGCATTTGTATTGCCTAGTTCACTTCTTTGCAGTCATTATTTATAGTTTAGTCTTAGTCATTCAAAACCAAATCTAAAAATTGAACTTCTCCCAATTTTAGTTGTTTGAGAAATCCAACAATACTAGTTATTGTTAGTAAAACCATCAAGAGTATCTTAGGCATGACAACCCTGATCTCTTATATACTTGAAAATGTCTAGGTTCACATGCCTATTATGTGGATTACCTCTTTCTACAACAAAGAAGTCCCCACATGCTCCACCATTAAGTTCTGTGAAACCGTCTTTTATTACTTATATGACAATCTTCTTAACTTAACCAAGGTTAAGGCATCATTGTGCGTCAATATTTTAACAAGCTTAGTGAATGTACATAAATATACAAAAGTGCATAAATGTAAATTTTTTCGGGGGGTTTTGTTGTTTGGATTGTCAGATGGAAAATAAAGAAAGTAGTAAAACTAACTTACTAAACTAGGATAGATGTACCCGGGATGGATATTTGCCCCTTTCCACCCTTTACTACCAATTGTCAATTCTTGAATTTATAGTTAAACAACGGGAACACTTAATTAACTAGCAACCAAATCCTCGTCTACTAATCCTAACCGATTTAACCGAGACTTCTCTAACCTCTAAGCTCCGAGTCAATCAAACACTAAGCTCAAGTTGCCCAAGGTTGTAACATAGTATAACATCAAGATTTGACAATTTTAGAGTATATTGATTTAGTCCCCAACTGTATAGGTTCTTACTTCTGTAGGCCGTTCATAGAAACCCACACTAATACTAAACTTATCGGCAATGTTAATCCAACCAATTTAGCAAATTGACAATTAATTAAGCAAATCCCCAAATCATGGTAGACAAACTAAGAGTCATTATATCTCAATACATCATACAGTTAGCACAAAGACAAAAATAAAGCATTAAAACAAGTACAAGATGTAACAATGGAGTTTTAAAGATTTTGGGGCAAAATCCCCATACCAAAAGTACAAGGAGACTACATAACCATTAGAGCGTAAAAATGAGAGAAAGGAGAAGGGGAGCTTCCAAGACGGTAGAGTTCTTATGCCGACCGCCCCACGCCTCCTGGAGACAACGTCACGTGTAGAACTAGCAAAGGTGACCCGAACCAGAAAAATCGAACTGATCCAACCCGATATGAACCCAATTTTAAACCGAATAGCGTGACCCAAAACGTGACCCTAAAATCCAAACCGAATCAAATCAAAATTTAGTACAACCTGAATCCACCCGAACCAAATTCACCCGAACCGAATCAACCCGAATGCTTTGTTAAATCTAAATCTACTATAGTTGTTCCAACTGTAAAAATAATTATGAAACCAAAAACACATGGATATTTAGACATCCAGTAAGTGTTCATTGGTCACAAATGATATATAAAAAATTGAACATCTTCAATCTTCAAGCATCTCAAGCCTTGTTGTATTAAAACATTCATGAACTGTGTTATTACCCTTCTCACACATAGATGTTTTTCTACAAACTATAGATGTTTTATGTTTTTAATACAATTTAATGTGTATCATTACTATTTTATAATACTCTACTAATTTTGATTTTAATAAAGTTAAGTTTTTTTATGTTTAGGACATGAGACTAAAGAATGGTTTAAATTTTGATGAAATTTATTTATAAAACCTAAACTTTTCAGTTGAGACATATACTAACCAAGATTGATGTGTATATGCCTAAAGAAAATGAGGAAAATAAATATTCTCAATGATAGAGTATTGTGAAGCGTGGGATAGACTAGCATTTTAGAGGATGAATAATCCCACCAGATTATTTCATCTACCTTGACAACATAACCTAAAATGTTTTATAAGACAAAGTAATATGTATCATTACTATTTTATCTTGCTCTATATTTTTATAAACTTTATTTTGTGTTTAGGACTTGAGAATGGTTTGAATGTTGATGGATAGGCGTGGGCGCGTGACGCTTGCTTGAGGTAGTGATGGATGAGTGTAGGCGCGTGACGCTTGTGCGAGGTGATGTTAAGATCAAGTGTGAGTCCCACATTGAAAAATTATATAGCTAGTAAGTAGTTCATATAGCCTATGGGCTACTCCACCTAATGCCAATTGGTTTTAGGATGGAACCTCATGGGTTATTGGGCCTTACTAGTCTATATGGGTATTTTATATAATTCCCTCCATTGGGCCTATTCCTCCCCCACAGTATTTTTAACAGGTGATGAGCGCGGGGTGTGACGGGTGCTGGGCGGCGGGAGGCAGGGTGTCGGGCGTGGGCGCAGTATACTGGGCGTCGAGTGCCGAATATTGACCACTAACTCACAAATTTTTAATTTATACTTGGTCGATACAATTAATAAATGTATAGTTAAAATTCATATACAAAATTTGTCATCCAATTCGATTTTGTCCAACCAATACACTATCAATCTTGATCAAGAGCAACACTATACAAAAAGAATTTGGAGTTGCATATGAAAATCAATACAAGGTACAAAGGTTGCTTACAATTCGTACTTTAAAATTTTTGTCAATCAAACCGAACCCGGATAAGTCATCCGAATTTAACCTATAACCCAAAAAAACTGAATGACGCAAAGGCTAACCCGAACCGAAAGCACTCAAACTCAACCAAACCGAAGTCCCGAATCTAATTTAAACCAGATGAACCCAACCCGACCCGATCCGAACCGAACAGTAAATATCTACAAATTGATCCGAATCGAGTGACCTGAATTGTCAGGTCTAGTCACGTGCGGTCACCATGGAGCGGTCGATTCTAGTAGCTTTTGGATTGGTCCATTCCAGTAGCTTGGCGATAGTCACAACTGACCCACATGGGGTGATCCCCTGGGGAGGTTGGTCTGCAAAACGCTCTATCTTCTTTGTTTTAGCTTCGATCTTGGATTCATTTGCACCCACACGTCCCTCTCTTCTACTTTGCTCCTAGCTATGTTTTTTTCCTTCTGTTTAAGCAATAAACATGTAGAAACACTAATAAAATATAAAACTAGAGAAAAACTAGCTAAAGTGGAGAAATGAGCATGAAAAGTGTTGATAAAACATATGAAATAGACCCCTGGAACATGCTCATTTGGACACTCATCACTTATGATTCAAATTTTATGCTTCTAGTGCATTGATTGCCCCTTATTTTGCCACTGTTTACACCGCAGCTGCTACTATAGTCAGCCTTTGATCTGAATTTCGCTCAGTTGTTAACCCTTGAGTATTGTTGATTGAGCGTGAAGATAATGGGAAAACTTAGTCATTTTTTGCTGCTGTCAGTACATCTGTTACAGTAGTTTTTTCAGCTTCATAAAGGCTTATTCAGCTTCAATATTATGATTAGTCAATAAGGCATGCTTTAATCTACTTCTGATTAACTCTTTCCGCCTTGCCAACGTCTGTCATGAAAATGAGAAATATGGTGCAAAACCTGCCTTCAAGTGCTTCTGTTATGCTGCCTAGAATAGTGTAATTTCCAACAGTTTAAGTCCTTGGATAAAAGCCCGATTCTTCATTTGTTTATGCTGCTCCTTCATGTTTCATTTTAAAGCATTACGCTGACATATTTAAAAATTGATTCACAGCCTTCTTAGAGCAATTTCTAGGATGTTTTAAATAATGAGAATCAAGCTGTAATAAATTCTTAGTAGTGTTCAGTTTTTGGACTGAAACCTGCTCTATTTTATTGCTCATTGCATAAACTGCTCTATGAATGATTTGCCTATGTTTCTGCACTATCTTTGAGGAAGTACTCAGCACTGAAGTATGCAGTTTCCTACTGTTTTCACATCTTATACGGTCAAATAGCCCAAAGCATGATAAGGTTAGTTTAAAACAACAATTTTTGTTGCTGTTTTTGTGCCTCTTATTAGAGGTATTTCCTTGCTAAGAATTGACTGATCTGAAGAAAACTAGTGCCATGCTTCCATACTTTGAATGCTACACATGCTAAACAGTAATCAGAAGCTTCATATGAACTGTTCTATGACTGAATTTACATCTCTTAGTGTCCTTCCTTTTTAAAGTATGTTTCCTACCTGAAATTGACAGTTGTCACATCTGTTACAGCTCTAAAGATAATATGAAATAAACTGCCATATTTGCTTACTTGAAGTTTCCATTTTGCATCTATGTTAGGATTAAGGGATATAGAAGGGGTTAGTGTTTAGGATAGGAGCTTAGGGGTAATTGTGTTGTATTTTCTGCACTTAGCTAGTATAAATAAATGGCCAGAGTTAAGAGTTGGGTATGGGGATTTGAGTAAAGAGATTAGGCCTCTTAGGAGGATTGTGGAGGGTGATACCAGTCACACTGCATCATCCTTTGGATAAACTGCCTCTCTTGGAAAATCAGCACAATCCTGGCACCCTCATAAGGCTAGGCAACATTCAAGGCACATGCACCAACGCACTTCCTCGGAGAAGCAAACTTCATCGACTAAACTCATAAACTAGACAAATTAACATGCACATCATACATATTGATGGTACTAGTGGAAGCACTAAATGCAGAGCCGAAGTGCTACTCCTCACTCTAGAAGGCGAAAACCCTAAGCTTCATAGACCACCTGTCCAATTTTCATCAACAAAATAAAGAGGCAGAGTACGAGCCTTAATCATGGGGTTGGACGTTGGAGTTAGCAATCTCGCTTATAGCGTCTAGTCTCATAGTCTCGCTCCAAGGTCAATGACCTCAAGGCAACCTCTTGTTTGGTTGACTCAGATACATTCCATGAGCAAAATTACCAAGTGTCTTAATTAAGCTAGCTAGTTATTTCGAATAGGTTTGAATATAAACAAAGAAGGGACCAATCATTGGACAACCAGAGATTTTATACCCCACAAAAGTACAGCTCGAGTTTCAACAATATGAATTCTTAATTAGCAAGTTCAAGTCTAAAATATCTGACAGAGTTGCAAGTACATGGATATTCAGTCAAAATGATGCACACTCAATCCTTCATTCAGCTATGGTTGCAAAAGGTCTCTTACGCGTTGCTCGAACCACAGATCCATCACCTTCAGGAGTCTCAGCGTTATCATTACTATTCATCTTCGTCTCTTCAGAAGCCTTTGAATCAGATGTAAATGTACTGTCTCCACCTGAATCTGTGATAAATTAAAAGTTGGCATGAGCAATCACCGTTCCACGGATATCTACATAGATGGAACGTGTACTTTCAAATTCAAACAAAGTTACCTGGTTATCTGAATTTGGACAGATGCACATAGGTAACAACGCCTTGAAAATCTAATAGTTACAAATGATATATAAACAAGATAATAACCCTCATACAGCATCAATAAAAAAACATTGATAACAGTGTTCAATATGCTATCATTTACTTTGAAAAATACCACGCAATAGCAAAAAGGACAAACACTCACAGAACAAGGTAAAATTAAGACACTGATTACATAAATCCCGAAGCAATTATCTAGTGAGCTCATTATCAAAACAGTGCCTCAACAACCTAGAACATCTAAAGAAAGATAAGAACATGTAATAGGTAGCTTTGTATATACTTGAACTGTAAAAATATCAAGAAACCTTCATATTCAAAACTTACGCTCTTTAATAAACAACATCTGTCCTTTTGTGAAAGGACCTGTATCTTTGACCTTGGCCCGGTAAATCCTTTCAGCGCCATCTTCATCTCTCAAAATGAGTGTGAAGTAATACTCACAGGCAGAAGACGTATAAAACTTTTGATTTGCCTTGACAACTTTAATGAGTTCCAAACTATCCCCCTATAGATGAAAGGAAAACTATCAAACTTAAATCTATAAAAAAAGGATATCTAAGGCGAAAATAGTTATATGTGCACCATCTTCTACTTGTGCGACTATAGATAGAAGGAAAACTATCAAGCTTAAATATATATATAAAGGATGGCTAAGGAAGACTTAGTTAGTGTACCGTCTTCTGGTTGTGCGATTCAAGAGCCTCTTTTGCGACTCTAGCAAATGATGGAATTGTTTCAAGCAATAAAGGCTCAACAGGCAAAATGTCATAGAATGCAACATTCTCCAACCTCTCAATATCGAATCCCTGTTCATTTCAGCATTTGATTAGTAGATAATGATATAAAAATAAAACAGACTAAGTCAACTTATTGATAGTTGGACAAAACACAAAGCATATCAAGCTCTGCATGTGCAACTAATCAAACCGCTTGTTTGTATGCCAAAACATGTATGTGAGGAAGAATCAAGATCTAGCAAAACATTTAGGTAGAATTCAGTCCCAAAAAATCAATGCGGTATGTACAATTGAGTGACTGTCATGATCAGATACAAAGTTTATCTTGCCAACGACACCCATTATTTCACACGCATCAAGAAACAAGGCACATTTCATTGTAAACCCATAAATGTCTGGAAAAAATCCATACAAAAAGACATTTTGATATGATAAACTGATTGTGATTTTCAAGTGTTTCTCTTTCGAGTTCCACTAACGTCTGATCTTCCCTAATCCAGTAGGTTAGACAACAATTTTAAGTCTTAACGTTGGCCAGATGATAAAAACTCGTATAACTAATTAAAGTCACAATTTTCGTTGTCTTGGAAACTAATTGTTCAGAAAGACAGCTACATTTTCGATTTTTAGAAGTTTGCAAAATAAAATAATTGTTTTTCAAAAAAAGGAGCAACTTCAGTTGGAGAGAGAATTACCTCGCTTTCCTCGATCTGCCGATAGTAATCGGCTTTCTCCTCTTCGGTCATACGTCGTAATCCGCTAGGCAACCGGTTATCATAATGAGAATCAGAATCAGAATCAGAATCCCAATCTGATTTTGCATCACAAACAGTTTCTACATCGCTGCTGTCATCGAAGAGACTGTAGATCTCCGATATACTGAAAGTCTCGTCCAGCCCCGATTCCTCTCCCTCTATCGTATCATTATTAATAGCTGGTGCATGAAGCGAAGGTGGGTCTTTCACAGCCATAAGAGTCGAGAATCGGAATAGCAAAGGAGATGCACAATATCGAAATTTGAATCTCCGTTGAGTTGTGTATCTACTAGATTATTAGATAAAGCTGTATATTCTAGTACAAACATCTCGACATGCAATCTATAACATGTTTACCTTTTTTTAAAAAGATGTACTTACTAAAAATAATTAAAAAGGATTCCAACAGAAAATCGAACAACAACACTGTTTACTAGTACTTCTCTGTCCAGGACGCAAAGCGAAGCAAAACGAATCCTCCCAAGTCGACTCTCCCTCTCCACATCCTCGTCCCTTTTCAAGTAGCAAAGCAACGAAGGAATCAAAGAACATGACGATTATACGGCGAGATTTCCCAACCATAAGGTGGAAAAAAATATATGATTTTTAATTAAGTTTAATCTAGTAGTATTTTTTTTTTTTTTTGAATAAATGATGTATGTATATATTAAGAAACGAGAACAGATAGCGTTAGATACATAGAGGCCCCATATATCTGAAATACAAAAGCCCTCAATAGAGGTGAACAAAATAGCATAGAGCTAAAAACAATGCCAGCAGGCAAAAGAAAAACAGGGCTCGAATAGTCGCTGAGCAGAGACAGCACTACTCAGCCCACTAAAATATGAAAATTACAACCGAAATAGAAAACCATGTCGGTCCTAGGAGCAGAGCACCCTATCAAGCCAGTCGAAGTCTGCGCTGGATCGGTTAATCTTAATCCCTATGATGGCTTTAGTTGCAGCTTTGATATCGGCAATAACAAGAGTGGAGTCTCTGCATTGGTTGGCCATAGCACGCTTGCATCTTTCGATCCATATGTGATAGACAACATTTGCAACTACCGCTCTTTTAACGAGGTCGATTGGTCGATGCCGTTTGCAGTAGCGAAGGATCCATGCTGCACAGCTACGAAGACTCCTCCGATTGGTTGGAATTCCCAGCCAGTCGCAGATAGCCCACCAGACCCTGCAAGAGTACCTGCAATGGAAGAAAAGATGGTTGCTTGTCTCTTGAGCATGCTCACAGAGCCAGCATCTATTAGCAAGACATATGCCCCATGATTGGAGCTTGTCACAAGTTTTAAGTTTACCCTTCAAAGCAACCCACAAGATAAATTTGGCTTTGGGAATAGACCAACTTTTCCAACAAATATTATACCATTGGAAGATCTGGGGAGGGACGGAGACGTCTTTGTAGAATAAGCTAACCCTAGGGCGGGAGGGGTAGGAGCTGAAGAGGGAGATGGCATCATTAGGAGAGCCACATTGCTTTACCCACCAGTCCCTAGCGTGAAGGATAGCTTTCCAAGTCCATGGATCATTGCCTTTAGCAGTAGTCGTCCAGATGGTGCTATGGTTGTGCAGGAAGAGCTTGTGGATCCATTGGATCCAAAGGCGCTCTGAATCATGAGTGATGGCTGAAATGGTCTTGAGCATGAAACACATATTCCATTTGTGGATGTCCTTAAGTCCTAGACCACCATTTCTCTTGGTATTTGTGATAGAGTGCCAGGCCACTGGAGGGGTAGTGTTACTCTCAGCATCCCCCGACCATAGGAACGACCTAAGGCAAGTAATGATTCTTTTGATGACGTTCTTAGGGATAGTGATGCAGGAGGCCCAGAAACCCACTACGCCAAAGAGTGTGCTCTGAATAAGGGAGAGCCTGCCTGCAAAGGAGAGGGATTTACTCCCCCAAGATGTTATCGCTTTGCGGATGCTATCAATGAGGGGGTTAAAATCAGCGGCTCTAGGCTTCCTTGCAGTGATTGGGATGCCGAGATAGCGGAAAGGGAAGGAACCCTGATTAAACCCAGTTAGTTGAATAAGCGTTTCAGCAAGAGTGGGGTTTACCCCTCCAGGAATAAGTCAGATTTGGCTGGGTTAAGCCTAAGACCAGAGGTTTCTGAGAAGAGATGGACTTTTTAAGCATGGAAGCAATTGAGCTTTGGTCTCCTCTACAGAATAAAAGGGCATCATCGGCGAAGAAGAGGTGGGAGATACGGAGGGAAGTGCAAGAGGGTGGTAGCGGAAGTCGGGGTGTGGAAGGGAGTTGGTCAAGCAGCCTAGAGAGCATATCCATGATTAGCGCAAAAAGGTAGGGGGAGAGAGGATCCCCTTGGCGTAGGCCTCGTTCCCCTTTGAATGATGCCGAGGGCGAGCCATTGATGTTAATCGCAAAGGAGGTTGAGGTGACACACTGAAGAATCCAGTTACTAAACTGGGGGGGAAAGTTTAGGAAGGAGAGAGTATCCTGGAGGAACTTCCAGTCAACAGTGTCGAAAGCCTTCCTAATATCCATCTTCATTGTACACCGAGGAGAAAGTTCGCTCTTTGGTAATTTTTCATCAGGCACGAGCAGAGCTGGATGTTATCTGAGATAAGGCGCCCTTTAATAAAAGCTCCTTGGCTGGGACTCACCAGAGAGGGGAGGACGTTCCTGAGCCTATCTGCCAGGATTTTGCTTATAAGCTTGTATAGAGTATTGCAGCAAGAGATAGGTCTATAGTCCCCCGGAGACGAGGCATTATCAGTTTTGGGAATAAGGGTGATAAGAGTTGCATTAAGCTCTTTTAGCAGCCTTCCACTATGGAAGAAGCTTTTGATGGCGCTACAAATGTCCTCACCAATGATGTCCCAGGCTGCTTTGAAGAATTTAGCAGTATAACCATCAGGGCCAGGGGATTTATCATCACCAATGGAAGCGAGGGCTGAACTAATTTCACTATTCTCAACGGGTTGGGTTAAGAAAGACCAAGATGAGTGGTCAAGAATTCTGACATTATCCAAGTTAAGCTCAGCAAATGAACGCTGAGGGGGATCCCTGGTGCCTAGGATTAGACGGAAGTGGCCAACCAGACAGTTTTCAATGTTTGAAGGGGTTTGGAGGGTCTCCCTT
>CM041776.1:329261039-329367398 GCA_023374045.1 Limonium bicolor | reverse complement strand
GAATTGACATCTACACGTAAAGTTAAAATGTAAGTGTGGTGTTGAAGTTTTATAATATATATCCTAGAGTTTTATATGTTTTTTTTACGATATATGACCCTATCTATTATAAAAATCCATTTTAATGGACTCATATCAAGCACTTCATAAAGTTGATATTTGTATATATACAAGTTTTATGATCATGAATCCGTTTGTGATCTAAACTAGAGGAATTTTTTTTGAAACAATACTAAAATTGATAATCAACTTTTGATATTTATTAATTATATACTGTTTAACACTAAAATTGATGACAACACAGTTGTTTGTGTTCACCAAATGCATAATGAATTTTAGGATTTTAGTCATATGTGTTGTATGAATAATTCATGTTCTTGATTTAAAGTAAAGCTTATTGTGATATCAGAATTAATGAGGGTACACCTACACGAATATTTTTCTCTTCAGTCCAAAAGACAAAAAAGAAGTCTATGTCAATAGGGTTACAACTCTCACAAATGGTTAGTAGTATATCTTGAAGAATGTATTGAGCCAGTTAGCGAGGGGACCATGGAAGATGAATTTGGGCCAAATCATTGTACCTACATTACTATTGAGAAACGGGACGGGACCATGAAAAACACAAAGCAAGATGTGCTAGCAAAAAAAGAAAGACAAAACAAGTTGAAGTATCGAGGGAAGAATTAATGTGCAACATCTTACCTTTTTAGGGAAAATGACATGTGTTACGAACAATGCATACGCGTGGCATCTATTCTGCCATGTTAAATTACTTCTATGATTGAAGTGGCACACATTCAATTCTCTTCTAGTAACTAATAACTATTGCTGGTTGGCTGTATCGTGCCATATATGTACAGTACAATCAGATGTTTTTTTTTTTCTTTTTCTTTTTTCCAAAATGACCAACCATCTTGTATTAACCTAGAAGGGATACATAAAGAAACTAATAACCTATACCATTCCAAAAAAAAAAAAAACAGCATCATTGACAGTAGAAGGCGGATGTTTGGTAGCGTATCATTACATTCAGGAGATTTTCTTCCATTGTTAATGACATTGTACAATTTTGTGTAGTAGGCAACTTCAATTGTGATAGTCATGTGTCGTTGATTTATGATAATCCATCATTACATGTTCATTTCTTGTAATTGTCAGATATGGAGTTAGAAGAAAAAGAGTGTGTATTTGTAACCGGTTCAGCAATTGAGGTCTACCAGTAGAAATTTTAATTAGTTAATCTGCGTTGATATTAGGATTTTGACAGACTGGTTTATTAGTGTTGACGCTTTTTATATACGGAATTGTACCTGAATTAGAGAGATTTAGCTGATTCAATGAAGAATTACAACATCAATTTTTTGAAGGATATATTCACAATGATTTTGGATTATGAGATAAACTAACATGATTTAAGTGCATTCGTCCCAAAATTTATACTCCTTTATACATTTTTGAATTCTAGTTTCGATAAACATACTAGTATCTATATTTAGAGGGTACACTCTACCGCCGTTTTGATTCTTGTTTCCCCCTATCAATTTGCTTACCTCGTGCATACTACCTATTTCCAACGTTTTTGTTGCCACCGTTCAGACTTGTATACTCTAGTTACTTTGATGCGGATTGGAGTATGTACGCTTGATTTCACCATTACACACACATCAAGGAAGGATAGTTCGCGTGTAGGGCTGTCGCTCTTAAGCCTAATCTGTTTGTTATTTCATTTTAATTGTTGTATGGTGTCCAATGCGGATACTTTAACTTCACTTGGCTAGGAACTTTCCTAAGCTGGATAGACCATTTATGGTCGTACATTGCTACCTTTGTACCCCCTGATCAAAAAAACATGGGGGCACGATTTTAGATTAGTCATACTCTGAATTCAAAAACAAACCTTATGTGTATAAAACCCTAAATTAAAGAACCTCACATAAAAATTAGATCAATTAATCGTAATAACAAGTATGATTATCACATAGTGGATAAGAGCAAAATATAATCGAAAATAGAAATAAGTAGTCTATAAGCAAATAGGAGATCATCCAAAATTATAAATAGTTTCATACTGAAAAGTGAGAAGACAGTGCCTGTTCAACCAATCGAATAAAATCCAAACCATTATTATAAATTGATTATATTGAAGAAAGCCAAGTTCATCACTGCAGCATAAGCAACAATTATCATGACTCATGGATTCGTTGACTCAGGCGTGCATGTATATGTTTATTATATCAATGAGTCTTAGCTACAACCATATGTAGTCATCTTTGGCTACATTTTCATGGTACAGTTTGTGTAGAGTAAATATACATGTTATATAAGTTTGTTGTACAGTTTATAAAGTTAGTATGTACATTTAGTACAAATTCAGAAATATCACAATTCACTATATACATGTACATATAAATCAGTACAGTTTGAATGATCATATGTACAGTTTTCAATGACCGAATGTACATGTATCACTACAAGAATATCTATCAACTAGGGCAATTTGTATAACATCAAGGGAGGCAACATAAAACTTGCCTCCACACAGAGATCAAAGGGGGCGAGCACTTAGTTGCCACTATCGGTGCGATCAATAGGGGCGAGTTAGTTAGTCGTCTCTATTGTTACGATCAGTGGAGGCGAGATAAATATTTTGCCTCCGTTAATATGCTGTTCAGGGTCAACCTACAAAATAAATGAGGCGAGGTGCTTTCAGTCGCCTCGGTTGTTTTGTTCCTAACGGAGGCAATGACGTTTAGTCGCCTCGGTTGTTTTATAAGTCAATTACCATCCCTCCTTCCTTACTGAAACAACGCAACCTCAAAAAAAAGAAACAACGCAACCTGGTTTGTTCGATGTTACCAAACTTGAACTCCATCTCTCCTTCCTCTCCATCTCGGTTTGCTCATGTCCCAAACTCACCTCCATCTCTCCTCCATCTCGATTTATTTCTAGCTTTGAGCTCCATCTCCCTCCATCTCGATTTATTTCCAGCTCTAGTAAAATTTAGGGTAAATTAGTGAAATTAGGGTTCTGAAGATTTCCTTTCCTGCTCAATCAACGTCAAGTAGAGTCTAGACTTGGCTATTAGCGGACACTAATACGGCCAAGGGACTAGAGATTTTCAAAAATCTCAGCACGGGAGCATTCTGCTCCTCAATTCTTCTGTTAGACTGGCTTCTCATATTCCACCACTGTGGATCCCTGCTTTTCCTCAAGGTACTAGTATCCCTGCTTTTCCTTTCCGTTTAAACTCACTATAGTTTAATGTTAAATTTCAATTGCTCAAGTACTTTCTTTCTGAAAGCAATCAGTATTTCTCAGTTCATACCATCTGTATTTCTCAGTTTGCTGAACATACAAAAGCTAAACCAAATTACCGTGTGTAAACGAAGCGTTTGTTCTTGTTAAACTTAAGGTACGGGCACTTTTTTTCTCAGTTACACTGTAGTTCAAGGTTGTAATATGCGGTTTGAGTAGGAAACCATAAAAATCAAGTTGGGACAAATTTGTTGCTAAACATATGTGTGCTTTGAAAAATTTGCTTGCCCACTTCTCTCTCTGTCTTTTTTTAATTTCCCAATTCAATACTGAATGGTCTGCCCACCAAAGTAAATCCTCTACTCACCAGAACCATTTAACTAACATTTTCACAAAGGCTAGCGGGTCAACACACTAGAACAGAAATCTACCTTCCCATACGGGGTAGTCACATGTACCAATTCATGTAATAAATCAGTATAGTTTTTTCAGTCCCTGTTTTCTCACTAGTTGATGCAGAGGTACTTCAACTAACATAATAATTCCCTTAAGTATAGGTAACTCTGAAGAACTAGTCATAATTATAGCATCGAACATCCAGATTTTTCAACTTAAAGATATATATTAATTATGTGTAACTCTTGTTTGAGTTAATTGAATAGCGTTGTCCAACGTATAGCTCAATTTCTCATTAAAATAAACAGAATACAAAAGCCATATTGAACCAGCCAACCATGTGTTTTTAACCACTAAATTCGTCATACTCTAATTTAAAGCAACTTAATAATAGTAAACAGCAGACTTATGCATGATTGATTTATTCATCTTGACGGTGCAGGTTGCTAACAAATAGAGATCTCTATTGCGGAAGCTTGTTGATCTTCCCATTCTCTGACTGACCCAGAGAGGAACTCAGTTATGATGCGTATACTACATATTGTATTCTTCTAACAAATTTTCTTACCTTCAGGTGTCCCAGGTGTATTATTTGTCCAGCTAGATAATTTTGATTCTAAAAAAGGATTATAGAGGTATTTGTGCTGTTTATTGACAGAAAAACATGCTTATATGTTATAATTGTGTTTACAAGAGATTATTCCATGTTTTCTTTGTTTTTATTTTCGGGTGTGGTCTCTGTTGGCTCCTGCCTTGCCTCGCTCGAAGTTTTTTATGGACTGGAGATTTGGTTTTACTGTTATGTTCTAGTCTGATAGCTTGTTGCTTGATGATACTGAGTTCTTTGATGGTTGATTAAATGGACACCAACATCTTTTATATAAGACAAATGATGATCCTTGCAGGTGATTGTTTGCCGACATCTACCCAGTTAAGCAGAAACAACTCAGGTTCCCCCGAAGAAGCTCTTCATAACATCTACATTACTGTTTATCTTCTTGTCTTCTCTCTACTTGGCCTATCTCTACCTGTTATGTTCTGTTCTGTATGGTTGAATATGTATGTGTTTCTACTTTTATCTAGTGTTTTGATTTGCTGACTGGAAGGATCTTTTAAGCTTCTGGGTTTGACATCCCTTCCTTGTTAGATTGAAATCTTATAATCCTGTGGCTGAAGCACATTTATGGCAATACCTTCATGTTGATTTTTATTGAGCTGTGGTTAAAATATAACAAACCGCTATAACATGAACGTAGGTCAACAAAAGACTAGTTTGTGTATGTCAGCTGGTAGAATAAGAGTAGTATCCTTTATTTAAATTATGCTCTGATAATTTATTATTTGTTTGTTTTTTTCTATTCTAATTTTTGCATAACTGGAGTATCAAATAGCGTGAATCTGCTATGTGATGCATGTTTAATATTTTTTCTATTGGCAGAAAGCAAGTCAATATTCTTGCCATCGTATATTTACTTGAGGTATCCATGAGTCGGTAAAATTGAGTTTGTCGTCTCTCAGACTTTAAATTCATCACTATAGCTCTTTAATGGATAAGGATGTGTGTCGGTATGATTAGGATCATTGATTTCTTAAGGAACCTAGAAGTGGGGAAAGCTCTAAGTTTTAGCCCCTCTACTCTAAATTCATCAACCTCAACTCTGAGATCCCGTTAGCAGGTGCTGAAGCTCTAAGTTTTAGCCCCTCTACTCAACTCTTCCTTTCTTGTCATGAACTTAAACAGGAGCTCTTACGTTGTTCAAGAACTCAATCACATTTCAAACTGATGATGATGATGCTGCCGCACTAGGTAGGGATCATCATCGAACAACATATCAACGGAGGCAAAATATTTTTGGTCGATAGCATTTGCTGTTCTTGTTGTGCTTGTCTACTTCGTTCATCATTGCTGCCATTTTCCTCTCACAACATGTTGCATTAGAGTGCTTTTTTGGTGGTGAAGCAGGTCAAAGAGTTATGATAAACGCTGTAGAGAACTTTCATCAGAGTCGAGTGATTATCAGCATCAGGTGAGTGGTTATCTTTGGATGTATTGTAGTTGTAGCCTGCACACTATTCTGAGTCTCTGACTTCAATTGTTTTCTTTCTTTTGTTAGTATGAAGAAAAGAAGGTGTTGTTGATCAAAAGGCGAGAAGAGCTCTAAAATGAGGTTTACATTCTATATTTCTTCTTACAGTTCTGTGTTTTTCAAGAACGGTCCTTATATCTGAAGCTACTGGTCGTGCTAAACAGATTTACTGCTCGCAGATCCTTCGAGCTAACATAAAAATCTTCTTTTGCTATCTTTTTAACAAAACAGGACACTCCATCTGTGTGACTAATGGTTTTATAATGTAATGGTGTCATTTTAAACGCGCACTCTGCCACGCGCGAGCAGGTAACCATGCTCCTCCGTGTATTGGCCTAATTGCCGATCCCTTCCCCTTAAAAATTAGTAATCAGATGATCCTGGATCTGGGTTTTCGTTTGAATTTTAGCACATATAATCTTGATGAACATTGCTTCTGGCTTCTAGCTTACAGCCACTGAGAGCTCAGGTTTTTGGGACTTGGCAATTGCCAAATTCTACGAATTATGTTTCTTTTCAGTTACAGACTTCGATTAAGTTGTGGAATGACCAAAAGATTTCTATCTACAGTTTGAAGAGTGTTTTAGAATGGTGGTGCGGACTCTAGTTTGAGACCTTGTTTATTAATTTATTAAAACAGGCCCAGGAGAGAGGTTCAATTACAAGAAGAAAATGCTGCTTATGAAAAAGCAATTTCAGATTGTCAGACTAATGTGCAAGAAAAGTTGCACGAAGCTGAATCTTTGCAAAACAAGTTAAAGGTAAGGGTTTGAATTTCTGATGTATTAAATCGGGGCACATTGCTTTTGAATTTTGATATTGATAACCATTTGATTAAGTTGACTTCAAACACATTGATATTGCTAAGAAAAATGAACTGGTCAGTGGCATACCCATATTTAGTCATCTGCTACTTTGTTGAGTTCTTTTCTTTCTCCCTCTACAGGATATCCAACTTCTACTTTCCCGATCTTTGATTTTGGTGCAGCAATCTGTGGAAGCCATGGTTCAAGATTTGGAAAAAAATGGGCGGAAGTGCAAGGGAAAGCAATGCAGCAGCCTTCTCCAAGTAAATATCTCGTCTCGCAAACTGTTTTCAAGCTGTAAAGCGTTAGTGGAAATCCACTCAAGTGACAGATTTTAAAATAAAATCTGCGTTCTTTGTTTGTTGACATGTGCGATGTTCATATCTGCAGCTCAAAGAGAGAAGGCATTGGATAAACAGCTTCACAGCTTGATAGAGCAACTTGCTTCAAAGCAGGTGCTTCCTGGAATCTAAGCTTATCAACTTCTTGCCTATCATTTGATCATTACACTTTTTTTTTAATGATAGATCATTGGAATTCTGTCCTCATGACTTTGGTTCCTCTTTTTTTACAGGCTCAAGCAGAAGGTATTGTTAGTGAGATCCATTCAAAGGAAAAGGAGCTTGAGAGACTAAATGCGCTACACATATTGGTTAGGAATGATTGTTTCATTATATTGAGATGCTAATTTGGTAAAAGTTAGTCATAACTTAGTAATTCGACAACTGTGATTGAGATGTAAAATGTTAGTGTATGAGCTACACAATTTTTGGAGTGGATCTAGTAAACATGTACTAATGTGGAAGTATACTGCAGTAACAATAACTTATCTATAATGGTCATGATGTGAGAGCTGAAATGTTGTTGTTCATTGACCTGTCATAAATGTAAGGCACTGAGAATAGTTTGTGCTTATGCACTACGATCACACTCAACATAGTTGTTGTCATAATTGATGGATCAAAGGTTTGGTTTTGATTATTATGATGATTATATGATTGTCATTGATATTAGTTAAACACATATACAATGGTACCCAGCTGTTAGTTTCAGGCACCAGATTGGTACCTAGCTGTTTAGGTGCTTTAATTGATTTTATTTTTTTTTTCTAAAAAAAACATCTATAAGGGCAACTTTTGTTGCCTTGATAGATACTCAAAGGGGGCGACTAACATAACTCGCCTCCATTGATTGAGATCAAAGAAGTTAGTAGAACGACCAAGTCAATCAAAGAGGGCGAGTTTTCGAACTTGCCTCTGTTGACACAAAACAACGAGGGCGACCACATCATGTCGCCCCTCTTGATCATCGATCAAAGAAAGCAACAATGTTGCTACCTTTGCGTCACGTCAAAGAGGGCGACTTTAGTTGCCCTCGTAGATCTTATCAACCAGGGCAAGTGAAATTGGTCGTCACCATAGTCTAACATGGCATGTCTTCAGAGGCAAACCTGGGGGCAATTATTTACTCGCCCTTATAGTTTAACAAGGCAAGCTATTGGTCTATCGGGGCAATAAAAGTTGCCCTCATAGATCTAATTTTTGTAGTGTATGTAGCTATCTATCTACATGTGGTTGTAGCCAAGAAATTGGGTTATTATATTAATGTGTATCAAATTAATAGTTAGGGATAACGCAATCAACAAAACGTTCTGCAGAAACGCGTTACCGAATTTAAGAGGTAAAAGTCATTCCAATCAAGCCTTAGATCAAAGCTAACGCCACCATAGAATCCATACTCCACCAGACTGCCATACAGATTTACAGAAATTATATACTATGTTAGGTTCAATGTTCCTAAACTATTTTTGTTTATCACTTATTTGATACTTTCTCCGTTAATTAATATTTGTTGTTTTAGGGATTGATTCTTGTTCAAAAATATGTGTCATTCTAGCTTTTTGACACATTTTTTCACTCTTAATCCTACCATTCAACACAAAATAATTATTATCTAGATGGAAAAGTAAAAAACAGGGCGTCATTTTTCACCTTTCTTAAATTTTTTTTTTGATAATTAGGGGCACAAGGCCCAATGTGTCACTAGGACACTATAATGACAAGTACCACAACAACACATGACTCAGACCTTTCAATCTTACCAACCTTACTTACCCACTACCAACAGTCATGCCCAGATCAACCCCCTAATTAGCTTTCCTCTTACCTCTCCTAGCCATTCTACTAGTACGAGAAAACTTACTAAAACCTAGATGTCTTGTTCCTATCACCTTACTGGGCCCGTCCTTAGAGGAGTGTCTAGAGTACCTATCGGAGTCCTCTTTCAAACCTTCCTTTGTAGCCAGACATCTTTGACGGTAGCTTTCTCTCTGTTCACGAATGATCCCTTCAATATTCTCGAGGGCGCGCTTCTCATCCAGGACAGAACACCCAATCTTTTTAGCTAGACTGAGCGTCTGCCTCGCTTCCTCCTTCACGAAAGCCTCCTCAGACTCGTCAGCTGTCTTAGGGGGAGCGAGATCTGGCTCGAACCCTGGGGGAAACTCTGGATCCTCGAATAATCTTCTAAGACCGCCATCATCAGTATCATCATCCAGCAACGGATCCTGTGGGGCAGCATAGGCAGCTGCTGGTCCGCGGGGAAGAGCATCTCCATTACCGTCCTTAGACCCAATATCGACCTTTCTTAAATAGGTGTGCAAATTTCTAAAATGACATATTATTGAACGGAGGAATAATAAAGATCATTGTAAATTCCTCTTTAAAACTGACGTTGCAATCCTTCTCCCTGGATTAACTGAATCCCTCTAATGCAGAAACAATTCCATACACAGTGAGCGTCAAAATTGATAAACCGATATGTGAGAAATCCCAACATTGTCAACACTTATTAACTAATTAAACTCATACCTGTAGCTCTTAAATATGTTGAACCGGTGACGATTATACGCTTTTTGATTCCAAAATCGAGACAAATGTGAGGTCCGACAACAATCAGACACTAACGGTCGGCGATCATATGCCATTGCATGCCATACCATACATCTCAATTGAAGTTACGAACACAATTTTCCATAACGTCATTAGTGCATGCCCTTATTAATTAATGATATAAGGGGTATTTGTTTTGCCGCAGGGAACGGAACACAATCAGAAAATGAATGAAGTGGAATAGAAATAAATTTCTTTCGATTTTTCTAGCTGGTTGTATTTGTAGGGGAAATGGAAATGAATAATCGGTCAATAGTCAACGACAACCGTCAACTGGTTAACAATTATCAATTTTCAGTCAACATCAACCGATCACTGATCAATGACCAATGATAATATGTTTCCGGTCAAAGTGCGCTGGGGTAAGGGAATCTCATTCCTTAGTAGGGGGTTGGAATTCAAGTTAGAGGAATTCGAGGTAATCTCATTCCCTCTCCTTTTTTAAAATAAAAAAATCTGGTTAACAAAAACAGCAAATGGAATCATTCCGATTTCCTTTCCTGATTACCCAAAACAAACGCCCCTGAAAATAGTCGGCATTACCTTTGAAAGTAAATTGCTACTGCTTGCGTTTGGTTGCAATGAGCGAGCGATGCCGAGAGCCGGTGGCACTGATTGATGGAAAAAGAAAGTCATCTGATATAAGCTCTCTAAGGTTTAGACTCCTTTTTATAAAAAACCTAGGTGATACAACATGTTGACTATAATTAAATTAATATATGTCTTGCGGTAGATTATATATATTGAGATAAAATCTTTTGGATATATATTGTAGATATAAAATATAATCTTTTTCTGGGCCCCAGCTCATCAACACATACTAAAACAAGCCAAACAACATCACTAGTGACCTAAACTCCACAGGATAA
Organism: Limonium bicolor; assembly: GCA_023374045.1. Classification (NCBI taxonomy): domain Eukaryota; kingdom Viridiplantae; phylum Streptophyta; class Magnoliopsida; order Caryophyllales; family Plumbaginaceae; genus Limonium; species Limonium bicolor. The sequence continues at coordinate 329,357,031 of CM041776.1, read as the reverse complement.
CAAACCATTACCGAAATACACTCCCAAAGCTTTCACGATAACGATCCTAAAGCATAAAATAAGAAGGGAAAACAAGTCAACTTGCAAAGACCAAAAAGTATAAGAGCACATAAACCCTAATAGGTATCGCCTACTACTAATGGAGCCAAGCAACCTTCCAACGATGACATAGCATATGACCAAAAAAATAGCACGGTTGCACATGAGCTACGCCAATCCAATCAACTATGAAGCATAGAGCTCATTTTTCTTGGCAACCACCGGATGCATCAGGGGTTTCCGCTATAGCAAAAGACTTACCAATAGTTTGTGTTGGATTCATTTGGTGAACTAGATCAACCACCAAGCGCTGATTCTTCCAGACTGAGCAGTTTTTCCTTCTTGACTAGGGCCCACATTTGTTGAAGAACCAGACTTCCTCAAACGTTCCTTAACTAATAACTCGGTCAAAGTTAATTATGCTTCTTCCAACCTACAACAGCTTAGAGTTCTTCAACTTTCATAAGGAAAGGGAGGTCATCCAGCACCGCCACATCAGCAACTTTAGCCACCTCAGGATTAGAAGTTTTCGCTGTATCAGGTTGTAAGGTACCAATGCCACCCTTGATTCTTCTTGACTTTCACAGTCATGACTTTGGTGGAGGATCCTGCCCTAGGTATAGAAGCCTTCCCCACTACTTCACAACTATACTTTCATACCTCACTATTGTCTTCATTTGAAACTTTCCACCCAAAACGCAATCATAAGGCTCACAACCAAGGCTTGTAAGGAAAGACACCTACCACGGGTTTTGTTTGGTCGAAGCAACAAACCGCACTGAAAACGGATAACAAGCATTATTTCATAAGTTACCCTTAAGATTGAATCAACTTAATCTAGCGAAACGGTAACACATCTTAACACAGGCCTATAAATGACCAACAAACCTTTAATGCGCGTATACTCACCCCCACTCTAACCATCATCTTTGCCCATAATCCGAAAAGTTCCCAAATGATTACTTAAACGTCGTGCAAAATCACTATGTTGTAAAGAAAGGGAACAACATGAATCCTTACCCATATAGGAATCGAGCAAAACTTATGGTCTTTGGAGCAGAGGTTGAACCCATAGATTCAAAGTTATGGGGTCACTAACAAATACAACTTACTATAGTTAAGTTTTTAGAAATTTATGGGGTCACTAAGACACAAAACATCAACTATTTTATAAATAAACTACAATAAAAATTATTATAATCAATTTTCTTATGAGTAGTGGGGTCATGTGACCCATGCACTCCCGGTTTGCCCCTGTTTTGGAGCCTTTTTTCTTGTCTATGGGTTGAAACACCAAAAGCGAACTATAGAAGGACTAGGGATCCCGATTCAGGACTGCATGCACCATATTTGACTTCTTGAATTCAAACATGAACAAATTATTACCAGTGATGTGGACTTTGAAATCGCCATCCAACTACCAAATATTGTTCAGAGTATTCTCCATTGCTCAAATATTTGTGCTCTTTGAGGAGAAGAATTTACAATGAAGACAATGATCAAAGGGGAGGGTTTAACCTTTGTCAACTATATAATTCATGTTCGTAGATTCTTCCTCTTTCTTTGTAAGAGAGAGCTTAGCACAACGTGAGGGTAACTCATCCACCAGAACATGCAATAGTGGAAGGACCATCTTTGTTGAAAAGCGTAAGAGAAGTAAGGAAAAGAAGAAAAGATAGAGAGAGATGATCTTGGATCAGGGGCGGCTCGGTAATTCATGGAGCCCTATGCTGAGTATTATAATGAGGCCTTTTATAAATTAAAACTCAAATATAAAATATATAATTATTAATTTAGCTGTGTCACAACATAATTTTATATTAAGTTACATAATGAGATAAAATATCAAAAAAATGACAATTTAGACAAACGAGAAGAAGTTACTCATTGTTGACTAATCACTTAAAAATATTAATTCTGCTAGCATTTTACAACAAAATCTTTGAAGAAATAATCGTTAGTACTTGATTGGATATAAGAACGTAGTTGAAGAGGTTGTCATTGACAAATGACTACGTAGAAAAAGAAGGAAGATCAATATATCTGTATTTTTTTAATAGATATTACTCCCTCCGTTAATTAATATCTGTCGTTTTAGGGAGTGACTCTTGTTTAAAAATATGTGTCATTCTAGCTTTTTGATACACTTTTTTCCACTTTTAACCCTACTATTCAACATACAAAATTATTATCTAGATGGAAAAGTAAAAGTAGGGGTACATGCGTCATTTGTCTACTTTCCTTAAAAAGTGTGCAAGTTTCTAGAATGACAGATATTGTTGAACGGAGGGAGTACTAGAATATAAACAATTTCATCAATAATTTTATTTATTTCTACTAAAAGACTTAATACTGTTAATTCAATCAACTGTTATTTCTTATGTTCTATTGAATAGGTTAGAAACCTTCATAGCCTTTTAATTATATAAACTACAAGATAATTGACTTTACTTAAAAAAAATGGCTCCCAAAAATTTGGGTCCCCCTAAAATTGAGGGCCCTGTTCCATGTGACCTCTTGGACATGCCAAGACCCGCCCCTACCTTAGATCAGAGAAACATGAAGACGAGAAGAGTAAGGAGGCTAACCCCATTCCCACATGCAAAACCTAATCATTGTAATACCCATTTCTAAGATCAGCACTGTTTCGGTTTTAGCACAAGCAGAGATTGGAACTTTACTCGGACAGTTACCCGAGACAAGAGAAATTTGGAAGACGATAAGACACAGCTTTTGGGATCCTCCCGCGGAGGGAGAAAGGTTTCCAAAGTTGACTTTGGTTATGTACAAACAGATGTTGATGTCAAAAGATTGTTGATATAAAGTGTTGTACTACACCTTTGATATATAGGGCATCCCACATGTGAAATTAAACTCGATGAAACGAAAAAAAACAAGTGTGTATGGAGTGGTTAATGGAATCGGTAAATATTAATGTTAATGATATATTACATGCAATGTATATAAGGTAAGGTAATAGTTGGGAAAAAAAAACCTTGGTGAATTAAGATAGATAGATAGATAGGGAATCAATGCGGAGAGATATGAGCGAGTGTTTGATAATAGTAACAGAAGTGCTGCAAATGAAGCCACTTAATAGAGATAGAAAAAAACGACAAAAAAGAAGTATGGGAGCTTGAGAGTGGAAAGGGACATTTTATGCTGCTATGCTGTGGTCTTGGCTGTCAATTAAGCCGTGTTGTCTGCATTCAAATGACAGCTTGCAAGATAAGATATCACTAATGTTATCTCGATAGGTATAGCAATTGCAGTGTACACACTAGATGTCAAAAGATGAGCAAAACGAAACAGGGAGAAAATTAAGTTGGAGGGAGCAAATTAACGAAATTAAGGATATATTCCAATTCTCTTTGATGCTTCAGATTTGGTGGTTTCAGCTGTACGCATTGTAGTTGTCACAAAGTTCATTAGATTAATTCCAAGCGTCGAACAGAAGAAAGGTATAGGCTACACTTTGAATTTACAACACAAATACGTTGTTGATCACCAATTCGATTCCGACACAAAGTTGGAAACAGTAATTAAGAACTTGCAACCGGTCATCTACTTTAATGTAGGCTCACCAAGCCTGTGGCTTGGTTGGCAGTGGAATGATATCTAGAATAAATGTTTTAGATTTAAAACCTACAAATTAACTATAAAAAAAACTTTAATGTAGGCTCCACTATGAATGTAGATCACCGCACTAGTACAAAAAAGGTCTTTAGAGGCGCCCATTTAGAGGCGGTTATTGAAGAAACCGCCTCTAAATGGCGTTTTATGCTTTAAAATGTGTCTATGGAGGCGGTTCCTTAAAACACCCGCCTCTAAAGTAGTCATTTTTTTATACTAGTGAGTCTTTAGAGGCGGTTTCTGTGAGAAACCGCCTCTAAAACAACGACTGAATTTTTGTATATATGTCTATAGAGGCGGTTCTTATAGAAACCGCCGCTAAAAGAGTTACCCTATAGAGGCGGTTCTTATAGAAACCGCCGCTAAAAGAGTTACCCTATAGAGGCGGTTTCTATAAGACCGCCTCTATACATTCATGAATTGTTTTGTATATGTGTATAGAGGCGGCCTTTCAGAGAAACCGCCTCTAAAAGAGTCTCCCTATTTTTTAAATATATCTATAGAAACCGCCTCTATAGATTCAACTTTGTCTTGTAATATATAATATTTTTATATAATACCACTTTAACATATATTTAATTCAAAAATACAACAAAAATTATTAAATATATATTAAAAAAGTAAGTAGCAAAAGTTAAAATTTTCTAATATATGGGTTATTTTTTTTTTAAAATATCATATATATAATAATAAAATCTCCAAAAATACGAAGAATAATAAAAGTTTTAATTATATTAGAGAAGCCACAAATTTGACTAATTTTTTTAAAAAATAGTAAAGAGAATTGAATGTTTTTATAATATTAATTTATATAAATTTGTTATTTAAAAATTTTAATAAAATTAAAATTATTAGAGTAAAAAAAATTATACTTCTCCTCTTCTTGACTACCTACGCTCCAATTGACTCAAACCCTGCGATTAATTACTTCTCCTCTCCTTGACTACCTACGCTCCAATTGACTCAAACCCCCTGTACTAAACCCCAACTTTCCGCACTGAAACATTCTCCAATTCCCATGATCTGAAGAAGACCCTCTTCGTTCGTTAGAGATTCGATTTCTTGTTCGAGTAAGTGATTTGCTCCCGTCGCTTTCTTCTTTTCCTTTCTCAATGATGGATTTCAAACCCTGGTATTCCTTTACGGTCGTCTGTTTTCTTCTGTTTTCGTTATGCCGAGTGAACCCAACAACAGGAGATTCAATTTCTTGTACTGATTTGATTTTGAACTCTGGAACTCCTTCCTGGTCTGATGCGGAAGGGATTGAGACTCTGATAATATAGTCGCAAAAACTTCAATCTATATATATTACTACTTTGTGGTGCTACTTTTGATTCTTTTAATTTATATGTAATTATGATACGGCAGCTGCAAATAAAAGATAATCATAATTTGATAATGCAAGAAGCATGCATCCTCTCAGTGTAGTCCCATGCGGATAATAACACATAATATTGATAGCCACTGGTATCCCGTAAGCACAAGAGTATACAGGTCTCCCTTGCCAACAACTTCTTCCATTGTCTGAAGCAAGATACTCAAGCCGTAGCTTGGTATCAGTTGGGTGATAAACTTATACTTCCCTGATCGTCTTGCCCAGATAGGCAATTACAAACAGACGTGACCTAGATATAGCTTACTACATATCCAAATGATATTTCCAGCAGCTAAGCCAAAACCCAAGTTAAATATCCAGTGTCTGGTCCAGGTTTTCCAAAGGTGGTGACTTTTAAAATTCATAAATGGTTATTCAAGCCTCGTTGATCCTATTGGCCAGATTCTTACAATCTTGATACTCGAACCAAAGCTTAGTAGCAGTTGGATGATATGTTGCTAATCGTGCTACGAACTTTTTCTCACTAGTGGCTATTAAGGTTGCAGGGTTGATATTTTGTTTACACCAACCGCTCTCTTGAAGGATCATAATGAACTTGTATCTGGGTTTGATCCTGTTTTCAAGGCCAAAGCATAAAATTCCTGGGAAAGAATCAAGATATTCCAAAGATAGACCTACTTCTTGGAAAAGGAAATCAATCTTCTGGCGGAGGATACTAACATCTTGGTTTATCACTTTGGGTGACTTGCTCAATATCTTGCACAGCTTCGATTAGACTTATGTGTATGCTTACACTGTTCTCTTGTTTCTGTTGTGAAAACTATACAGAAGGCAATTGTCTACTAATCTGGTATTTCATTCTACGTAATGTATCTACCAGTTTTATAGATTTAACGCCTAAAATTCATGGAATTTGAAACTGCAGAAACTTTTTGTTTGGTGTGTGCTGATTTCAGTGTGTTCGCTATCACATTGCCATGTATTGTTTAGTTATGCAAACCCATAGTAGTTTGGTTTGCCAAATCATAATAATTTCACATAATTCAGTCGGTCTGCTCTGTTTTCTGGGCATTGTGGTCGTGCACCCTTCTGGTTTGGTTGTACTGATTTCACTGGATAGAATCCTAAAATTTATTTCGATTTGTGCTCTTGTGATCCCTCTTTTGTTTTGCTCTTGTTATTGAAAATTTGAACTTTTGTATGTCTGATTGTATTACAGATTTGGGTGTGTTTTTGTCATCCCATAAACACCATTGTCTGGATGCGAAATGCGTAAGGAGGTCGTCAATCTGTAAGCGGTCGAAGTTACACGTCAAGGGAGGAGGCTGTTCATTTGGCTGTGGTCAATCGATCTGCTGGTTAGTTCTCTACTAACTTTACTCCAGTTCTATCATCGGGCGTAAATTACTCCAGTTCTATAATTAAAACAGTCATAAGCAAACAAACTGCATTCACTCATCCACTGTTTTCTGCTAAGCAACATGCCTGCGGTGAAAGTGTATGTGAACAAATGATGTGTAGCATAGTGATTGGTCTTCTGAACTATACTTCCACATTTGTTTCAGCATTTCCAGTTGCTGCAGGTAGAAAGAATGAACCGCTCAAAGCAATCAAACACGTATGTACATACTAGTAATCAATCTTTTGCAACTTCTATAACTATACTGTAGATTATTAAATTACCTACCTGTTCCTGTAGCATCTGTTGAGTCTGCATCTTCTGTGCATATTCCTCAGCTCCTAGCTCTGCTTCATCGCATGCCATTTCTTCCCTGTGCATTCAGGAAACTATCAATTCCGGGAAACTGTCACTAATAATCCATGGAACTTGATCAAGTATACACCATCTCGATCATTTTCATAAATCATATTTACTTTTCCAAGGGATCCGATGCCAAACCCAGGATCTGCAGAAAGATCAATAAAAAATATTGGGTATATACACTACAGTTAGAATACAGAGATAACCGAAATAACCTCACCTGCTGACATTGTTCTTTACAACCCCTAAGTGAAACCTTGGTTCATTATCTCACATATAAGTACAAAAGGAAGCGCTGATTTGGTATCATTAACCATTTCAATTGAATCCTTGCAGTCCCTTTCAAGCCTAGCGTTTAGCAATGACATCGAAAATTCACCTTCCTAATGCTGCTGTTTCACAAGCATAAGGGGCTGCTTACATTTGGATTACCAAAACTTAGCTGGTGTTCTACATATTTCTAGTATTTTTTTACTGTTCAAAGAAGAAGTCTAGAACTGTTCTTTTAGCTTAGCCTATTATATACCCTGGTGGAGATAATCACAAAGTGAAGCTAGAAAACAAATCGTAGTTTCAGCACTTATAAAACAGAAAGAGTAAAATAATACATAGAACTTAATATCCAGACAAATACGACTTGTTATTTTCTTATGGCTATGGAATTTTGTCATGCTGTATATAAATATTTAAAATCCTGTAAGGAGCCCCTTATGCTGAGTAATAGTTTTAAAAGACTATTTTCCGCATCTAAATAAGTAGTATGATGTTCAAATTATATTAATCACATTCATATTACATGCTAGTATGTTCTTTTGTGTTATATTTTACTGTGCCTTAGACATCATTGGGTGTTGCGTGTACTGTGCATTGATCGTCCTAGAGTTCTTCACTTTGATCCACTTCGGGCAAAGAATGAAAATGCAATTAAGATCAAGCCAGATTTAAACAAGTGTTGTTATACCTTATTTACACATAAAATAGTTTTTTATTTGACCCTTACGTGTTTAAAAAATGTGTATGATATGATAATTTGATTGATTAGTGTTTGCTTGTTTTGAACTATAGTGCATTCCGATCGGGTTTATTGAGCAAGGGCATTAGGGTGATGAGTAAAATCCCTTGGTATACTATCAAAGTATGTAGTTTAACTACCTTTCATATGGTTTATTAGCAACGTACCGTGGTTTTATATATTGATCCTTATTTTGTTTCTTGTACAGTGTCCATTACAGCCAGGGGGTGAAGAATGCGCATACTATGTAATGAGATACATGTATGACATAGTTATGATGAATCCTAAGTGTAGTGATCCACTGGAAAAGGTACATAATCTTTATATATCTTAACAGAATGTTACAACTATAAATAATATAAGTATGTGTATATATTTATAATTATAATTATTACTTTTTCTTATGAAGGTTTTTCATACAACGCTCGAAAGCTACTCCGAGGAGATTATCAAAGAGTTGTTAGAGGAATTAGCAGAGTACATTTACATGTACATATTTTGATATCGGGGGTACCAAGTTCCTTTTTGTATGAATCATTAGAATTGTGAAGTGAAACACAAAGCTTGCAGATGATTCAATTTTGTTAGCATCAATTGTAGTATGTTGATGATTTTGATGAGTAATTTATAATGTTTTATGAAATAGATAGTTAGATGATATCTAGTTATATTCAATGTGAATAACACATTGATTTAGAGGTTGTATATAACATTGGTTGAGCAAACTTTAATAGAATATATGCTTTAAAAATGTGTTGTTGCAGATTGTGTTGAATACGTGAATCTGTATGAGAATAAAGAATATGTGGGTCTGTATGAAAATGGGGTGATTCCTTTCTATTTTTTTTTTGACCTTTTAGAGGCGGTTGTTAGCAAAAACCGCCTCCATAGACTAATACTCTTACGTTGATTAAAGTTTTATAGAGGCGGTTGTTTATAAAAACCGCCTCCAAAGAATAGTCTAATTGAGGTGGTTGTTTAATAAAACCGCCTCTAAAGAGTACTTGTGTGGAGATTAATAGTATCTTCTGGAGGCGGTTGTTTGACAAAACCGCCTCCAAAAGCTCGTATGCCTTTGGAGGCCCTACCATAAGACGACCGCCTCTAAAGGCCAAAAACAACCACCTCTAAAGATTTTTTTGTACTGTACTAGTGCCGCAATCACATCGCATTTTCTTTTTACCTCGTCCATTAACTTATTGACCAGCTTTCGTCTTCATTCATGTACGGAGTCATTAACTATTCCTTTTGCAAAGGATTCTTCGGCCTTATTTACAAACCTTCCCCATCGGATGACTATACATGCCTCCCTGCAAGCATGCTGAAAAAGGAGCATAGGACAGTACTACATTATAGCTTTTCCAGCCGGGCCGGTTATTGTTTGTGCTGATGAGTTTCGGACACTTGCTTCATAAGGGGCTAGCGGGGAGAAAGAAATATTGTGTCTTTCATGAGCTACTTGCTTCAGATTAAGTTCATCCATCTGGTAATCTGAGAGATCATTCACCTCTTCATGGTGGTCTCCGGTTTCTACTGTGGTGGCTGCTAGCTGCGACTGTATTTTGAATCACAACCCACACGGGGCGGAGACAAGGGGGGCGGGTGGGTGTTCGGCCCCCACCTCCCTCGGGTACATGCTTAAATCAGTTATATTTTTTTGTTATATAGTTTATTTATATTATTAGATATTTGTTCCCCTCATAATATTTTGTAAATATCATGGTATCACTAAATTCTATTTATTTCTATTAATATGTAATATTTAATATAGAATTGTATTATAAAAAAATCATTTTTATTGTATAGTAGATAAATTTTTTTAATATTTTTATTTTAACAGCATAGTCTAAAGTAAACTAATTATTATGCTAGTCTAGTAATCATGTACCCTAGTTTTTTTTATTATAGATTTTGTAAATTAAAATAATATTAGATTACTCAAACTAATTTTTAGATGAAGTTTTTAGAAAAAAAACTAGTAGTTTAGAACTATTGTTCTATATTATATATTGACATGAACTTATTTTTTGTATACCCGTTTAAAATGAGAAATAAAAAAAGGTAAAAAAACTTCTTTATTAGTTTTATATTTCAATTTTAATTTAATTTTTATGTCAAACTATATATCTATTATGAATTTTTAAAATATAACTATAAATATGAAAATTTATATTAATTTAAAAATTAAAAATTAATTAATATTATTAGAAAAAATCTCGCCCCCCTTAGAAATTTTGTCTGGCTCCGCCTTGCACCCACATGTAGTTATCTTCGGCTACATTAACTGTACATATAGGTATATAAAACTATACATGTAAACATACAAAACGTACATTTCTTGTACAATAAAAATGTACATGAAATTATACTTTTAGTAGGCAGTTCATTATACAGGTTTTCTTATACAATGTACATGTTTACATGTTAGGTGTACAATAAATGTAGTTATCTCTGACTACATATGGGTGTAGGCAAGAATTGGTTAATTGCAATTGTCTTTTGAATCAAGGGATTCTACCATTAAATAACATTCATCACTAGTATGTCTCGGTTACTGGCAGTTAGGTCTTTGAGGCTTCTCACTTTTAATGTTAAAGGATACAAAGTTGCTACCATCCTTTCAGTTCCATTTCATTTTCGTTTATAGCGTCTAGCTTCGACTAAATAGCTAGACAAGTGTTGATGTCAATTCTCTTCTTGGTCTTGGAGGGATGCTGTGCATTCAGATTTGCAGAGCTTTGTAGTTTGGCTTAAGCCACCAACAGTGAAAAACATTTACATATTGTTAAAGAAATGATATTAAATGTGCAAGGGAAAGAAAAGGAAACTAATTCAAATTCAAATATAAAGAGTAGATTAAAGCGACGTTCACACATAAGTGGCTAAGTGAAACGGTTTGTAAGAGTCAAAATAACGAGAACATATTAACACTCCAGCTGCATGATGTAGAGAAGGAAAACTTGCACATCCTGCTGGAAAACCACCATTGTAGCAGCGTAGGGTGAGATTCTAAGATTCTTAACAAGATGCAAGGCAGGCTTCACGAACAAACATAATTATTCTTCAAATCAACATCAGCTTTGTCAAATTTCTCCATCCCACAACTCCTCGTGACTTTTGTAAGGACTGCAAGTCTCATGTATTGCAAAGTCACCACGCAATAGCCTTTGCTGCAAATCAGCAACATTTCCATGTTTTTCCAAACAGATGTTAGCGGTGACAGCAAAATTTCAAACTACAACCTTAATACAGTATAAATACTCTACCTGATGGATGGAGGAGAACATAGAGAAAAGCTCAGGAGGAATTGACCAATCAAAGAGGTTTAGATTTTCTCTTATTCTTGATTCATTCACGCTCTTTGGAAGTACACTGTGTCCACTTTGAATTCCCCAGCGAAGTGCTACTTGTGCTGGAGACTTGTTTAGTTTTTTTGCTATATCTAACAGAACTGGCTCTTTTAGGATCTCTCCTTTCACCCACGTCCCAGGAGATCCAAGAGGACAGTAAGCCTGAAATAAAAAGGAAGGGACAGATAATTACTGAAACAATAGGTGATTAGCAAAAAGTGTGGGAAATCTACCTGAAGTAGTTAATTTAATATCTAGGAACAAGCATAAGCTAATGACCCTCTTATTGTCAACCGCTCAGTTAAATGATTAACATTTAGCGAGAAGACCAGGATCGTGCAATATAATTCCTCAATCTTCAAAATCCTTGAAATTTGCCAATCTGGTTCTAATATATAAAAGCAGTAATTGAGGTGGAGTTGGACATGGATCCTGAACTTTCTACTTGTAATGAGTTCGACCATCAAATTTTTTTGGGTGTAATTTTGTTAGTAACTATGTGGTGCTATGTTAGGGACAGATGGGTACTGTTTGGAGGATAATGAGTTCAACTGTGACAATCCTGGATAGGATCACGACTCCACGAGAAGGAAAAGATACTGATTAGTATTATTAAGCACCTTTGAAATAAATTGACCTACTTGATTCGGATGCGCCAAGTTGGACTTTTGACCTTAAAGGTTGTACAATTTGTTCATAGACCCAAAATGGTTGGGATTAAATCTTTGATACCAGTCTCTTAGAAAATGCACTCGTGGCTGTGTTTCAGATTTCTTCTTGCTCTTCTTAAGAGTCACTAACCTAAAGGAACTTAAAATCACACATTGTTCATTTTTTACCTCTAATTAAGATTTATGGCCACATCCATATGCAGTGTCACACATCATACCATGAATAGTGGGTGGGTTTAAGGATGAAGCTCATTATAAAAAAAACCATCCTAATTATTTGCTGGTGGTTATCAGATGTATTGCTCTGTTGGAGTGTTCTAGAGTAAGACAGAGCAACTGGAATGGTTGGTTTTTTTTTTTTATTCCGTTGTCATTATTTTTGTTGACAGAACCAGTTTTTTGGTTGCAGGTAATCCAGTCTTAATTAAAATGAAGTCAAACATCAATCCACTCACAGAAGAGCCATAATAAAACAAACCAACAAATGAACATACACCCTACATGATACTCGAATAAAAATTTGAGTACTGGGTTGTACTTACAGAAAGATGAACTCCAGAGGATTTACAGAAGTTGTGAAGATTAGGCTGCTGCCAAACAGGGTGACACTCAACTTGGTTCACTGCTGGTGGCACTTTTGCAGTCTGAACAAGATTGGAGCTTCTTTGTTGAGAAGTTACTAACACCAATTGCTCGAGCCTTCCCAGAAGCAAAAAGTCCTTCCATTGCAGCCCATGTTTCCTTAAGGCATAATGGGGCCATTACTTCCGGGTCCCACCCGCGAGAACCAGGCTTAGTCCGAAATGGCCAGTGAAGCTGTTTTTTACCATTAAAGATGGTGGGAAGTTCCGTACAGTATTCATTAACAACTAGACCCCAAGTTCGTCGTGTACACAGGTTTTTATTGGAATGGTAGAGTTAAATGCTATCAAATACAGAAGTTTAATTAGTTACCAGGTATAGGTCAACGTACTCAGTTGAAGATCAGTCAAAGTTTTGTAAATCCTTTCGGGACATCTTCTGGAGCCTGATCACTGCACCTGTTTATCGGACAAACAAAAAAAAAAAACGGAATTTGTGAATCTAAAATGAACTGTGGGTATAATTGAAGCAATCCTTTTGGAGAAATCCAATTGAATTTAGACTTCGGCTGCCACTAACATATGTTGTGTCCAACACAACAGTGTGCATGTCGAGTACAGAGTTTGTCATACCAAAGCTTAGATGTAATGAAGAGATCCTCGCGCTTCACTACCCCGGAGGTGAATAATTCCTGGAGAGCAATTCCAATCTGTAAATTGGACACAGATACACTTAGAAGATTGATCTCTGTTGACATCCATTTTACACGAAACAAGAAAAGAGATTTGAACTCATCGGCAAGTCTCTTCTTCCACTCACTTCTTGCTCATTGTCGTAAACGCGAGCACAGTCAATGTGCCTGTATCCAGCCTACATCAGGACATATATCGGAGATAATCAATGAAATGCCAATAACAAAAACACTTCGCAAAAGAAGAAATGTAATCATTCTCAGCAATGAATTTGGCGAAATGCAAACTAAAATCAGTTTAATACTTTCAATGAAAAAAAAAGGACGATCACTCGATCAGACCTTAACAGCGGTGATAACTGCTTTTCCGACTTCACGGGAGGAGCCTTCCAGGTTCCAAGTCCAACCGCTGGGATCTTTGCTCCCGTGTTCAGATCGAAATGTATCTGCCCAGTTTGAGTGCTCCCGGTCATTTGTAAAACGCGTTGAAACTCGATTTCTTCTAGAGATAGATGTGCGGACGGGAAGTCAGAAACGATAAACCGACTAGCAATTTGATTGGAAGTTAGACATAAGTTTGATAGACATGAAAACGTACTTAGACGATGGAGTTTAGATAATGTAGATAACAATCACTGAATCAAGGAGGGGAGAGGAAAGGACTCGGATCAAATAAGCTAGAGAGCAGTCTGTGCGAAGAGAATATAACTGCAAGCGATATCGTGGATATTTGGGCTCTCGTAGGTTTCAATTCACTGAGGGAAGAAGACGTAACCCCATAAAGGGAAGGGAAAGGCGTAGGCAGGGGGGAAGAGTGGGGGTGGGGATCGGGGTTGATGGTCGGATACGTGACCTAAATAATCAGGTTACAAATTTTTAACAAATTTTTAATAACAGCCATATATAACCTATCTAAAATCATTGAATCCAAACCCGATCCGTTTTAACCCGTTAATTACAAATACTTTTGTTTTTCCTGTAAAATGATCAGTTGCCCATACAAACGTGCACATGACGGTCATTTATTTCGAATCATTGTGTACCGTTTTTTCAAATGTCAACATTATATTAAATGAGTCAACTTGTGCGAATGAAATAGTGTGAAGGTGGTGGAATTTGCACGACTAATGTTTGACATAGTATTTAGGTTTTCAAACAAAGAGTGAATGGTGTGAATATAGATGGGCTAAAGAATGTATTTAGATTTATTAAATAATTATATGTGCGGGCCTCAAGAAATGATAGTATTTTTGTTTGCTATTATACTAATGGTTATATAATTAATACATATCCAAGTAAAATATATACATACACAATCCAATAATTAAAATGAATCAATAATCTTAATCCGTACCCACTATTTACAGGTTGCGTTTAGGTCGGATTATCGGGTTGGGTAAATATTGACACCTAGGAGAGAGGACGAGATTCTTTCCCTTATTTTAATCCCATGAAAGAGTTTAGACACATATACGCAGCGGTTTAACGGGAATGGGAAGCAAAGGAAATGCTTTTCCTTACTTCCGGTTTTTGTCCCCCATTTAGCTGATTTTTAAGAGTGATTGGATTTCAAGTGCAAATTTATGTCCTTAAAATAAATATATATGTGAATTAATTAAATTATACAATAAGTTCAACACGTAAAACAAAACAACCTTTATCCATAAAAATAATATAGAAATTGATAAATATCAAAATCAATGCGTTTAAGTATTGAGAAATATGTGAAAATTATTTATTTGAATATAATATCAAATAAAGAAATAAATAACTTAAAAAACATAAATATTTGCTGTAGGTGGGATGTGATGTTATCTAGAGTAATATACCCTCCTTGTTTAATAATGTTTGTCGTTTTAAAATGTGAATTTTGTTAAAAATATAAGGTATTCTAGTTTATTGACACATCATTTTCTACATTTGAGCACATCTTCCGTTGGGTTCCAAGCTGGATCCGCATTTATGACATCCCAAAAGCCTACTGCAATTTGGCTTTGCAGAGAAAATCGCAAAGAAGCTTGGACTTTTCTCGGGGCTAATGGAAGACACTACCGCCCTTGGGTTCACCTGTCTTCGTCTTAAGGTTTTTCTGGACATTTAACATCCGGTTTGGTGTTCACTTCGGTTAGGCTTACACCTCAACTTCTCAATATCCTATGATGGTATGCTTCTTATATGCTCTAGGTGCGGTTTGTTCCTCCATACAACAGAAATATGCCCTTGATGCCATCACCTTTTGAGTCTAGTCTCCCGTATGTAATGTGGCTAAGTATGGTGGAGTTTCTGGCGCGCTCTAGTTCAAGAGACCTTTTATCTGATCCCTCAACTTGTCCGGCGTCAACAAGTATCACCAATGAACTCCTTGCTCAAAGATTCCTACCCTATCACTCTTCTGGGGGTGACAGTTCGTACTGAGACTTCCATATCACTCAGCCTTGGACTGAGTTCTTAGCGTTAATTAATGTAACGAATGCAATCTCGATATAGAAGAAAACTCAGCCACTAACATATATTAATAGCATGAAAAACTCCTCACCTGATCTGTTCAACACCTTGAACAATCACTAACTAATCTATCACTCTTTGAATGATAGTAATACGCTCTAATCACTAATAAGAAATCGCTCAGAATACACTCAATGAGACTCTCTGTAAAAGGGTGTAGCTTTATCGTTTTTTCCCTGAAAAAAGCGCTACCCTAAACTATATCTATACAAGTATATATATACGAAAGGGATAGTCGGTTACATAAACAAACACACCAATGATGGCGAGAACTAGGGAAGATATATCTTCACAAAACTAGTACCGAGAATAAGGGGAGATAAATCACTTAGAATCTTAACGACTTATAGCTGCATATAATGTCACGTGAGCAGCTCCGCTTCCTGTTGTAGTCATGAGTACAGAACCGACACTGCATATTTGTCACACATCAAAAACTATAGGTATGTGTCTTCCACATACATTTACAGTTTCCCCCTTTTTTGATGTGTGCAAACCTGATCATGGTGAATTGAAATACCACGTATCATGTTCCCCCTGAAACATAGATTCCCCCTGAAACATAGCTAGCAAGATCAACATCCAAGACTTAAATATTCACCATGTTTCCCCCTTTTGCGCAATCAAAAATGGTACGGACCTAGAAATCTCACGAAATGTAAAAGATATACCGTGGAGCACGAAACAGCATTTTATACAACGTTAATAGAAGGAACGAGTTTCAGAAAATGACATAATGAAACAGCATACCACAAACAGAGCAGCAAGTATCCAAAAGCACGCAAGGTGCAGAAAGATGCGTAGTCTTGAGACAAAAAAATAACGGCAGAGACAAAAGTGGAGACAAACAGCAACAGAGATTGAGAACAACATCCTAAAGACAAGCACCAAGATCAGAATGTGGAGTAGCAGAGCAAGGGTATGAACTAGGCCGAGGACAGGATCAAGGGTTAACGTCGCACCCCGAGATGAGCTTCAAGATGCGCCAATCGAACATGCAGATCCTTGACCAGAGACAAAAGCTCCCCAACTGGTGTGAGACATTACCGAGATTTTCTGAAGCAACTCTAGGTGGCTGCTTAACAATCCACATATTCCCCGCCAGAGCAAGACCCATCTTGGATAATGTAGTCTGAGAAAGTACATGATTATGATCCAGAATCTTGACAGAATCAGTAGACAGATCAACAGAGAAATATTCAAAGATTGTCGTCAGCCAAGCAGCATAAGGCAGAGATGAGGTACATTCGGTTATAGCATGATGGATATGAAACATCATAAAGTGAGGCAAGCTTATAGGGCACTTCTGTATAAGACACCACATCAAGCAGATGTCCAGGAATGTGACCGTCCCGCGTTGATCATTCCTGGGAGCTACGCCTTGATAAACTATGATGTGGAGTAATCGCCCTAGCACATCAAGTTGCCGCTGTGGAGCAGACCGGATCTTCCTGGTCTCAGGCTCAATCCCAAAGAAACCGAAAATGTCCTCATCCTTCTGAGAAGGAGCAAATGTATTAACTTCGCGAGAAAAAGTCTTAATACCTTCAACTGGGACACATAGAATCATACCGAGCAAATCCGGAGTTAACTCAATTTCCACCTCTTTAACCTTGGACCGAATCAAATACTCATCAACAAACTGCAAGTTCTGGTAAAATCTTTAACTGATTCCAGAATATTTTAGTACCCAAGGTAAACACCGACGACCAGCCTTGAGCTGAAAGGCAACTAGCAATGTTGGACAATTTATTCTTACGAAGCCAAGCACAATCCACACGTTTTCCACAACAATGTGCGCATTACGAATTTCAGACTTAAAGGAGGGAAAACAAGGAAAAGAGTGACCAGACCAGGCAGAGTTCGTCGAAGAAGACCCTGAGGAAGCAGCAGACTCAGTAGCGGAAGAACTGGGCGCCGGAGTTGCACGGCGAGGACGCTTTGATGAGGTCGTCGACTGAGCTTGTACAGCAGGCCGCTTGCGCTGGCGCAAGAATGATAACGGCACATCATCATCCGAATTACTCCGTGGTCGACGCTGGTCAGGAGTGATCGTGAAGGTGATGGGACGTGAACGGTAGACGAAGAGTGGCGACAGGCGAAGAACGAGCGGAACACCGAGAAAGGGCGAGTCTGAGTCCTAGGGTTTCTGCGAGGAGGAGGGTTTTGTGGTGATAATGGTGGTGAAGTAGGTAGGTAAAGAATCAGAAAACCGGGGAATCATCAAATGGACATCACAAAATGGGAAATCAGCGGCACACTTTTTGGGTGGTGAATCTTGGTTTGGTGGGGGCACGGGCAAGAGGAGTGGAGGATATTCAACAGCAAGCGGGTGAAAGTATTCAGGCTGCATGGGAAGTAAGCTGGAGTCAATGGAAATACTCGGTGGAAGTGAATCAAGAAAGTTTGGAATTGTGAGGGAAAGAAGCTGAAGGTAGGCAAAAGCGGGGTCATAGGGAACGATTTCCATGGCGAATATGAGTGAGCAAGAACGAAAGGTGACGAACAACCAGTAGAGAGCAAGGATTTTGAATAAGGAAGGACGCGACGGAAAAATATGGGGTTGAAGACGGATATGCAGAAAAGGCTGACAAACGTGGGTTAATAGGTATGCAGAGTGGGCGACGTTTCAGTAAGTAAGACGTGCGAAAATATCAGCGCCAGTCGAAATAAGAAAATCAAATGGAAACTGCACATAAACCATTAAAAAAAAAAACGTTCCAACGATAACATTGATCCAGATCATCCATAACATGTTCCACGATAATCTACGGAAGCCTCACAATATTTGGAAAAAGAAAAGTAAACTCCACATTTTTACCATGTTTGAACACAAAGAGGAAAAGAAACATAGAAAATAAAAGAAATGGACCTTTAATCAATATTAACCATGCCCAGTGCGAGACTGAGACGACTGAAGATCTCCGAGGAAGCGGTTTTAGTAAAAAATATCCGCCAGTTGCTGCTCAGTAGAGCAGTGGAGCAATTCTACAGTTCCTTTTTCAACTTGATCACGAATAAAGTGATGACGAATCTCAATATGTTTTGTACGAGAGTGTTGGACCGGATTCTTGGACAACGCAATAGTAGATTGATTGTCACAGTAAATAGGAACTGGTGCTTGAGGCATGCCATAATCTTCTAGTTGATATTGCAGCCATAGAACTTGGGACAACATGCAGCAGCAGCAATGTACTCGGCTTCAGTAGTGGACAAGGCCACCGAGGATTGTTCTTAGAAAAACCACGATACTAGACTAGTACCAAGGAGTTGAGCACATCCTGATGACCTTCGCGATCAGTAAGAGAGCCTCCAAAATCTGCATCAGTATACGCCTGGAGGGAAAAAGAAGATCCTACATGATAAGCCAAAACCCAAGTTAGTGTACCACACAAGTACCGAAAAATTCTTTTTACTGCCTGAAGATGAGGAACTCGTGGATCAGCCTGAAATCGTGCACAATAACAGACGCTGTAGAATATCAGGTCAGGCTAGTAGGGTAAGGTACATTAAAGAGCCAATCATAGCCGATATGCAGTTGGATCAGTAGTGTCAGCATGAATCTCTGAACTAAGTTTAGCAATGCTAGACATAGGAGTTGCCAGGGATTTTGCGGAATCAAAACCGAATCGAGACAGTAGTTCAGTGGTATACTTCCCTTGCCAAACAAATGTGTGAGTGGGAGTCTGACGAATTTGCAATCCTAAGAAAAAAGGTGAGTTCACCATACTGCTCATTGAAAATGATATTCGTGTGTCAAACAGTTTCGAAGGATTTAGACAACGCAGGACAAGATGATCCAAACACAATATCATCAAACATAGATCTGAATTAACAATATATCAGAGTCCTGGAATTTCAGAAACAACGTACTATCCACCTGACCTCTTTTAAATCCCTGCTGAAGTAGATAAGACGTAAGACGAGCATACCAAACCCGCGGAGCCTGCTTCAATCCATAAACAGATTTCTTGAGTAGAAACACATCATCAGGTCTGGACTGATCTATAAAGCCAGGGGGTTGTGCCACATATACCTCTTTATCGATATAACCATTCAGAAATGCACATTTACGTCCATTTGGTATAAGGGAAATGCCCTATGTGCCGCGAATGCAATCAACATACGTATAGCTTCCAGACGAGCAACAGGAGCATATGTTTCGTCATAGTCTATTCCCTCTTGCTGATTGTACCCTTGAACTACTAGTCGGGCCTTGTTACGAGCAACATGACCATCAGCATCAAGTTGTTGCGAAAACCACAGCGAGTACCAATTACCTCCTTGTGACTTGGTCTAGGAACTAAGGTCCAGACATCATTCCGTTTAAACTCATTAAGTTCATCCTGCATAGCCTGTATCCAATCAGAATCAGCAAGAGCTTCCTTGATATTACGGGGTTCGTCTACGTGACAGGAAACCTTCATGGGCGCAGAAATTCCTAAGTGAGTTGCGAGTCACACGTCCTGAGTTCAAGTCTGAAAGAAGATTATCCAGCGAAAACACCAGGAGCTCGTCGAGAAGGAATATTAGGGGGAGTTGTGGTATCCTCGGATGGAGAGCTTGGGTCTCCATTTAATACAGAATTGTCTGTTCAGAAGTTTCAACTTGCATAGATGAACTATTCGGATCGTCAGAAGACAGTGGTAACGAAGTAGAAGAACTGGTATGAGATTCTGTGTGTGAGACAGGAGGAGAGTCTTGAATAGATGGAGATGGTGAATCCGAGTCTGAATCATCAGAGTCATCGACACCTAATTCCAACCCAATATTCTGTGGATCCCGAGAACCAAAATTCATTTCATCAAATCGTACATATGACGATTCCTCCACAACAAGAGTGCGTTTGTTAAACACCCCGATAAGCCTTACGAGTAGTAGAATAGCCCAAGAATACTCCTTCATCTCCTCTAGGGTCAAGCTTCCCAGTGTTAAGTTTACCATTGTGCAAAATAAAACATCTACACCCAAAAACTTGAAGTATCCAATCGTCGGCGGTCGTCCCTTAACTAGCTGATATGGTGTTTGATTGAGCATAGGTCTGATAAGTGCCCTGTTAAGAATATAACACGCCGTATTAATAGCCTCCCCCCAGAAACTAGGTGCTAACTGCTTGCATTAAGCATTGTCCGTGCCATCTCAACTAATGTACGATTCTTTCGTTCCACAACACCATTCTGCTGAGGTGTACGCACTGCTGAAAAGGTATGGGTGATACCTTGATCAGTACAGTACTGTCGAAACTGCTGGTGACAAATTCTGTACCATTGTCCGACCGTATGGTACGCAGAGGAAACCCAACTGTCGCTGCATCTGAACACTAAACTCTTTAAACCGATTGAAAGTATCCGCCTTAGCATGAAGTAGATAAACCAGGTGAAACGAGAATAATCATCAACCAAAACAAAAATGTACTTCTTTCCAGCCCTGGTCATGGTACGCATAGGTCTACTAAATCCATATGCACTAATTCTAGCACCGTAGTGGTAGAAACTACAGATTTAGGAACATGTGCTGAACGTGTCTGCTTATTTAGCTGACATGCACTACACAGAAAATCTTCCTGAAGAGCTGATGTGGTAATCCTTCAACAAGATGCTGAGTTCGTAATTTATTGAGCAGGCGAATATGAGCATGACCAAGACGCTGATGCCATAAATTAGCAGTTTCGGTGGAAGCAGTGAGACAGGTAGCGTCCAATCTTTGATCATCAACATCCACTAGATACAAATTACCTCTGCGATATCCTTGTAGAAGTGATGCACCTGTCGTCAAATCAGTGACAACAAAGCCGTAAGAATCGAAGGTGATTGTGGAAGGACCCTTATCACACACTTGTGATACACTCAGTAAATTGTGCTCTAATCCATCCACCAAGCACACATCTTCAACAGTCCCATGATGACCTACTGTGCCTATAGCAATGATCTGTCCCTTTCCATTATTTCCAAAAGTCACAAAACCTCCATGCAAACCCTCAAGTTCTCGGAACAATGTATGGTCTCCAGTCATATGCCGAGACATCGCTATCCATAAGCCAAATGTTAGCCCCGTCAGCGTAATCCTGGCAAAAAAAAGAAAAAAAAAGTCAATAACATTTAGGGACCCATTGCTGTTTGGGTCGACGAGAATACATACTAGCATACCTAACAGAATGAGTAACGGAATCTCTAGCATTTTTCCGTTGTAATTTAAAACATGAATTAATATGATGTCCACGAATATGGCAATAACTACATTCTATCACTGCTGGACCTGCGGAGAAACTATTCTTTGCTGAATTGGTTTTAGTTTGCGTATATTGCTTCTTTGGTCTTAGATCAGCTTCAACTCCACAGAACCCTAGTCCACCTCGATTTTATTCGGTTTTTTAACAACTTCATTAAGTTTGATCTTTCTGTGTGCCATGAAGGATTTTCTAGATTAATAATGTTCAGTCTTCTTTCAAGAGTATCACATTGTTTCTGGAGATCAGCATTATCCTGACGAATCCATTCATTATCTGCTTTAAGTAACTGAATTTCCTTTTCTGCCATTCTGGTATTGAACTCAACTTACTTTGACTGATGAAGTAAATGTAGATTGTAAACCCTAGATGAACTTCTACCAGCTTTCTGCTAGATCCTTATTTTTAGCTTTCAACTCATATATCTCTGCTCTAGTGCTTTATCTGAAGTTCTTTACTACTGGCATCATCAAGTTCCGTTTTAAAACCCCCCATTTCCAATAAAGCAGCCGTCAAAGCATCAAAAATTTGATCTTTCGAAGATTCTCTACCTACACTTTGAGTTAAGTAAGAAACTTACCTGCTCTCCCACCAGAGAGTGATGCTCCTTGTCTTTCGCAACCAGACACATTGATTCATCGTAGGCTAACTCATCAGTATGAGATCGATGGATAGCCGTCATACAATAATGTGCCTCAATCTTTTCAGTCGGCGCTGACTCTTCTTCTTCTTCACCCCATGCTGCAGCCGCCAACGGGAATCTCGATTCTATACTGTGGAGGTTTGGATGATAAAGGGCAATCCTTAATCATATGTCCTAGCTTGTGACACCGAAAACACTCACCTTACTTATATCTAAATCACGTCGGTTAATGCTTGATCCCTGAAAAACCCACCCTCTTCTGCTCATAATCCTCTTCAATCCTTGAGCCAAGAGATTTATCTCTGTATCGAAAATCATCAACTCCCAGTCAGTGTTGTCTACTATCTTCTTTGCTTTGAGAGCAAGATCCGTCTTTCCAGAGAAATACCATCCAATGACTGTTCTTTCATCTTGCTTTCATGGACGATCAAATCAGAACACAATTCTTCAAAGGAAACCGATGATACTTATCCATCTTCTCTAGCATAGAGGTGTAATTCAAACCAGGTTTTAGTAAGCGACTCCAAAAACCTCATTGGTCTGTTATTGTAAGTGAGGCACCCTTGTCTTGATTTCAATTAAATCTGATTGAACCCTCAAATCGCAGCAATTAGTGTTTCTCCTTCAGCCATCTTAAAGTTATTAAATTCTCTCTTATACTGTTTCTCCTTGGCTTTTCGAATAGATTCAGTACCTTGATATGCTATCTTAAGAAAATCCCACACACCTTTTGCTGTTTGAATACCAAGAACTCTTCCTTGATCTTCGTCTGAGAGAGATGACACGAGAATCCGCAGGGCTTGTTTATTCTTGCTAAGTAACTTCTCATCATCCTCCGTCCACTGTTCTTCAGCCTTGTCCTGAATCTTCCCTTCTACCGTGACAGTAGGTTTGAAATCCCCTTTAGTAACTACCTTCCAAACTTTGTAGTCAACCGACATTAGTTGAGCTTCCATCTGCTCGCACCATTTGGAGTAGTTTAGCTTGGTTAACTTGGGAGCCTTGACATTGTACGAACTCATCTTCACGATCTACCTTGAAGCGTTAGCCTCGAGCAAAGGTAACCCGCTCTGATACCACTTGACAGTTCGTACTGAGACTTCCGTATCACTCAGCCTTGGACTGAGTTCTTAGCGTTAATTAATGTAACGAATGCAATCTCGATATAGAAGAAAACTCAGCCACTAACATATATTAATAGCATGAAAAACTCCTCACCTGATCTGTTCAACACCTTGAACAATCACTAACTAATCTATCACTCTTTGAATGATAGTAATACGCTCTAATCACTAATAAGAAATCGCTCAGAATACACTCAATGAGACTCTCTGTAAAAGGGTGTAGCTTTATCGTTTTTTCCCTGAAAAAAGCGCTACCCTAAACTATATCTATACAAGTATATATATACGAAAGGGATAGTCGGTTACATAAACAAACACACCAATGATGGCGAGAACTAGGGAAGATATATCTTCACAAAACTAGTACCGAGAATAAGGGGAGATAAATCACTTAGAATCTTAACGACTTATAGCTGCATATAATGTCACGTGAGCAGCTCCGCTTCCTGTTGTAGTCATGAGTACAGAACCGACACTGCATATTTGTCACACATCAAAAACTATAGGTATGTGTCTTCCACATACATTTACAGGGGGGCCAATGCCAAGTGTGTGGTTAGTCTTTGGAGGTATAGCTTCCAAGAAGAGAAACTTTAACAGTCTCCTGGACCATACCATGCGTGAGGAATTTTGGGATTATAATCTTGATGATGTTAGTTGGAAAGGTAAGAAGCTTGTTGTGGCTAACTGAGGTGACGAAATGGGGGAATGTAATTGCTCTAGGACTGCTGATCAAGAATCTTCCATGTCGCTAGAGTCTCCTTGGAGCCGCGATCAAGAATGAGCTTGTTGCTGCTCAATGGCACGGGTTTGGGTTCCTTCAGAGCTGATGGGTTTGGGTGGTGGTATTAGGTTTGTTAGAGTGCTTGGTTATGTTTTTTTCTTGTCTTTGAATTAAGTCTCTTGTATGGTTTTGTATATGATCATTTGGCCTCTCTCTTGGTGGGAACTTATCCACAAGATGCTGCTATTGTTGGTTGGTTGTGTTGCGGCTTGAGACTGTGTTTGGTTTGCAAGCTTCGGCTTGCTTTTGTCGTCCAGTATGGTGCATCCATAGAGGGGTTCCATGAGAACACCTTCTCCAATGCAGTACGATGTGTGTCGGTGTCGTCTCTCTTTTGGTTGCGTTTGAGTATGTGTCATTGTAATGTAATCTGGTTTATCTTAATCTAATCTGGTTACTTGAGTTCGAAAAAAAACTTGTTCCTCTTGTATTGTATACATTATCTCTGGAATATGGTATTTGTCTATTTTGTATAAGACAAGAAAGAATACCTCGTGAATAGACTATCATGCACGAATACCGACAGAGAACCGCAGACGACGGACACTCTAGATTCTATTTTAGCAGATCTTGGGGGTTTTCGGGAGATTGGTTGGTTTTATATTTCACGCACATCTAATTTGCTCGCACACAATCTAGCGTATGTAGCTAGAACCTCGCAACATCTTCGTTGCATTTGGAAGGCTACTGCACGAATACCGACAGAGAAATTCCTTGAACACGAGAAAAGTAGAGTAAGGCAAGTGAATTAATTATTTTTTGTGGTTGAGTTAATTATTGCTTTCATTCTTATTTGAATTTGTTTTCTTTGGGCAGATATTGAATCGATTTGACTATACAATTTGAAAGATCCGTCAAGCATTTGGATTGGTCCAAAATCCAAATTAACCGAATTTTTTTTTGGATTTTTAACCGAATTTTAAAACTGAATTTAAAATTTCGGTTATTCGAATATCCGAATTATAATTCGGTTTGGATTTCGGTTTTAACCCTGTAAAATTCGCTTAACCGAATTATCCAAACTTTTTTTTTAATGAAAATCCCTAAATCTCTCCTTAATAGTTAATACTCTTTAAACATGACAAACAAAACGTCAAAATTCATAACCCTATCTCGCATTGCTCCAATGCTTCAATTATATAATGTCATACTATTCTTTTTTTGTCAAATTAATTATATATAACTGGTTTTTTGGAACATCATTCATCGCTGCTCACCCATAGTTTGATGTAACTAGTCTAATGTTTGAGTGAGTTCTTTCTGTTTCTATTGTGATGAATTGGCAACTAGGGAATTCACAATTTTCTAGCAGCTTATGGTTATTACCTGCTGCTGATGATGAACATGAAACAAAAAAATGTGTATATATTTTTTTTAATTTGGTTAACTAAAATCCGATTTTAAAAATCGGTTTTCAGTTTAAAAAAAAAATCGGTTAATTGAAATCCGAACTAAAGAAAATTTTGGATTTCGGTTCGGTTTTCAGTTTTCAACTTAAAAAAAATTCAGATTTTGGATAATTTGGATGTCTATTAATTCGGTTTTGATCAAAATTATTCGGTTAAAAACCGAATTAACCGAAATCCAAATTTTTTTTTACAATTTGGATTTCGGTTATCTGAATTATCCAAATGCTCACCCCTAGGACTTGCGTTTCATTCCTGATGAGGGGGAACAATCAAGCACCCGCACCCACACCCACACCCGCGAGCTTCCAAGATCGTGTACCTTAAATTATCATCATTATAAATTTTCTGATGTTATCTATATCTGTATATTCTCCTTGCTGCCCGGCCGCATTTCATTCAGAAAAAGAAATACTATATATACACTTTTATTCTACCCTTGGAACTGGAAGCCCATATTTTTTACATATGTATTATTACATCAACACCGGCTATTAATTAGCACTATAGCTTTAATCTGTTCTTCAAGTTAACTTTTCCCCTTGACATGCATGGATAATCACAAAAATACAAGTTTATGGTTGACTGCAGTGGCCTTGATTTGGGTAATAAGATGACTCCTGCAAAGCTGATCACATAGATCGAATGTGCACCTTCCAATGGGAAATTGTGCTTCGGTTTAATGAGCTCTTGCCTTCCTCCTTCTAACATGTGCTTGTTTCCATTCAGAAGATGCAATTTTTGTACTAATTATCTTAGATAACATCTAGAGTGGAAAGATCGATTAATTCATACTTAATTTAGAAAGATTGGATCGGAGGAGCTTATATATTTATACCATAAATGTTGAAAGGTAGATGAAGTAGCATAACATACATTAATGAAAGTTGTAACTGTAACGACCACAAAACCACCCAGGTTCTGAGACCGACATGCATCGCGCGCTTACTACCTAAGACTCGCAAGTTTACTCTCTGACGAATCCCAAACAGATACAAAATGCTCTTTTATTAAATAAATAAATGATTACAAAGCTTAAGTGTACATTTATAAGCGGAAGCCTAATACATAAATGGGCCTCAAAGCCAACATACAGATACACAAAACCAAAAAGCTAAACCAAATATGAAAGTAGAAGCAGAAGCCTTCAACAATATACTAAAACCTGCAAACAGAAGTTGAGCAAAGCAGAGATAGAAACCACTATACACAACAAAATGAAGAACAGACGGAGTGGTTCAAAACCTATTACTTAACAAAACAGAGTCGGGACCCTAGACACTAGCTGACACATCATAAGGGCAACGCCATGGCTCTATGGATCTGAAGATCCCACATCGGAAGCCGTAGAGACAGCTATGGACCCGTCAGTCACTGAGGAATAGAAACAGAAGGGTAACCCAAGATACAGAAGTAATTCCTGCGCAGCATGGTTCAGATAGTCAGACCCAACTATCCAAGGCTCAGAAGCTAAATATCTAGCTCCCTAGAACAAAAGCTTTTCTCAGAACAGAACAGAAGCTTTATCGAAACATAAGTCATATACCGACTAGCAAAACACGAAAGCCAAACAGAATACAGAGGCTCAAACACAATTTCAAAATAAATCAAAGATCGAAAACATAACGGAGACTTTCGAAACAGAAACACACATAAACATATGCCAAAATATATCAAAATAGATCATACACACTAAGAGGAACACAACGCCGCAAATGGAAGTCAAAACGGAGCTCAAACGAAGAAGTTATGCAAAATCATAGAACTGTCCGAACATGTGTCTGAACATACATGTTCAGACATCGGCCAAAACTCAGAAAACTAGAAGAAAGTCGTGTCCGAACTTGCGTCCGACCTTGCAAGTTCGAACAGTTGCCGAAAGTCAGAAGAACGGAGAACCCTTGGTGTTCGGGCTTACATGTTCAGACACAAGTCAAACAGTAAACCCAGAACCGTCCTCGCACCCCGTCCGAACATACATGTTTGAATGGAAGTTCGGACATCTAAGAAACTGCCAAAAACATAGGGTTCGTGCATGCTGTCCGAACTAACATGTTCGGACTCATGTTCGGACACGACAAATTTGTAGAAAAACAATGTTTAAGCAGAAGCAAACCAAAACCATAATTCGCCATTGTTAAAGCATAATCCTTCATATCAAAATACGCAAAACGAAAACACTTCCCACACAGGGTTTTAATGCGTCGAAAATACAGATTAGAAACAAATTAGAATCACCACAAATCAGAGAATCAAATAAACATATACTGAAACAAATGATAACCGGAAACTCTCGTGTGTGAACATATACAACCAAATTCATCTACCACCTACCTCACATCCGAAGCAAAGCACACTCGACGAACTCTACACATCACTCTCCTTGAATCTCCACTCGAACGACGAACACTCGATCAAATCGAAGGAAGATCGAAACCGAAATGAGGAGCGAAGAAACTGGAACGAAGAATGGCAACCACAATCAAAATCCAAACTAGAGTTCTGACATACTTGAAGAATGAACACTAAAATCGGAGTACTTGAATGGTTGAATTGTAGAGAGGAGGAGATGAAGAAGAGAAGGAGCAATGGGAGGTTACTAGAGAGTGGGAGAAAATGAACGAGAATAGAAATGATGAAGAAGGAGGAAAAATAAAATGATTTAAACCTCCTTTCCTAACTTAGAAATTAATAAACAAAAGGAAAGGACATATATAACCCTCCTTTCTTCTAACTTAGAATAATATGTCACAAATTACATAAACCCACTAAAATAAGATCAGAATAACATTAAGGTCCTTTTGCAAATCAAAAACAAAAGAAAAAAAAACTAGGGCATAACCGTAAGTGTGAGGATGGATGACAACTCCTCCTTTTTTTATAATTGGCTGGAGAACCAGCTAATAAGGCAATATTGTGGTTCATACGAACCTTTCTCACCAAATGGGTACATTTCCAAAGAACTAGGAACAACAAAAATGAAGACAGAGTGAAAAAAGATCAAGACTAGAGGGTTATTCTTATCCCCACGCGACCGATTGAAAGTTTAGTTAGCCACTCAGTCCTAGTGGTTGTTTCTTTTGGAATTAGCCATTGACCAGAGTTGAAAGGCACTTTGGGGATTCACCAAGCTTAGATATATGGAATTCATTTGCTTGTGGTGTCTTAAAAAATAAGACTGTGATTTCAACATGACTTTGTCTGGGGTCATAAGTTTGCCTAGTTTTCTGGTTCCGTAAGCGACTGATCGTCGGGATTCTGACATGATGTTTGGACAGGATGATCATGGTCCACGTTAGCAATCTTGTTTCGGTTTCTTGTTTCTTGATCGGTTAAGCAGAACAACTTGCATTCTTCAATCAATTCATCAGAAGTCAACCTTGGGATGTATTTTGAAACCTGAGCATCGGAGTTCCATACGGCTATAAAAACCCCGAATAATCATCCGTGGATTTCAATTGAGTTTGGGTTTTTCTTTGGTCCCCATATGCCTCGACGATCATCTAGTGGCTGCATTCGGCGTGCCTCTAGTATTCCTGCTATATTTGTGTCTGCCTCCCGCACTTTCGGTCTGAATATGGCCCACTTCTTTCTTTTGATTACTCCTCAGATCTTTTGGAAGTATATGTTGCTTCTCTTCTATTCTCTTACTTTTCCTGATGATCTGAGCAAAATTCTATAGAAAGATTTCCGGATTGGGGTAATGACAATTGAGGCTTCTGCCAAAGTCAATACATTTTTGGGCTGCAGTGAGGGTTGGACTGATTTGCAAAGGTTCTGAAAGGTTCGGGGTTGAGAATTCTTGACTTTTACTGGGGGACAATATTACCTCGAGGTGATGAGATTGAGGTGAGGAGTTAAGGGGAGTTTGCGGAGCTTGAGACTCAAACATGGTTTCCGGTAGTTGGACTATGGGAGGAGAAAAGGAATTGCGAGGGGGGGATCGATGAGCAGAAGGTGAGAATGATTGGTGGGACCCTAGGGTTGACAGAATGATTATCTGTTTTGAGAGTGGGGGAGTGCATGGGCTTGAGAGGGAATGAGTCAGGGCTAGTGTCGGATTATGAGAGGGAGAGGAGGGTGAGGGGATATCATTGTGTTTGCCGCTTTGGGAAGTGGGAGGAGAGAGAGGAATAATAGGTAGCAGAGGGGTTATTTCTGTAGGAATAGTAATTGAAATTCGGTTTACCTCGGGAGATGCCGCCGTCTGGGGCGGAGTGGAATATTTTCGGCCCATAATTAAGTTTGTTGGAACGTATGGGATAATATGTGGTGGGATGGTCTGGGAAAAAAGCAACAACCCTTGATTTTCCGCAGTAAATATTTCTTCCATAGTAATTCTTTTTCCAACCTTTCTCATGAAACATTCTAAATATCCACCCTTTTCTATTCCATGTTGGAACGCAGTCGTTTTTGGAGCATTGTTGTATTCTGGTAATGAGTATAGTGTAGTTGTAACCGATCGTACGACATCGTTTGGGAGAGGCTCGAAATTTCTTCGGTGAGTGGTTGTCGGGAGTTATCCAGTGGGTCAGACGGTGGTTCATCTTGATTATCTTGTTGGTGTTGAGATGAATCCTCGGACCAGTATTCGATGATGCCGACATTGTAGATGTCTCCTTCAACTTCTCCCCTCAGTTCCTCATTGATAATAGACATTTTTGTGGTGATGATGTCAGCCTGTACCTCCAAATGCTTGGGAGCCTTGTTCATATCGGAATAAATTTTAGTAATTTCACCTAGGTGTCTCGTTATCATTCGGACTAATTGTTCCGACCAGGCATGTAATGGGATACCACGAATTGCAATGCTCGTCGGTCTGTTGGTTAGATGGTCTGTCGTCGTCCAATCTCTAACTTCCCAGTTATACATCTCTTGTTGGTTTGATTGTTTGAAATCAACCGCTTTGTCATGAGCGTTGAAGACCACCACATATTTTGAGAGTGTTATGCTTGTAATTTCTTCGATATCCTCCTTCGAGGCTAATAGCTTATGTTTTATGCGGAATGTGTTGGTGGATGACGGCGTGACAATCACCACACCCCTATTTAATTTCTCCTTCATTGTCAGCGAAGGATCGAGGCTGATGGTACCTTGGACTTGTGGTGCTTGCGGTGGAGGATGCTGAGCCTGCGGCGCTCGTGGCTGTGGAGGAGGGAAGTTTTGAGAGTGTGGTTCCTGTCTACTCGGCTCTCTGGTCTCTGTTCATGTCTTGGTCGTGGAACCCATTTATCAGAAGAGGTGCTTGGCGAGAGATGGCGATTGATTGCCACCCGCGTTTTTAGTTGACTCCCATCTACCAGAATACCGTTGGTTTCTCTAATAGTTGTATCCACCGCTTCTTTGGTTTTGTACTCAACGAAACCGTACCTCGTTTGTGTTCGTACTCTTGGCGATTTAGGCAGGCGAATGCTAATAAGCCCCCCGAAACTGTTGAAAGTCTTCCAGATTGTTCCCCATCTGGATGTTGGACTGATATTGTCTATGAACACCGTAGCGCCTGGAATAGAATTCCGTCCAGTTGAGTGTGTGCTGAAGTTCATTTTGAGAGTAGATATTGATGTGGCTTTTGATCGGGAGGGAGGATAAAAAAGAGGAGATGGATTGGTTGTTCAGGGGTGTGTTTAGGATGATTTTGTGGTGGTGATGGTGGTGATTCAGTTGCGGCTGGTGGCGTTAGACATGGTTTGTGGCGGAACAGGGTTGGGCGAGTGGGGTTGGGGAAGGATGAGTGGGGAGCAGGAGAGAGGAGGGAGAGCACATTTTTCCTCCTCGTCTAGCTTCGGATGACAACTCCTCCTTCTCCATTACTTTAATACTTTGAGTATTCACTTCTGTAGATTTTATTTCTTTTGATACTTATGAATGAAATTAGAGCGCACAACGATCCATACCAAATTGTAACTGATCTACGCATCTCTTTTTGACCAAGACTTTCAATTTTATTTAATTAGGTTTAACCAAGTCATAAAAACAATTTTGATTAATATTTTAATGTCCAGCTACACCGGATGAATGTGAATGATTCTTTTTGAAAACTTTAATTTACTACTACTACTACTATATTGAATTTGTCGTCTTCTGCCCACATTGGTCTTAGGTTAAGAAGACCACAGATGTTGTTTGCTCGTGCGTGATCGGAATCTTCATTTTGTCATGAACTCATGATTATTGTTTTAGGTTTGTACTGGGATGGGTATGCAACTTCAACGAGTCTGGAAAACATATTGCACATGTAATGTTATATTCTGGGTGTTCGAATTTCTTCTTCTGTTAATTATCCGGAGGTGTGGATGAACCAGATCTAGAAATATGATGTTCTTCAAGTATTGTATGTTATGCGTTCATAAGTGAAAGTAAAAACTGGGAATTTTCTGCAGTTTTAAGTTTTTTTGATAATTAAAGGCACATGGTCTAGGATGTCGCAAGGGTAAATCAAACAACACCGACTCAAATCTTACATTTCTCGTCCCCTACTCCAGTCCTCCACCACTCAGATGTCAATCACTTGACTTTTGCAGTTTTAAGTGAATACATACATGGTTATTTACTATATTTGATTCATAACAAGAAATATAGCACTCAGTCTTCCCCTTCAAGGATGCACATCCGGTTCATGTGACGATCTTTGCAAGAAAAGTTACCCTTTCTCAGTTAAAGATCAATGTAGCAGCGACCTAAGTTTGTGTATTTGCTATACTCCTTGTGCAGAAAAGGTCCACTAGGAATTAGCACTATAGCACAAGGAATATAGCAAATACACAAACTTGGGTCACTGCTACATTGACCTTTAACTGGGAAAGAGTAACTTTTCTTGCAAAGATCGTCACATGAACTGGATGTGCATCCTTGAAGGGGAAGACTGAGTTGGCATAACTTTGCTTGTCTAAGCTGTTCTTCTTGTATTCCTCATCCTTTTATCCCTGCGTGTTGTGTGTAGTTTCCATTCAAAAGATGAGAAATAGAACTGATATATAACTCAAAGAGCAAGACTATAAAAACAAATTATTTATTTCAATTCAAAATAAAAAAACACCGAAAGAAGTTTATTACATACGTACCCATGATGTTGGAGGATAGAAGCGTCAAGACAGAGAAGATGAGAATCAATGGCACTACCTCTTTCTTCTCCATTACTTTAGTACTTAGGGGGCGTTTGTTTTGGGGTAATCAGGAAAGGGAACCCTTTCTTGTTATTTGATTTGCCAATTTTTCCTATTTTCAGGAAAGGGAAAGGGAATGGGATTACCCCAAAACCCTCTATTTTGATTCCCCACCTCCTACTAGGGAATGAGATTCACTTTCCCCAGTACATGTTGACCAGTGACAGATGAGCATTGACCGATGACTAATGATCATTGACCGGTGACTGATGAATGTTGACCGCTAATTAGTGACCGTTGACCGGAAGCCGGCAGTCTTTGACCATTGACCGGCAGTCGTTGACCGATTATTTATTTCATTTCCCCAGCTCAACCAAACAACCAGAAAAATCAAAGCCATTCTCTTTCCAGATTCCATTCCGTTTCCCTCGCTCGAAACAAACGCCCCTTAAATTTACCTATTCTCTTCCTAGTCGTTTTATTTTTAGAATGTGACATCTTCTCTTTATATACAAACTTACTTGTTTAGAGTAAAGATACATTCTTTTTATAAGTCATTTAAAATAGTAGTTAAAGGTGGCTATATTAAATAGCGTATTAAATAAGATTAAATGTATAATAAATTTATTCAATTGAAATGACAGTTTCATGGTTTATATTAACATTGACCTCTTTTCTTTAAATAAATCAACTTAGATCTATCTACGAATCAGAACAATTGCACCAAATTCTTTGACCAAATCGTTCAGCGCAGCCGTTTCACGATGTGTTGTGCGGTCCACTTATATGGCACTCCAGTCAATATGCTGACTAGACTACTTATGTGGCACATGAATGAGAAGAAAATTTATATTAATTTTAAATAGTTGTAACTTTTAATATATAAGTCCAAAATGAAAAAAAATTATATCATTGTTCACCTAAATTCGAGCTCTTCAAAACAAGACCAGTCATGAATATGTTTTGACAACTTAAAAAAAAATCTTTTACATGTTATGATGATACACTAAAATGATAATATGATTCATTAATTTTGATATTATGATTCATTAAAATTGATATTATGATTCATTAAAATTGATATTATGATTTACTAACTAATAAGTGGTGAATTAGATAACAAATTTTGGAACCCATTAAAAATTATTACTCCCTCCATCCTGAATTGACTGTCCTGTTTGCTTTTTGGCACGTTTTTTCACTTCAACATTAAACATATAAGATAAAATAATTTTATAAAAATAAATTTTGTACTATATAGTTTATCATGTAAGGAATCATATGCAAAACTTAAATTATCAAAATTAATTTATCTTATATGTTAAAAATTAAAGTCAAATGACATGTCCAAATAGTAAACAGGACAGTCAATTCAGGACGGAGGGAGTATTATTTTGTAGTGTATTATTATTGTATGGTGTATTTTAAACTTTATATAGTGAATCATGTATTTTTCGTACATACCAAATTTGTTTTGTGTTCTATTATTGTTTAATTTTTTTATTTTTATATGTTTACGAAGATACACTAAATGATGATATGATTCATCAACTTTGATATTATGATTCATTAAAATTTATATTATGATTCATTAACTAATAAGTGGTGAGTTAGGTAACAAACTTCGGAACCGATAAAAAATCATTATTGTTTTGTAGTGTATTATGATTATTGTATGGTGCAATTTAAATCTTCTATGGTGAATCATGTATTTTTCATACATACCAAATGTTGTTTTGTATTATATTATTGTTTAATTTTTTTTATTTTTATATGTTTGCAATGATACACTAAAATGAAGATATGATTCATTAATTTTGATATTATGATTCATTAACTAACAAGTGGTGAATTAGATAACAAACTTTGAAACTAATAATGGATCATTATTGTAATGCATTATTATTATTGTTTTGTGGTGTATTATTATTATTATTTATATGATGTATTTGAAGTTTTATATAGTGAATCATATTTTTTTTTAACATACCGATTTCAAAACAGATAATGAATCATTATTGTTTTGTAG
The DNA here is from genome assembly GCA_023374045.1 of Limonium bicolor. NCBI lineage: Eukaryota > Viridiplantae > Streptophyta > Magnoliopsida > Caryophyllales > Plumbaginaceae > Limonium > Limonium bicolor. The sequence continues at coordinate 329,322,135 of CM041776.1, read as the reverse complement.
TGTATTATTATTGTGGTATGGTGTATTTTAAATTGTATATGGTGAATCAAGTATGGTTGATATGTATAGATATATACATATAAAAGATATAAAATTTTAAAATTGTCAAAATATATCCATGTCTGATCTTGTTTTGAAGAGCTTGAATTTAGATGAACAATGATATAATTTTTTTTCATTTTGGACTTATATTTTAAAAATTACAACCAATTGAAATTAATATAATAAAAAGACAACCCAATCAGCAAAACAATACAGTCAGCAGCTGACTAGATTACCAAATGGACAGGGTTGCACAATGATAGACGCGGCTTGGCCGCACAATCTATCGTCTGATCGTTCAGATATCAATTAATTAAATTTCCGCCAAAAATCAAAACAATGAATACACTTCGGTCTGATGTGAATCATGTGACGATTAAGATACCAAGCGACCACAAATTGTACTACAGGCCTTACACCCAGTCTTGTAATTTGTCCACGTTCTTGTTGCTTTGTTTTTTAATGTTTTGTTCGTTGTCTAAGTAAGGTGATGTGTTTTCAGCATGGTTGTAAAAAGCGGTACGGTACGATCGTTTATTTGGTGAATCGTCCGTTTTTATAATGAAATATGGTTGTATGAAATCCGCCTCGTCGAACCATTAACTATAAATTGAATATTTGTGAGGGTAAAGTTACAACTATACCAATAACTTTTATATCCTACTATTTTTTGTTTTTTTTTTCTACTTAGGAAAACCGTACTTTTTCTTAAAATTCACTTATATAACTTATATTATATCACTTAACAAAATTTCTACAAAATTCTTATGGTTAAGAATGTGATAGCTATATAATATATACATATACAATTTTAAAATATTAATAACAAAGTGGAACATATTTCATAGTTGTAAATATTTATTACAAATTTTTTGTTATTTAAATATATAGTATTTCATCCGTAATGATTCCTCGTTTCTATCTGTATTGATACTTCCATATCACGTACTTCCAGTAGTCCGTATTGAACTCCCACACTGTTTTTCACAACCTTAGTTTTCAGGACAATTTAGGATCTTTGTTTAGACACTGATCTTGGACTTGTGTGGTGTTTTTTATTACTCATTTTTGCCAAGATTAACTGTAAAATATCCACATTAGAAAAAAACTATAAAACATTAGTCCCTTTTGGATATATATATATACATATAACATAGTGAGCGAACAATTTTTTGTGTTAGTTTGATGTATATATTTTTTAAATTTTAAATTATTTTTATTAATTATTTATATTATTATAGTATTTATAATTTTTTTTGGATTTTTTTAAATTTTTAACACATATTTGAATGTTGTGAACTTTCAAAGTACTTTATTAATTAGTAAGAATATTTTTATTTTATTTTCTTTCCTATAATGTATTTCATGAATTTTGAACAAAATATAATGATATTTTATAACTTTTCATTTTTCAATAGCATGATTTAGTCAAAATATAGTAGCATGTGATCAAATTTCCCTTTTCTAACAAAAGACACATGCAAGAGTTTCACAAGAATCCAACACAAAGTAATCAACCTTTTTCGATTTATGTGAGGCAAGTTTTAATAATCTAGTGGTTTATTATAGGAATGTCAATGTTGACTATGAATTCTAAATACCATGTGAGATCTATGGGGTTTGAATTGAGATTTTTATTTAAAAATTGAGGTTGTGTTTAGGTTGGGTCAAGATAGAAAGATAATTAAATTGCCGAAAAATAGTAGATATGGAATATATATAACATCTTACGAGGAGAATCCCTCAATGTAAAGAATAGAACCTCACAATTAATAGAACATTGATCTAAATCTTCTACTATAGTAATAATGAGATTACTCTTCGTAGATGCTTACTCTTATGATTTATGGAAATACCAAAAGAAAAGAAAGAAACACGAGCCAAAAAATAAATATCTGAAGGCTTGTTTCTTAGAAATATCTACTATTTCTTTCTTACTCTCTTTTGCAAGTTCTCAATACTTGATCTTTGACATATGAAACAAAATCAAGTCACGTAGGTATCTATAAGGAAATAGATGGGGTGTCAGAGCATGAGTTTTCCATGTGAAATGAATAAATAGGGATATAGTAGTACACTATACAACTTCAAAGATTCCTCAATCGGTTAGACACACGAAGAAGTTTATTATATGTACCCTTCATGTTGAGGGATAGAAGCAGCAAGACAAGATGAGTATCGATGGCACTACCTCCATTACTTAAATATGTGTATTCTCTTTCTACTCGTTGGTCTTGAGAATGTATTATCTTCTTACTTGTATCCAAACTTAAATGTAGTCAGAAATCTAAATACATTGAATAAGAAAAATCAACGGGCAAGTCAGGTTTACTTAATTTAATAATTGGAGCAGGAGTGTTTTCCTTCACCCAATTTCTTGGCTACAACCACATGTAGTTATAGATAGCTACATACATGTACATTCGATCATTTAAAACTGTACTGGTGTATATGTACATGTATACATAGAATTGTGATATTTTCTTAATTTGTACTAAATATTCATACTAACTTTATAAACTGTACAATAAACTTATAAAACATGTATTTTTACACTATACAAACTGTACCATGAAAAATGTAGCCAAAGATAGCTACACATGGTTGTAGCTAAAGCCTGGCCTTCAAATTGCTATCAGTCTTCCTTATGCTGCCGTTGGTGCCTGTCGTTCTCCCGCAAGAGTCAGAGGCGCATCAGAACAGTCGATAGCTCTTTCAGAGAGAAAATTGAGGCACACTCGCTACGCCCCGAACTTCCCTCTGTCAGGCGGGCAACGGATTCGAAGAAAGTTTCCCCTGACACATTAGTAAAACAAAAAGATAAAATATGACACGGATGAGAGAAGTTGTGAAAGAGTTTCTTGACTAAGAACCCCAAAAAGTGGGTGTCTTAGCAAAAGAAGAGACAGATTGTGAGAAGAAAAATAAAATATTATTATTTTGAGAGTGGAATCCACTCTTGCTATTTATGTGCCATGTCATAGGTGTAATATATTTTACTAGTTAAGAAAATGTTTCTACTGCAATAGCAAAACTCTTATCTTGTGTGTTATAGAGGAGAGACGTGTGGAAAAGTAGAGAGAGGGAGAAGAAAGAGAGAGGAGTGAATGTGAGAAAACTGTGAAGTTCTGCCATGTGCAGTAGAACAAGCCAATGATAGAGCACTATAGTACAATCCTTAGTTAAGGAACAATGAAAGAGAAAATGAGGTGAATCCACTCTATTGTGGAACATTTTTCTTTTTTCTTACCGACATTGTGGGTGAATTATCTTATGAATGTAACTAATACCGAGATTTGTTTTATCATATATATCTTAATGTAACCATCTTTTAGTACATTATCCTAAAATTTATTGTTTTTTTATAAGTGGTAGAAAAAAACTAATTTCACTTTTTTGAGAAAGTAAAAAACGTAGTAAGGTACTGTCATAACATTGACCTTGAAGGATATAGTACGAACTAACTGCAAATAAATCAATTTATGAGTCAGAATACCAATCGCACCAAATTCTTTAACCAATTCTTTCAATTTTCAATTACTTAAATTTCCGCCAAAAACCAAACAATTAATATATACACTATGATCTACTTTTTCGAAACTTAGTGCATACTCCGTCCGTCCTTGTTTGACTGTCTGGTTTATTGTTATTTGATTGTCTGGCTTATTGTCATTTGATTGTCTGGTTTGTTATTTGGATATGTCGTTTGTATGTAAGATAATATAATTTTACAAATCTAAATTTTACAATGGAATTCTTACGTAAAAATACTATATATTGTAGAACTTAGTTTTAAAAAATTATTTTATCTTATATGTTTAATATTGAAGTGGAAAAAATGTTCCAAAAAACAAATATGACAATCAAAGTGGGACAAAAGTAATATTATATTATAGCGCAATTCGACTAAGCATAATTGTCTTAGTCTCATACAAACTGCATATAGACAACCTAAATTTTCAACAAAGAGGGTGTAACAGTTGATAGATCAGGAGCACCCCATCACTAGGCTCCAAACAAACTAAACCAACCCGATCAAGAACAACCAAAAAGACGCAAACCACTAATGAACTTAACAACCTGCCCCTGACTATGTTAGCCCAAGGAAAACAAATCATAATCAGCCACTAATTCAAAACGTAAGTCAAAAGTCTAAGTAGCAAATAATCAAATACTAGATTACACCCTAGATTAGATAAGAGAAAAATACATAATCTCAAATACTAGATTACACCCTAGATTAGATAAGAGAATAATACATAATCTCCAACAACATAACAATAAGGCTCCAAAACGCCCAAGAGTGCGCATGGATCAAGCCCGGACCCATACCACCCAAACCCTTGACCATCATCCTTGTGAGCGACTCTAAGCAAAGTGACTATCGTACAACCAGTTGTACGAAAATCAGGTACATTCTTAAACAACCTTTATATTTAACTTCAACAATCTTCCAACGCAGGAAGAATTTGGACAACAGCTATATAGTTTTACCTTTACGAAAAGTTATGTTTATTTATGGCTGCGTTCGATACTGAGATGAATCATAGATTAATGGGAAACGCGGCCAATACTGTGTTTGAGAATTAGCTCACTGTGAGTGTAGGTGTGGGGTCCAACTACAGAAAAGAGAAAAAAGGACAAATACAATAATGACAAGTGTCATTTTACAGCGACATTAATCTGGGTGAGAATTCTCGCTCAATAACGAACGGTGTAATCAAGCAAGCTTGACTTGTATCCATTAGGTGTTTGTTTATCTAGTTAATATTGGTGAGTCTTTGTACTACCATATGATGGATCCTGCTAAAACTAGAATGGGAAAATGTTTCTTTCTTTCAAGCTATCCTTACAGATTTTTGGGAAGATGAATGTAATCCCGTCATCTGCTTTTGCTTATGAATGAAGTGACAAGTTATCTAAAAATAAAACGTAAAGAGGAATAGAGATGACCCAAAATGGTATTTTTATTCCATAGAGTGGTAAGCCAGCGACCGACTCTCTATTAATTTTTTTTGATAATTATAGGCACATGGCCTAGGGTGTCGCAAGGGCAAATCAAACAACACCGACTCAAGTCTTACATAACCTTTCTAGTCCTACCTTACACACACATTACACGGAACATCTTACTATAAAGCCTAGAGATCTTGTCCTAGGGACCTTCCTTGACCTCTTCTTACAATCTTTCATTTGCATCTCTGACGATATGGCAGACATGCTCGTCTTGGGACCGTCCTACACACCATCCATTCCTCTTCCAGGTTGCGACTCTCTATTAATTGGGCTTGTAAAGTTCAATAGTGTCATAGAATTTGTTCAAGATTGTGAACAAAGTTTCCAACCGAGGCCCTCTGTGCGTGCACTCCAGAGAAGAATAAGAGAGCAGCAGCAGGATGTACATCTGTACGAACCGATACACAATCATGCGGAGGATGGAGAACCGGGAAATAAGTGCAACGTGAAGGGAATTGGAAGATATGTAGAGAGGAGGGAAGGGGGTGAAGGCGAGGAGTAGAAAGCATTTAAGAGCCTTAGCAGATTTACGAAGACCGGAAGAGGAATGAGAGAAAGAAGCTTCTTGAAACGTTCCTCAAGACCAGAAAATTTCAGCTGCTGAAAACCTGCATTTGTTTGTTATCATGACATTTTCCGAAATATTGGTTTCAAAAAAAAAAAAAAGGAAATTTCATGATATACCCCTGAGGTTTGAGCGAATTTTACGAGATACCCCCGAGGTTTCATTTTCATTACGAGATACCCCTGAGGTTTTATTTTTTTTATGATATACCCCTGAGGTTCCATTTTCATTACGATATACCCCTGAGGTTTCAATTTTATTACGAGATGCCCCTCAGTTCAGATTCCAATATATTATATTTTTCATATCCTCATTTTACTCTCGCACCATATGCCCCGTAACATGGATTTATGGTCAAATTTTTTAAAATTTTAAAATATAAATAAAATGGACAGAAAAATTAAAGATCAATTCAATTTTAATTCAATTTTAAAAAACATAAATAAAAGTATAAAAATAAATTAAAATATTAGAATCATAAAAAATTTAGAATAAATAGAAAGGACCAAACAACAAAAAAATAATTTGATTAAAAAACTTATATTGTTACATAATTTAAAAACTATTATAAAATTATATTTAAAAAACAAAAAAATGATTTTTATACTTTATTTTTCTAATTTAAAATATTGATTTTTTCTATGTACTATATGAAATTGTTGCTTTTAATATTCTTCATTATTGTTATACTTTTTACAATTTTAATACATATCTAACTAACTCCTTAACAAGTTATGTTGTTTTTCAAAATAATTTACTTTTTATTTTTTAGTCTTTTTATTTATTTTTTTTTGTTTTATGTTTATTTATATTCTTTTTTAATATTGATTTAAAATTTTATATGAACTTTAATTTATATGAGCATTTTATTTAAGTTTCTAATTCAAACAAAACTTTGACCATATATCCCTGAGTTTATTGCGGGGCATATGATTTAAGCCACCGCTAATTTTTTAATTATGTTAAGTATAATATAAGTTTTCTAAATAGATTAGTTTTGTTGGTTAGTCATTTCTATTTAATTTTAATTTTTTAATTTATTTTATACTTTTATTTATGTTTTTTAAACTGAAATAAAATTTAAATTGATCATTAATTTTTATGTGTATTTTGTTCATATTTTAAATTTTTTTTAAATTTGACCATAAACCCGTGTTACAGGACATATGGTGCAAGAGTAAAATGAGGATATGACAAATATAATATATCCGAATCTGAACTGAGGGACATCTCATAATAAAATTGAAACATCAGGGATATATCATAATAAAAATAAAACCTCAGAGGTATATCGTAAAAAAAATGAAACCTCGGGGATATCTCGTAATGAAAATGAAACCTCGGGGGTATCTCGTAGAATTCACTCAAACCTCGGAGGTATATCGTGAAATAAAGACATTTTCCGAAATATTTTGTTATCGTGAATGACATTAAAAGTGTTATGTTTTCGTAAAAACAAATTGCCGTTAGATATTAATAGGGAAAGAAAGCAACAAAGAAATTAAGGAAACGCCAAAATAGGATCTGAAACTCCGCCCGAAGGAAGACGGCACAAGGAAGATTAAAAGATTTATCCACATCAAAAAAAAACAAAAAAGTTGATGGTGCATACTATGAATTTCATCCTCCCGGAAAGACCCGATCAAAAACTAGAATATTCAAGTAACAAACAAAACCCTCAACAATAGCTTCAAAACAGAATAGGACGTCAACCGACTTGACTTAGCTAATCTTCGCGTTTGAGAAGTCCATCTCAGGATGCTGCAAAAAATACAAAAAAAAAATTAATCATTTTAAGAAGAACGGGAATCTACGTTGGAAGTCCAACCCTAAAACTACAACGATGTGGAATTTTGGAATTTAGCTAGAGGAAACAATTGAGTCGTTTTTTGTTTACCTCGGACATGAACTTCTTGATCAGCTCCTGCTTCTGCATCTCATCACTAGTTGGTAGTCCCATAGCTTTCTGCCTTTGATCAAACTGCAAATAATCAACACTTACGTCATTAACATCAAAGTGCAAAGCCAGCTCCTAATACAATAACCACATTTACAATGGACTATAGCAGTAGCATATTTACACAATACATGTCTTTAACTCTTCACCAAAGCAAGCAACCAAGTTGATAGGACCAAAAAAAAGAGCAAGGCAAGGGATAGAATACCATCATCTTCTCAACAGTCTGCCTAGTCTCTGGATCTAGATCAGAGAGCTTGCTGTTCTCAGGCTCAACCTTCTGAGTATCGACTTCAGGGCTACCTTTCACTAAGCACCTCCACCATTCCATTTGGTTGTGTTTTGTTAGCAAGATGGAGATTGAATTCTGATCCTCTGCATATATACACACGTACAGGTTTGAGTTTACTTGATCAGCAGCAAGAGAATCGTTCAGAGGGAAGACACAAGTATAATTCCTCATCCTCATAGTGGTACTGGTAAGAAAACTATGCACCGTATCACTACACAACAGTTTTGCACATCAATTACCAAGTCCATAAACATAGGATATTTCTTGTGGTGCCAGATATAAGTCATAGAAATACAGTCAAATAATATGTTATGATCTTAATCAGATTGCTAGAACTTATATAGCACGCGACAATGTTGGTTCAAGACAGAAAAAAAAAACTGTCAATAATAGCAAAACAAGGAGCAAACTTTGAGAGGGAGGGGGGCTCACCTATACTCCAGAAGCAGTCATCAGGTTTTACAGCTTGATCTAATTCTCCCTACATGAGCAACATCAGCAAATCAAATGAACATCAAGTGTAGAAAAATGACTAGTAAAAGTACCAAACAGACACTAAATGCATAATACTTACATCAATTACTGGAGGTTGACCCTTCAATCCAACCTTAAGATGGTTCTTCTTTATGTCACACACAATGAATCTGGATTTTGTTCCAGGAGGTATGGGAACATTGACATTAACCTCCTGTAGAGACTGAGTCCATGAGTAGTTCTCTAGATCCAAGCCATTTCCTTTGTTTGGAGCTGCGTAAGATGAACAAGCACGTGATCAGTTCAATAGTAAATCCAGTAACCAAATGGTCCTACTGAAGTGATCGTGAATGCTAACTTGACATCCTCTAACAGGCTCCACAGTATGGAAAAATCTCAAGTCTTTCTTTCAATCAAGCACAGAATGGCATTAGCATATAGAAGCAAAGCTTGCCAGCACCAACTAGCCAAAACAATGCACACCATGAGCAAACGAAAACTTCTTATTTGAACACCAAGAACTGGTAACATGGGTTCATGTTTACAACCCAGTGACACTCAAAAGTTGTCCTCTTTCTATGATAGGGAAAGGAAAGTTAGTGCAAATCGGTCAATAAAAAACCACTAAAACTATAAACGCAAGCAGAATACATTCTATGAATTAGGAAGGTCCCATTGAATAACAATTTTTCTGCATGTTATGTAAACATCAAAAACATGTATAAGATAGCAAGCAAAAACTTTCTATATTCCTATAACTTTTTTCTATTATCATACGTATTCAAGAACATTCAATTCAAACTAATTCATCACTCTTCAGTTTCAGAGTTTTCTGGTTGTGAAATCTACAAGGGGTCTTCCCTTCATCATTTTCTACTTCAAAACCCACATTAAAAACAGTTTCCAAAAAGTAGACCCCTCATTGTGTCATTGGCAGCAATGTCAGTTTACAAAGTGATAGTATGCACAAATTGTATAAGAGAACTAGATGCCTCCTTATAATTTAAATAATAGAATAAATATTTAAAAGGCAATGCTTGCAATTGATTCTTACAAAACAAATATGCAATATGCTTTAAAAAAAGTGTGACGTTCCTGAAGCAATACATACATGATGAACAATATGGTAGTCATCAGACTGGAAAAGCAAGTTCAACTCCAAATAAAAATAAGATAGTATTCCGATTCCACATTGAATTTGCAAAGATCCTCTCTGGACAGTAACTTTACTGAGATCAAATATCAATACCTTAAACAATCATTCATGATCAAAGAATAATTCCTTTGTGGAAGTTCCCACTGTGTGTCAGTGGAAATCTATCACGTAGGAGACAGATTGCTTGACAAGAACACACCCCTTTGTGAAAACTCATCTATCTAATTTTATTAGACAAATTGAAAATTTCAAACATAACTGATCTAAATAGATCAATCACCAATACCCGTTACCTCACAACTCTTACACATCGAATTGAATCTCTCAAATCTAAACTGGTATTCTAGCCTGGAATTCAAACTTCTCTCTTTTCTCTCAATCTGAAGAGCTTCTCTCAATTTTTCTCTATGCAGGCGCACATATCCCATGTCTTCTAACTCAACGATTCTTAAGATACTTTGTAGAACAATCCCTTTGTCTTACAAAAGAAAACCAGAATTCCCATTAATGAAAACGATAATTCAAAAGATGATACCTCTATACTTGGACTTCTCTTCCTCATTGCCGTCCGCTTTAGTTGCTTGCTCCTTGCCCTTCTGTTCTGGCGTCACCTCCATCGGCTTTTCTTTCTTGTCCTCAAGCGGTTTTTCTTTCTTAACCTCCTCCTTTGAAACTGAAGCCGAAGCTGACCCCGCCGGATTCTGAGGTATCTGCTTCCCGTTTGCAGCCTCTCTTTCCTTGTTCCTCAAGGCTCGAAATAAACCAACGACCTCCTTCTCAGCTGATTCCTGCTTCAAAAATTCTGTCTCCTTAGAGACGAATTGGAAGGCTGATTCCAGAAACTTCAGGGGATTAGAGGGATCGAGCACGCTACTGAACGGCACACTTTGCTTCCGAGGTGACTGCTGCTGTTGAGGGGCCTCCTCTTCGTACTCGGACAGGATCGCCATTAGACTAGAAAGTAGAAATTACAAGAAAGACTAAGTATTGCGATTGCGACGACGGAGATCAAAGGTCTAAGTTGAAGGAGTAGAGAGACTCAAGGAGGGGAAGAACCAGGTTTCATAAGAGGGTTTAGGGGAAACGAGAAATTGTAGAGGAATCGAGAAGGTTTTTTTTTCCTTTTTTTGAAATCGAAGAGGAATAGAAAAGGTGTCTCATTGGATGGGTTTTTCGAAAAAAAAATAAAGGTGTCTCCTTTCTTTTTCGCAAATAAAGTTTATCACTTGTTTGTTCAGATATACCTTATTTATAGGAAAACCAGTATAAGATTAATTCATAATTTTTTTAACAAACATAAACCAGTTGATGGTCAGAAAATTATTTCTTTCCAAAAAAAATTGTGCAGACACTTAAGCTTCAAAAAAATCATCACCCTATCTAGTGGATATACCATGGTGTAACTGTCAAAACCTCATCAAACTCTTTATTTATGCAATTGTTAGAAATCTTGGATTTTTATATTCCTATTGTAGTACTAGATCACTCGAATGTTCGGTAAAAGATAACGTGTTGTATAAAATCATATAACGGAATACAAGTGGTGTACTTATTTCCTCCCTCCTTATATTCTATACTCTCTCGTTCTCTCAATTTTATAACATTTTATATTTGTATAGTCTATAAGAGACTATGATGAATGTGAGTCTTGGATATTAAAAACTCTTCATTATGTTCCTTGATGGAATCGGAATAAACATTAAAGAAATACTTATTTAATGATAAAGTATGCTTATATTGATGGAAACACAAGCATAAAAGGTGTCAAGTATATAAGTTGATATAGCGTAGAATTCAATATCATAAAACCCACAAAGGGGGATCGCGGGTTAGAGTACAACGAAGAGTCTAGGGTATCAAAATTAGAATCTGTAGACATGGGAGAAGGAGTAGGCTTTGAATTTAGCATGTATGTGGATAGAAGAATGTCGCGAATGTATTTGGTTTGGGTAAGGAGGGTACCTTATGAGGAGCGATGAACATTAACACCTAGGAAATATTGTAGAGGGCTAGTGGCAGAGATCGGAGGGTTTGGGAGGATGCGGTGAACAATATATCGTCAACATAGACAAGGATGAACATTAGTTCTCTGTTATGATAGTAGATAAAGAGAGATGAGTCAGAGAGAGAGGGTTTAAAACCAAATTCAACCAAAATGGAGCTTAGTTTAGCAAACCACGCCCTTTGGGATTGTTTCAAGCCATAAAGGGACTTCTTTAGGCGACAAACATGAGTAGGAAAGTAAGGGTGAACAAACCCTTGAGGCTGTTGTATGAAAATTGCTTCCTCTAATTCACCATGCAAGAAGGCATTTTGAATGTCTGCCTTATGCATGGGCCCTTTGTGGGAAGTGGGTAGAGAGATAATCATTCTGAATTGTAGCAATTTTCACCACTAGGTTGTAAGTTTCGGTATAGTCAACACCATAAGACTAAGAGAAGCCTTGAGCAACAAGGTGGGCTTTTCTCCTCTGTAGAGAGCCATCTGAATTGTACTTTGTCCTCATGATCCTTTTTGTCCCTGGTATATTCATGCTAGGATTGTAGAGAACTAATTCCCAAGTTTATGTATCAATGAGAGCATCATATTCCTTTTTTATCGCCTCCCTCCATTCAAGATAGGCCAAGGCTTGTTTAAAAGTGGGCTCAGTAGGAGTAGGTGGGTTTATGGTGGTGGGTGGTGGTGAGATGTGTTTGAGGCCAAGGGATGGTACCGTCAGTGAAGACCTTGGGTTCAAGAGAGTTGGTCTTGTTTATGGTGTCCATGGGGTGAATATTGGGAGCATTAATAGGTGGTTCTGGTAGAGCAAGTGCATGGGAAGCAATACTGGTAGAGGGAACATCTTGGGATATAGGAGAGGTGAGAGGACTGGGTGTAGAGGCAGTGTCATTTGTGGTGGAGCCAGTTGATGTGGTAGGGTTTATAGAGGTGTGCATAGTTTGAATAGTAGGAGATAAACAGAGAGCATCAATAGCACAGGTTTGGGAGAAGGGATGTGGGCTGGGCTTAAATATGGGTTGTGAGAAAGGAAACTGTTCCTCATTGAAAGTGACATCCCTTGAAATGATAATTTTTTTGGTGATAGGGATATAACACAAATATCCAGTGTGAGATGAAGAGCAACCCAGAAAGATGTGTTCCTCTGAAAGAGATTTTGTGAGATTGTGTTGGTCTGAGGTTGGGCTAGCAGGCACTACCAAAGACCCTGAGTTTGAAATAATCAGGAGCACAATGGAATAGAAGTTGAAAGAGAGATTGATTGTGTAGGACTTTTGAGGGGGTTCGGTTGATAAGATATGTGGAGGTGAGCACAGCAAATGACCAGAAATGCAGAGGCATATATGTTTAGGCTAGCATACTGAGAGCTTTGTCCATAACAAACCTGTGTCTAGACTCCACCATTCCATTTTGAGGGTATGAATAGGGGCAAGAAATTCTATGAACAATACCCTTCTCGTTAAAGAATCTTTTGAGAGCAGTGAACTCTCGACCACCATCTGCTTGGACAGACTGGATGGAAGAGGAGAATTGAGTCTAAATCATCTTATGAAATATAGGAAACATATGAGAAATATCAGATTTTAGCCCAATAGGATAGTACCACATGTAACGAGTGCAATCATCAACAATTAACAGATAGTATTTATAACCATCAGTAGAGGTATAGTGAGTGGGGGCCCAAAGGTACATATATAATAATTTAAAAGGAACCATAGATATAGTTGAAGTTTGAGGATGGGGCAGAGCATAGGTTTTTCCCTTAAAACAAGTAGAACAGAAACCAATAGTATAAGTTGTGGTAGTAGGTAAACAAAACTTATTTATTGTGAAGAGTGTTTGAGTGAAGAAAGGATGACCAAGGCGACGGTGCCATGTGTCAAGGCTAGTCTTAACACCAAGAGTGAGGCTGGGGGCATGAACTTGAGGGCCGAAACTCTCTGTTGGCAAGAGATAAAGTCATCCTTAACTGGTCCTTATGGGAGAGTTGTTCTAGAGACACAATCATTCAAAAGAAAAATTAGGATGAAATTCAAAAAAGACACCATTTTCTTTGGCAAATCTATTAACAAAAATAAGACTTTTATGTAGGCCAGGGGTATGAAGTATATCAGATAAAAGATAGAAACGAGAAGAGGTAGAAATAACCCATTGTCCTATGTTAGAGATAGATAAAGAGGTACCATCCCCAAGGCTAACCGTATCAGTTCCTTGATACTCAGTGGCTCCAAGGTTTAACCTACTAAAATCACAACTCTTGTATCTGCAATCCAGGTGGATTAGGAAGGAGAAGAGCCATGTGTGGTGACATTTGCCTAGAAACTTTTGGGAGGAGGGGCTTGATAGGACTGATTAAATCTGTGGTAACAGTTACGTGCCATATGACCCATCTTGTCATAAATCTGACATTGAGGGTGATTGTCTTGATAGCCAGCAAAATTTTGAGTAGTAGCACCAGATCCACCAATCATTCCACTACTGTTGTTAGGACCAGATCTCCCAGCTGAATAGTTGCCTTTGCCCCTTGATTTGTTCGCAGTAGATCTATCAGTTGAGGTTTTACTTCTGTCACCATTGTATTTGGTGTAATTGGCCTCGATTTTTGATGTGTTGTTTAGGCTAACAGAGGTAGAGAGGGATTTGGTTTTCTCATTGAGAGGAACTTCCTGGTTCAGTAAATGACGTTATAATTGATATGGAGATAAGATATTAGGTTGTGTCGTGATATATGTTACCATAGAATCATAGTCAAGGAGTAGGCCATTCAGAAGGTAGGTTTGAATTTCTCAATCGGTAACTAGTTGGCCAGCAGAAGATAGGGCAAAGATAAGAACTTGAGATCTGTTAAAAAATTCAGTGATAGTTTTGGATCCAAGTTTTTTTATACTGGCTAGCTGACGATAACACTGGCCAATGTGAGCATTTGATTGAGCAGCAAAGATAACCTTAAGAGTGTGCTACATTTTGGCACATGAATCGTAACAGGATGTTTGGATGATAATAGATTATGAGAGAGAGGAAAGGAGGATACTCATTACCAATTGATCTTGAGTTTGCCACTTTGCATAATCTGCATTAACTATGCCATCTGATGTTATTGCAGCTGGACAAGGATTGCTGCCATCAATGTAACAGTAGAGGTTGTTTCCTCAAAGAAAAGACTGGATCAGGCTCTTTCATATCAGATAGTTGTCTACCCGAAGCTTAATCAAATGTGAAGTAGCCGCCAAGATCGACTAAGAGGGAGATTGTCGTGTGACAATCGTTGTGGTGGTAATGGGAGCGGAGGTGGTTTCAGTCTCGTGGCCGGAGGTAGCTGACTGAGAGACGACAACCATGGTGGAGGATCGAAAAAAATCAAGGGTTTAACCATATTCCTGCTCTTGATACCATACTAAATAACGAGAGGAATGTAGAAATATATGTGTATCGAATCTTTTCTAATGTATTACATTGCTAAACTATTTATAGTAAGTTCAGTTACATATATGGACTGAGTGTAATACTAGACTGAGTACAATTGTACAATAAAGATGGGCCTAGATAAGGGTGGGCCTGACATGGTCATGTATACGATCAACACAGTGTATCAAAGACTCACAGTGCAAAAATGGAGAAGCTTACTGATAAAATCAATGAATTGAAGGTAACGAGATAAAGATTTCCCTGTTTTAGGCTTTTGTTAAATAATATGCACATACATGATCATATCTAGGGTTCATTAGCTAACTATGTTAGCGCCCATTTCTACAAGAGCAAGTGAGTGAGTTGAAGGCAGATTTGGCCCAAGCCAAGAAAGGGAAGCCACCATTGAAGGATTTTGATGGAAATAAGAAGAGGAATTTAAGTCCAGGAGCGTAATTTTTGAATAATGCTTTGATTAGCTAGTTTAATCGTTTTTTTAATATTTGTTATTGCTACTACTGAAATGCAAGGGTAACAAGTATGTTTGATAATGGTGTACAGGATAGAGAAGAAGATAGCACAAACAAATGCAAATATTGAGGAGATGGAACGTGACATGCGCACCAAGGAGGAGCTGAAAGAAATAGCTTTAGGAACATCTAAGATTAATTGTCTGGACCCAAGGATCATAGTTGCTTGGTGCAAGAGGAATGAAGTTCCCATTGAGAAGGTCAATCACACTATATTATCTTGTTTTGAATCACGTTCTATTTTCTTGCAGACATGAGTTTGGTTTGAGCTTCCTTATGTTATGATTAATTATCTCTCTTTTTTGCATATTTTTAAGAAGTCTCTTCTAGCAAAGTTTGTCTGGGCAATGGACGCTGGACCCAACTTTAGATTCCGATTCCACTAATTTGATTTCTTGAATCTTTTGTTTTGGATTTTTTTCCGACTGAACAAGGAATCCTCTGTATCTCAAGAGAAATTTTCTTTCTTTTGAGAGCTTGCAGATAAGTGTAAAACAATAACGCGGAAAGATAACAATTGTAGAGTGTAACACCCCTACCGCTAATACCGTCATTACCGTCCAATCTCATGTACTTACTTACCTTCGCAGCGGATACTTACTTACACAACGGTGGGTGATACAATGTCGTTAGCCACCCACGCGACTAACAAGGCTACTACTACTACATACAGCATCGGTCTGATGGACCGGAATATCCGAGTACTACACAATTACACACATTCTCCAATTACCATTCAAGTACTACAACTGCCCATTCAATACAATACTCCATAAGTTCAATACAATTTAATACACCGAGTTTACTAAGATCCTTATACAAATACAATACCTCTTTCAATTTCGTACACACTCATTAAGAGTCTAACATCTACCCATTCCTCACAAGCTACTTACTTTCTAAGTACAAGGTATACCCCTTGGTACACTTCTACATCAAGGCCATAAGCCTTATACAATGCACTACTATCTACATTTCACTCCTAGCTATTCAAACTTAGCTGTCGGTCTCTTGCTGTGATCATGTCCGCTTCGGGTACCTACACACTAAAAATGTTGCCCCTAGGGGCTCAGCTTTCGCTGCATATGACTTCCACATACCCCGCGTACTAGCGAGGGTACGCCGACCACTTGGTCGAATACATGCAATTCATTTTATTCATACATACATGCATACATGCTTTCATACAAAATACTACAATACTTTACGCAAGGAATACATACATACACTTCAATGCATACAAGGAAAACCATACAAACCAGCCGATACTTACTTACCTTTCCCAAAATACGCATGCACAATACATACGCAATACATACACAATACACAATACTTGTTAGCTCCATTTGTCCACCCGGGTTAATCGGGTGGAGATTACTCTTTTACTCGGGGTCAATGACTTACACCAGCCAAGACCATTACTCATACAATACTTTACTTTACTTACTACTTACTCAAGTCAAGTCATCGAGACCTCCGGCCCGGGGACTACTCTGTCCCACCACCGGGATTTACTTGGTTCACTAATCCAGGATGCTACCCATTTAAGGGGTTTGGGCCGTGGACAAGTTTAAGAACCAGCAATCGGATCCAACCTCTTGTGTCTCCTCATCCTCACGCGTGGCCGAAACTATATCGGACTTCTACTCATTCCAATTTACTCAATACTTACGTTAGGAGTTAGGTTGTTAGGAATTAGTAGAAGTCACACTTCCAAGCCACACAACAATTCAATACTCCCATACACATACATACAAGGCATAATACAATACACAATACACTACAAGGTACATACACACTTCATCTTCATCCATTCATTTCATGAATTATACAAACTAGTGTTCAATACAATATATATCAAGAACAACCTAAAGCAAGCACAAGTAAGTGCAATATAGTCTGATTCATGCATTTATCTTATTTAGGTGATCAAATAAGCACACAAATCGGGGTAACCAGGTTAGGATACAGAGCATGAAGAAATCATACCTTTCACCGTTGATTTTGGACTCACCGACTCCCTTCGGTGTTTGACTATTCAAATCCTATCACATACATAGAGTTGGGTGGTTAATTATCCATTTTAACCTTACTCATTACTTTCCCTACTGTTTCCCAGTTTATACTTACTAACTCATTGTTACTTAAATACATTTACTTATGTTACTTTCTTAAAATTATTTCCTAGGCTTGTTCATGGCCTTAATGACCTTTAAACATCATTAATTAAGTCTTAATTATCTTATACTACCATTACCCTTCATTACCCTACCTTAGATTAGCTTAAAAACACATTCTGTGAAGGTTTTAGTGTGGTTCAGGTTGTTGTCCGGGTTTACAAACCCGGACCACCATGCTTGTACAACTCTCGGGTATGTTTTATGTATGGTCCGGGTTTAGGTCATAGTTTACAAACCCGGACCATGCGTTTGTAAATACTCTCGGGTGTGAATTTGAGGTGGTCCGGGTTTAGGTCCTGGTTTACAAACCCGAACCACCACTTCTATATTACGTTCTGTATTGTTTTTAGCTTGGTTCGGGTTTCTGTACTGGTTTACAAACCCGGACCAGTTGCAGTTTTTACATATATGCTAGTTTTTTTATTATGTTTCAACTCCAAACTTATACCAACCTCTTACCTAATATTCCTACATATAATCTAGCATGTTTTAACATTGATTAAGCACTTTAAACTAGCCCAATCCATCACTATACCAATCTGTTACATAATGCATTCCTCTGTCAATTTTCTCCACTGTTACAGTTTTCTCCTTCAACAAATGCTACAGATTTTTCCTTTCTTCTTCCCACTAATCCTATGGCTCTTTCATTGCCTCATTTGCATTATACTCAACCCAAGTCTTACTCAGTACAATACTCATTTTACTAAATTCTACACACTAATTCTTCCTTGTTTCTCCAACACATTCCAACAACTCTTGCTACAGATTTTACATCCTTTAATTCTCATACAACAATTACCACTCCATGGTCACTAAACCTCTCTACAACCCCAATACATACCTTGGTTCTCCCTTTTACCAAGTCATCCATAAATGCACAATTCCTACTAAAATTTTGCCATAGTTCACCTACATTTCTTACTTATCCACACATATTCTTTCTCATCAAATCCATTCCTAAACTAGCCACACCCATCCAAGGGTCCTACCAGCAATCAAAGCAATACTCAATACATCTTTACTCCATCAAAGCACAATACCAATACTCATACACAATTTATTTGGCTCTAAGGCCTACAATCCACATACTTACTCACAAATACTTAAAACTTCCACAAATTCAATACTAATACATTATTTGGGTTCTTTAATTAGTTTTACCCATTCCCATTACTCTAATGCATTTAAAATTTAGCATTAAGAAGGAGCTCTTACCTTGAGCTTATAATTTCCTCCATTCTTTTCCAATTCTCCTCTTCCTCTCTTTCTTGCCCAAATCGGCCATATGGGGAATGGAGTTGCCAAACTCCATTCCCATCACCCAAAGCACACATAAACAAGTGTAATTAAAATACTAACCCTTAGATTTATATTAATTCATTGAAGTGCTTAAAACACAATTTCTAGGGTTTACCTTTGGAGTGTTTTAGGAGGGGTTCTAGCCCTTGGTTCAAGAAAGTGATTCCACCACCATTGCAAGGTTGAAATTATGCTCAAAAGAGAGAGAGAAAATAGAGTGTTACATAGGGCAAAAATCAGCTATGAAGGAAGATGAAGAAAACATGAGTTTTTCATGTAGATTTTTACCTTAATGGAGAGAGGAGACTCCAAGCTACCCATTGATGCTATTTTCTCTTTGAATGGGGAAAACCCATGGAGATGAACTTCCTCATTTTTGGATTTTGAAAAGAGGGAAGTGTAGAGAATGATGAGGGGAGTAAGAATATGTAATTATTTTTACATTTGGAGCTCACATGGAGAAGAAGAGGGCTGCCATTGTTGTTGTGGGGAGCTTAAAAATCGCCAGCCTTGGGAGGAAGAAGAAAGAGAATCGGCTGGGAGGGAAGAGGAAGGTGAGAGAATATAGAAAGGTGAGGTGAGAGAAAAGGTAAGTTACTTTTCTACTTTTTCCTCTTTTTGCTTTTTGTCTCTTTATTTAGTTAGCTAGTGTGTGTGTGTGTGTGAGGGGTTATTTGACCCATTAAAACCGGCCCCCTACTGTTATACTAGTTGGAGCATTTTTCATCTTTTACAGAAAACACTCGTTAATGTACCCGGTTTAGGACTATTCACTAACCGGGCCTGTTTTCCGGATATTTCTCATTTCTTTAATTTTATTGGTAATTAAGCTTCTGTTAATTCTTAATTATTGTTATTTAATGATTTATAATTTTACGGGTTCGTTTGACCACTTAAAGTCACGTTTTCGGGTTTCCTCGAAAAACGTGCGCTAAAGCTCTAGTAGCGTTTTAATACATTATTTGGATCCGTTTTCTTCGGGAGTTGTTTCCATATATTATTTAGGTCTTATTAAGCCTTTAGAATCCATGTAGTACGCTAACCGAGGTCTCATACCTCCTATGGTTATTTAACGCTTATTTAGCGTTTTTCACTTTTTAAACGTTTCTTTATTTCTTTTTGGATTTATTTTTCCTTACCAAAATTACTTAGACATTATTAGGCCCTTAAATACGTATTAGAATTATTTTAATCGCTACATTTAAGTTCGGGGATTTCATAGAGTCACCTATTACTTCTAATAAAATTCAAAGCAAACTCAACTCTTTATAACTCAAGCGTTAAAGAATGCATTACCACCCTCTTAGCGGTTTCTTTGTAAAGGTTAATTTTGTTATGAAAGAAAATAAATTGAGATATTGTCATTCTTATTAAAAATTAACCGAGATTTGTTTGATTAGTTAGGGGTGTGCATGGAATTTTGTTATGGATTACCTTCAGTTATCCTGAAATTTATTTGCATTTGTTGTACAGACAAAAAATGATATAGTTTTCATTTACGACCTATAGTTTTCTTTCCCTTAGGCAAATATACAATCTTCCAAGTGTTGGTAGCTTCCAGGGCGTTTAGTTAATTCTGCATACCCTCTCGCCATTGTGTAGAAACAACCGCTTCTTTATATAATTGTGGCTCCTCTTTCATAATGCGATCAAACGTAGCATGTGAAGCGGTCACAGTGAATGCACAAGAAACCCCAGGCTTAGTATCCGTCAAACTTTGGCAATCCTTCAACAAATTCTCATGTTTTCCTCTATGATAAACACACACATATCCTAGAAATGAGAAAAACAAACATAATCATCGAGATACCCAGGCTGATGACTCTCACGGCTAGAGAGTTGAAAACAACCTTCTGATTCGCCCACATGATCCGGCTCGACCACCACAGATGGCACAACATCTTCAATAGGAGGATGAATAACGATATTATCATCAGAGGAAGAACGCACAAGGGGGCTGGGACTATAGACTTCCCAATCCCAAGGAAACTGTTCAGAAGAGTCAGCAGCATGCCCTGGAGAATTAGAAAACACAACCTGGTCTTTTGTAAAAGGGAAACAGTGGGATGAAACTTCACACCCTGTAAACTGTAACTTGCCGGGTATCCAAATTGTATAACTTATGCCCTTTCTTCCTGGGTTCTTCACCCAAATAAACATAAGTCTCAGCCCGCTGACTAAATTTTCCACCTTTGTCACCAACAAGAGTTCTATAACATAAGCAACCAAAAGGTTGTATATCATCATAACAAGGCTTTGTGTCGTAAAAAGCTTCAAAGGGAGTCTTCCCTTTCAAAGCCTTTGAAGGAGGCCGATTAATCAAATAGGTTGCATGCAAAATACATTCGCCTCAGTAAGCAAGCGGAACCTGAGATTGAAAGAAAAGGGCTCTGACGGTCTCAGGAAGGTACTTATGCTTCCTTTTGACCATGACATTTTACTGAGGAGTATAAGCACAAGTAGTTTGATGAACTATTCTTTCTCAAGCGAAATAAGATCTCCCTTCATCCGAACTACCCAATTCTTCTTCATTATCACTATGAACCACTTTTACCTTGGCATCAAACTGACATTCTACCAACTTAAGGAAGCATACAAGATGCTTCACCCTTGTGTTGTAAAAGTTGAACCCAAGTAACTCTGGTATTATCATCTAAAAACAGATGAAATATTTATAACCATTATAAGTGGTGACATTAAATGGTCCCCTAACATCCACATGAACCATCTCAAAAGGTTTATGGGTTTTAATTTCTGAGTGCCCAAACGGAAGACATTGAGCACGAGCTTTGTAACAAATTTCACAAGCATAATCTAACGGAACATCATTACTCTTTATAAGTCCCATTTGAACAAGCTTCTAAAATGGAACATGACCTAAACTGTAATGCAACTCCACAGACTTGGCACTAACTTCGGGCACAAGACTAGAATGTTGATGACCAGCTGTCCCTATCGTGCCTCTATAAACACAAAAAACCTGACTACCTCGTTCTGCCTTTAAAATATAGAGACCTTCCTAATCCAACCCTATGACCTCAAGTTTCTTTGTGATAGAATCCTGTGTAAAACAATATTTCTCACAAAATACGAGCAGCTGAGCAATTTATTTTACTAACCTTTAACGAAGAGTAAATTGAACATAAAATCTGAGGGGTATATGTTATAACCCAGGCTTCGGTTTTGTTACATTAAGTTGGATTACATTCTTTCTATTTTTTTATTTTTTTAGTTGGGTTATTTTATGACATTTAGGACATCATGGGCATTTGTGCAGAAGAGAATGTTAAGGAGGTCCTTTCCTCTTCTTTTTTTGGTAAGGGTTCTAAAAGAGAAAAGCATTTCCTTATTTCTCTTTTTCCCAATCAGTTCTTCATCGAAAGTTTTCTCCCGTTTTGAGCGTGTGTTCTCTCTTCTTCTCTTCAGAGCAGTTCTTATCCTTCTCTTGTGTGTAATTGTTGCCGGATTTCTACGATGTTGCTGGGCTGTTGTGCTGCTGTTGGGTTCCTCTATTTGTCCCTCAGGTTCGATTGCGTTTTGGGTTGAGTTTGGCGCGGTTTTGGTGTAGTTGTGTACTTCCTCTTTTCTGATTTTGGCTTGTGATTGTGCTCATCAATGGTTGTGATGTCTGCATTGGTCTGCGGGCTGTTGTGGGGGTTCATCTACTTCTGATTTGTGGGATTCTTCTACCCTAATTCGAGGTAGGTGATGGATTCGATGGGTGTGTTCGACTATGGAGATTAAGAGTTCGGGTTCAATTATTCGTTGTTAAATGTGTTTTGGTGATTGGTTTTCCCTCTTTGTATGCCATTGTTTTACTGCAACCCCCCCCCCCCCCATGGATCTATGTGGTTTCGTTGGAAATTGATTAGGTGAATTTTGGTTTCGATTTGAGGAGATTTATGCAAAATTTCGTGACCGTTTTCACCACCTTCGAACGTCTGTCTGAACTTCCATGTTCAGACAACCCTTATGTGCCTTCTGTTTTCTACGTACTAACTTGTGTCCGAGCATTTGTCTGAACTTCCATGTTCGGACGGCATGCGAGGATGAAGTCCGGGTTTACAGTTCGGCTTGTGTCCGAACTTGTACGCTCAGACACAAGTTTGGACACCCCTTCTGCTCTTCTGTATTTTTGGGTTCGACACATGTTCGGACTCCACCACGAGTTTTTTTTTTCGGAACTATGTCCGAACTTCAATGTTCGGACATATGTTCGGACACCTTTGGTTTCTACTCACGACTTGTGTCCGAACATGTTCGGACATTCATCTAGATTTCTGTTTTGAGTCTCGACTTGTGTTCGAACATGCACGTTTAGACACATGTTCGGACAAGCTTCAGTTTCTGTCTATTGTCTAATGTGTTCATTTGAACTCTGTTTCGGTTTCCGTTTGCGGGGTTGTGTACTCCTAAAGATGTTTAAGTATTCTAACCTTTTTGTGGTGCCTATTTTATGCACTTATGCTTTGTAAGATAAGCTTCTGTTTTGGGACCTAGTTTTCTCTGCTTCTGAGCCGTGGATGGCTGGGTCTAGGTATCCTGTAGCGCACTGTGTAGGACGTCCTTCTGTTAATCACTCACGGGTCTCTCCCCTGTTTTGTTCAATGGTGTCCACCATTTCTATAATGTGGGATCTTCTGATCCTAGGGACTTATTTCCATTCTGTTTATATGCACTGAGTACTAGGGTCTCACTCTGTTTTATGACTTCTGAACGTTCTGTTTGTGCCCTATGAATTACGCGCTTGTTTTATGATAAGCGTTGACATATTCTGCTATTTAAATATGATGGTAGGAATATGTTTCCTTCTGCTTTTGGCTTTTGGGTTATGCTCATGTTTTCAGTTGTTTTAAGCATGCTTGTTGTGAAGTTTATCAGCTACTGAGTGTGTGGTTGTTCACCCCCTCATTTCCACAAACCCTTGCAGATTGATCAACAAAGACTCGCTTCTGTTTCTGAAGACCATAGTTTACTTTACGATTTGTTAAACTTGTGTTAGAGCTTCGACTTTTGTAGCCTTCTGGCCTTTCTTACTTTTCTTTTGAATTGAGTCATGGGCCTTTGTTTATGATTTGTATATGAACTAGTACGTTGGGGCTTGTAAGATATTTCTCCTTCATTTAAATGCAAGTATCTTCTCTGTTCGTTGAGCATTTGGTCAGTAGTCTTGCGTATCTTGGATAGTAAGTGTGCAGCGTGTGATGACCTTAGAACTAAGCCCGGTTTTGGGGTCGTTACAGTATAGCACATCTTTAACCCATAAATCTTTTCCCAATTCCACATCTTCAACCATAGAAACAACCTGTGGCCTATCGACAGGCAAAACCACTAACCTGGAGTGTGACAAAATTCTCCAATTGACAAAGAAATTATGAGCTCCAGACATATGATCTGTTGCCCCAATGTCCAATATCCACTTTGTAGAAAAAATGTGACTAGTTTATGAATTCTTACTCAATAAGCAAAGACTTGCCAATTTCCTTCCCAGACGAATCGACATACAGAGGATCTGAATAACCTATCGCAATTGTCTTGGCCCCAGGCTTCTTTTCAGTTCCTTTTTCGCTAGCTATGTCTGTCTGATGAAATAACTACGATCGTTCTGCAACAATGTTTTTCAATTTGTCATAATCTAAAAGAAAAACATTGAATCTTGCTATGATACCATAATGGATTTGATAGAAATCTGATAGAAATTTGATATAAAAAAGGAAGAGATTGTTTTCTTATCCAGATGTTGTCTTGTTGTCCATGGCATACTTTCCTCTTTATAATCCAAGGGATAGAAAAAAACCTAAAACTTTGCATATGCCCACTTGATTTTAAAAAAAAACTCTAATAATGAAGACTTTACATAAAGTAGAGTAATAAATTGACGAAACTTAAGAAGCTGATGAATTGGGCGAAACTGAATAAACTTAATAAACCGACGAAACTTAAGAAACTGAATAAACTGACGAAACTGACTAAACTTAAGAACACACTTTAGATATTCCAACAAAATGGCCTTGTAATTTAATGGTAGCCACGATTTTGGTCCAGTCCTGTTTCGGTTTGGTTCCAAATAAGAGTATTTGGATTTAAAATCAGTCAAGATTGATTATGGAGCGGTTCCGATTCCTAGGGGGTGCATACGGGTTGGGATTCGGTTAAAACTGGTATTGACAGGTTCTTGACTTGTTCCGATTCCGGTTTCGGTTTCAAATTTAGTTCCAATTTTTTAAAAAATTTTCATAATGGAGGACAGAAGTTAACTATGGTTTTGACCGGTTCCAGTTCTGCTTGTGGTTCTGATTCTTCATATTCATCCTTACACCAAATGTATGGGTTCCGATTCCAAGGCGGTTCCAGTTCCAGGTCGGTTCCGGTTCTAGTTTCGGGTTGGTTCCGGTTCCGGGTCGGCTCCGATTCCGAGTGGGTTCCGGTGCGGTCCCAAATTTCAAAGAGTGTATTTGGATTCGCTTCACTAAGTGTCGGTTTCGCTTCCAAACTGGTTCCTGACCAGTTCCAGTTCTAATCAATTCCTGTTCGATCTAACGGTTTCGGTTCGAATGGGTTCCGTTGGCCACCACTTGCCTTGTAACTGGAAAAGAATGATACCATTACTTATGTGGTTATCTATTTGACATGTTGATTGGACGGTATATGTAATACATGGGTAGTGCAAAAAATTATATTTAATTCTATGTAGTTATATAAAATTTTAAGAAAAAATATATTATGCACCTATCACGAAGTTTGTAAAATTACTTTACACACTCTCAAGTTTGTCAACTATTTAAATCCGTCACCTTTGACTTGATTGACATTAGATAAGAAGCATGTCACCATATTTTTTTTGCATTTTATTCAATTTAACCAAAAAAATATAAAAACAAACACATTTAAAAACAAATACTAGAATTCTAAAAGAATACTAGAAGATATAAAAAATTTACTAAAACTTTGTGAATTTACTAGATTGTAAAATAAAAGTAAACAAATTTAACTTCTATAAATCCCATAAATATTTATAAACTTCGGAAAAAATATTTATATTTAAAATTTATATAAATGTTTGAATATGATGAAAATTATAATTACAATTAACAGGCATTTTATTTTGAAAAATTAGAGTTGCAAAAAGAAGTTCAATTATAATTAATACTTTCAATGACTTTCATAGTCTTGATATTATTGACGATTTTCACAGCTTTTTCAAACATTGTCATTCTCTGAATATATATAAGTTCTGAATAACTTTCTATAGGGGTAGCATTTGGATTGGATAATTTGGATTTATCTAAAATCCAAATTAACCGAATTTTTTTTTTGAATTTTTAACCGAATTTTAAATTTTGGTTATTCGAATATCCAAATTATAATTTGGTTCGAATTTTGGTTTTAAGCTTGTTAAATTCGATTAACCGAATTATCCAAACTTTTTTTTTAAAGAAAAACCCTACACTTTTCCTTAATAGTTAATACTCTTTTTTTTTTGTTAAAACTACGGAGGCATTGCCTCATATATTACTTCTCATAATGCGCACATCCTCATAC
Source organism: Limonium bicolor (assembly GCA_023374045.1). Lineage (NCBI taxonomy): Eukaryota > Viridiplantae > Streptophyta > Magnoliopsida > Caryophyllales > Plumbaginaceae > Limonium > Limonium bicolor. Next base: position 329,295,676 of record CM041776.1, on the reverse strand, counting down.
AACAGGTTTAGGACATCATTGGGTGGGGTGACTAATACAGGATTATAGAGCTGGATTAGTAGACTAGTTTTTGCCAGGAAGTCGGCTACTATGTTGCAGTCGCGTGGGCTGAACATCAGCGACACCTCCCAATTCCGGGCAAGGAGAACGTCAAAATTCATAACCCTATCTCGCATTGCTCCAATGCTTCAATTATATAATGTCATACTATTCTTTTTTCATCAAATTAATTATATATAATTGGTTTTTTTGGAACATCGTTCATCGCTGCTCACCCCTAGTTTGATGTAACTAGTCTAATGTTTGAGTGAGTTCTTTCTGTTTCTGTTGTGATGAATTGGCAACTAGGGTATTCACAATTTTCTAGCATCTTATGGTTATTACTACTGCTGATGATCAACATGAAACAAAAAATGTGTTTGGTTTTTTTTTTAAAAAATCGGTTAACTAAAATCCAATTTTAAAAATCGGTTTTCGGTTTTTTTTAAAATTTCGGTTAACCGAATAATCCAAATGCTCACCCCTAACTTTCTATTAAAGTTTGGAAGTTTCTAAAGTTTCGTAGTCCACGGAAAAATTATGAAAAATAAAAAAGGAATAAATATAATGAAAATATAGTGGGATTTCAGAATTTTAAACGTTTCTGTGGAATTTCATGTATTAGCCAATAACATGGTGATATTTCATTAAATTTCCAAAAAAATAAATAAATACGCCACCCTTAGTTCTGAAATTTATGTGTTTGAAAAATATTTGATTCAATGAAAAATCATTGTACTATCATTTACGGGTCATTTGGTACTAGGGAATAGCATTACAATTCTTGAAATTGCAGTTATTCTCATGTTTGTTACGGAGAAAACCTATTCCAGAAATCTAGTTTATTCCAATATGCTGGTAACTCACCAGGAATAGTATTCCTTGCTGAAATGCTGGGAATTGTTATTCCAAGCGAGTTAATTATCTAAATACTCGATAGAGTTAAAATATATGTAAATATTCAATTATAGTATTTATTTATTATCCTTTATTGATATTTTAGTTCCAATTAATTTATAATATATATACATATTAATTTATAAATAAATTATTTTTTACAAATTTAATAAAATAAAGAAATAAACCATTTTACTATAAGAAAATTTATTAGGTGTTATATATATTAAAATAAAATATTATGCATTATACATTAGTATTTAATTATAAAAAATCAAATATGTTAATACTTAAAATAAGGTTATTTTAATTTTAAATGGAATAAAAATACCATTTAAATTAAAAAAATCATACTAATAGTAAAGTAAATAACCATAAGTGAATATATATATATATGTATTAACACTTACTATTTCAATATTATATATTGTTCAATTGTTGATAAATTATTTTATTTTTTTAAGCATACATTTTTAGTTATAACAATATATTCTATTAAATTAAATATTACTAGGAAATTCGGAAACATAAATTTAACTTTAATACTGGATATACTAAGAAATGAAAAATAAAGTATATTAACATATATAATAACTTTGATATACAGTTAAAACCTAATAGTTTACAGAAATATTTTATAATTAATCATTACATAACAAGTGCAATACTTATAATTAATCATTCTGAAATATACTATGAATATTTTGTACTATAATAATTTTAATATAATGAAAAGTTTAAATTGTAATTTTATTAGTTTGTTCTTTTCCTTGTAGAATGTTTCATTAAATTTGAATAATTAGTAATAGTTATAAAAGACTATTTATCCGCATCTGAATAAGTAGTATGATACTCAAATTATATTAATCACATTCATATTACATGCTAATATAATGTTTCTTTTGTGTTCTATATACCCAATAATTATAAGTTTATATTCATAGTATCAATTTAACATTATCCATAACATTTATATAGTATAATTTTTTAAAAAATAATTTAGTGACTTATTTTTTGGATTTTTATAATTATGAAATGTAAACTTTATTAATTATTGTGTAATATATATATATATATATTTCAAAAAATATTTTAAGTTACTATATATCATTAAAATTTATAGTTTATCATACAACAAATAAAAATAATATGTTACATATCAACAGGGGCGGAGCCAGGAATTGATTGTTAGGGGGGCCAAAAATCAGTTAACAAACATTATTATTAAAAATATATAAAAATTGCATTGTATAACTATATATAAATTGTGTTATAAAATATTTAATTATTTAAATATAGATTTTGATTTATATGTAACTATGTATTATTGTCAAAGTTATTATTAGTATCATACAAGAGAACAATATATTAGGATTATTTCTCTGGCTTGTTGCTATGGGGGGTCTGAAGACCAAGGGTCTTCTTTTCTCGCGGGGTTTGGCCAGGGATGACCGATGCTTTGCTTGTGGGGAGGCTGAAGATACTTATCACGTTCTGAGATCTTGTAAGATCAACTCTAAACTCTGGGAATATCTACATAGCTTATTTCAGCTTCAATGGGATAAGGTGCATGGTTCTTTCCAAGAGTGGTTTGAATATAATCTGCAGTGTAATGTCCATACTTCATACTTTGGGTCTGCCTTATGGAAACAGATTTTTGCTATCACCTGTCATGCTATTTGGTTCTGGAGAAATAAAAAATTTCATGAAGAGCTCCCAGCTACAAGTGAGCTTCCTATTCAGATGGTGGAGAGCAGGATTAGGAGTTACCTGAATATCCCTGAATTGATTGACCTGTGCCATGTTTTCAGCCATCAACCTGAGCTGGTAAGATCTTGGAGTCCTCCTCCCATCAATTTTGTGAAGATTAACACTGATGCTGCTGTTTCATCTAATGGAATTGCGGCGGCTGGTGGAGTTAGTCGTAATCATGAGGGAATTTGGCTGTTTGGTTTCACTCATCTGTTGGGTAACGTGGATATTTTGGAGTCAGAATTATGGGGAATCTATGATGGTCTGTCCCTAGCGAAGAATAAGCACCTTCACCAAGTGATTATTGAATCAGATTCGCCTGAGGTCGTGGCCCTTATTAATAGTCCTCTTCCTTGTAATCATCGTTTGGAGTGTCTTGTAAAGGCTTGTAAAGAGTTGTTTCAATGGTTTCTCTCTTGTAAGGTCTTAGCTATTAAGAGGGAGGCTAATCTAGTTGTTGATGTTATGGCTAAATTAGCCTTATCTTGTAATAGGGGTTGTACTTTAGTGCCTAGTCCTCCTGATATGTGTACTCATCTGCTACGCTCGGATCTTTGTTCTGATCCAGTTAGCTAATTAATATATCTTCACTTTGATCGAAAAAAAAACAATATATTAGGAATTAAAAATTACTATTACATAAAAAAATGCCAAATAAGAACACTAATAACTTAGCAAGAATTAAGGAAAACAAAAGTAGGACTATGATAGAAAAGGCGGGGTGAAGTTGGAAATTATAGGATTAAAAAATAGGAAACATAAACTTATTTAACATATACCAACTCTTTTGACTCCCAAAAACTCAGAATTGGTCTCATTGATAAAAAAAATCTTTTTCAAATAAAAATTAGTAAACAAGTTTCAAGGTAGTAATCAAGTAATTAAGGAGTCAAGTGGCTGCAATGAAAATAAGAAACTAGAAAGGAAGTTCTATTATGTCACATGGCCTAATTTTGTTAAATTTACAAATATATGGATAGCCCAAAAAAATTGATAAATGAAATCAACTATTGATATGGAAAGTCTTCTTTGTATTATTTTTTAAATGATAAAATATGCTCACCAAACAATCTACTGGCTAAGATAATTAGAAAAACCCAAAAATTAAGGATATGCATTCTATAAGAGGACATATGGATGGAAGTGATCAGATTACAAACAACATAAATATGATAGAACAATCATGTCAATGACAAAACAATTGATGTCTAACATATTCACTTTGCAAGAAAATTGTCTTTTTATTTTCCAAGTGTCACTATTTATTGTGATTGGAGTACTACATTCAATTATATATAATTTTTTTTGTCAAAACTTTAGAGGGGCCAAGCCCCCTAACCTTACATGTAGCTCCGCCTCTGCTTATCAATGATAGATTTGTAACTGTATACTTTATTCCAAGTCTATTCTTGTCATTATTCTGCCAACTAAACAAAAAGACATCAAATTCCAAGTATTCAGATCATAACAACCAAATGAGGTCATATTAGTTATCTTATTCTAGGAACTAACATTCCAATACCCAACCCGTTAGTGTATCACCATATATATACGAAATAAATTTTAAAATTCTTAAAATATATTCATTATTTTAAATAACTTAAATTTAGATAAACAATTGTATAAAAAATTTATGTTCTAAATTTATATTTTCAAATTATAACTACTAAGTTTTAATATAGGGAAAATTACACCCCCCCCCCACCCATGGGGTTTGCCATATTTTCATCGTCCACCCACATGGTTTGCGAAATTACTTTCCCCACCCATCAACTCTTTAACCGTTTTTCATCTGTCAAATTCTATACAATTTCCGTTAAATTGTCCCACGTGTCAAGTGACATGGCAATTGACTAACGTTTGCTAATGTTGAGCTGGGTTTTGACTACCCCTTGGCATTTGACAGACCAGGGTTTCGACTACCCTTCGTCTCCTCTCCTCTCCTCTCCTCTATCCCGCGTTTTTCTCTTCCTCTTCATCTGTTCTCGAGCTGGTGTCGCCTTCCTCTTTCTCTTCCCTTGGTATGATTTCGAAACTTGCCTCGAATTCCCATCTGCATTTGCGAGTTAGGGTTTCCTATCGTGTTGTATATTTGGTCGATTCTACTGCCCTGCCTTTGCGACTGTGCGATTGTACTGGTTTCGACTAGTTGGTCTGATTTTAATAGTTGGGGGATTTGTCATCTCCCTCTGTGAGTGTGTGTCTCGATTTTAAGCCCTGCCTTTGCGACTGTGTGATTGTACTGGTTTCGACTACTTGGTCTGATTTTAATAGTTGGGGGATTTGCCATCTCCCTCTGTGAGTGTGTGTCTCGATCTTAAGCCCTGCCTTTGCGACTGTGTGTCTCTGTTGCTTTCGAATACTTGGTTTGAATTTGGAACTTGCCTTCTGGTATGTTATTTTGCACAGGGACTGGTTTGAATTTTGATGACTGATGTTCTCTGGTCACTGCATCTTCTGGCTGCAACACTAATGCAAGCCATCAACCAAACTGAAACTGGAAAAACTGAGAACGAGGGGCACTTCTCTGCGATTCATCGAAAATTCAGACTAGTTTCACACATGCAGTGACCAGAGAACATCAGTCATCAAAATTCAGACCAGTCCCTGTGCAAAATAACATACCAGAAGGCAAGTTCCAAATTCAAACCAAGTATTCGAAAGCAATAGAGACACACAATAGCAAAGGTAGGGCTTAAGATCGAGACACACACTCACAGAGGGAGATGACAAATCCCCCAACTATTAAAATCAGACCAAGTAGTCGAAACCAGTACAATCACACAGTCGCAAAGGCAGGGCTTAAAATCGAGACACACACTCACAGAGGGAGATGGCAAATCCCCCAACTATTAAAATCAGACTAAGTAGTCGAAATCAGTACAATCACACAGTCGCAAAGGCAGGGCAGTAGAATCGACCAAATATACAACACGATAGAAAACCCTAACTCGCAAATGCAGATGGGAATTCGAGGCAAGTTCCGAAATCATACCAAGGGAAGAGAAAGAGGAAGGCGACACCAGCTCGAGAGGAAGGCGACACCAGCTCGAGAGGAAGACGACACCAGCTCGAGAGCAGACGAGGAGGAAGAGAAAAATGCGGGATAGAGGAGAGGAGAGGAGACGAAGGGTAGTCGAAACTCGAAACCCTGGTCTGTCAAATGCCAAGGGGTAGTCAAAACCCAGCTCAACATTAGCAAACGTTAGTCAATTGCCATGTCACTTGACACGTGGGACAGTTTAACGGAAATTGTATAGAATTTGACAGATGAAAAACGGTTAAAGAATTGATGGGTGGGGAAAGTAATTTCGCAAACCATGTGGGTGGACGATGAAAATATGGCAAACCCCATGGGTGGGGGGGGGGGTGTAATTTTCCCTTTAATATATTTAAAGTGTCATATAAGTTGACACATATACAATAGTCAACTATCTACTAAGATGCTATATAAGCTAGCCGCTCAAACTCACAGTGCGGCTTGACTGCTTCTTCAATCATCTGATCCTTAAAAGGGAATTCATAGAAAGATGGAGGCATTTTTTTAAACGAGGAGCTATTTCATTGCATAACGATTATTGTACAAAGAGCAAAATCAAAACCATCATACCCACCATCTCTTCATTACAAATCCAGAGATCTAGCTATCGTCATAGCTCACCACCGACTTCAAATATCCTCTCCCACCGCTTCGACTTCCACCAGTGCTCTGCTTGTCGTTCAAAGCCGAAACGCCGACATGCATTATCAACCAACATGTGAATTCCACCAGCAATCTGTTCACATGCAGAACCACACGAGTAGTGTTCATGTCACCGATAGTCATCTCAACCTTTGCAGGTTGCATGTGTCTCATCGGCATGCCGAGGATGACAAGATGAGCAGATAAATTATTTCAACCAAAAAAACCGAGTTAGTGAATCGACCCATCCATTGATGCCGAGGATGACAAGATGAGCAGCTTCATCAATTTGCATGTGTTGAATCCAATAAAAAATCTTATCAACAGGAGTCTCTGAAGCTATGAATCGATCAAGCACCGTCAGAAGGTTTATGAATTCAACAGAGGAGGCAACCAGAAACATTTTTTTTTCTCAGATTTGGAACAAAACCATCACCACAACCACCAGCCTAGCCACTATTACTATCTTTAATTTGAAAAAACATAACATGCAAATGACTAACTTTTTGATAAAAGGACATAATAGACAAAGAAAACATGAAAAAGAACCCCAAAATAGAAGAGATAAATAAGACCATCAAAGAAAGTAGTCATGATACTACCGAACCCACAAGGATGTTTGAATCAGACGAAGCTAACCAATGGATAGTAGCTAGGGAAGTGTTGAGGTAAAGAAATAAAGAAACAAGAGACAAAGAGGGAAAACAATCTCTCATCGAAGAAAGAACCCTGAGCGTATTTACTTATGCTTTTAAATGGATTATAGACAGGTGGAGGCAGTTGAAACTAAGTAAATTACAAAATATGTCTTTGTAGAATAGACTCATCATATATGTAATCTCTACATCTTGGAGTATGTTGCACTTTGAACTTCTCCGCAGCTAGGCACTTTTTTAATTGAAAAATTCACTGGATACCACTAAAAACCTTGTTAATTCATGAAATACTACATTTTAAAAAAAATGTTTTGGGATACCAAAAAAAACTTTCAAAATTCATGGTATACCACAAACCTGTAACGAATGTTAAATCGTCCGTTAACTGAGGATGTGAAAAGACGATTTTGCCCCTAGTTCAATCTTTGCTTATAATTTCCAGTTCACATAATACCACACTTTAATTTTAAAGTTTATCGGATACCACAAAAAGATTTAAAATCCATGAGATACCACAAATAACGGTCAGAATGTTCCAACAACTATATTCCAATGGTATATTTTTTCTCTCACTTTGTCTAATGACTACTTTTATCATTTTTGCCCTATATAAGCTTTTTAAGTGGTTGTATCCTGGGAACCGAAAAATTTGTATAAGGAGGCCAACTGTGAAGAAAAGAAGGGCTGAGACTAGTGTTGATTCCCGGGAACAATCACAACCCTCGGCTATTGCTGGAACGTCAAACCTTTCTGCTGGTTCATCGTCTGCTGCAACGACACAAGGAAGAAAGAGGTGAAGAAGAAGCAATAAGGATGGACAATGAGATTCTTAAAAGTATGTGTTGTTTTATTTTTAGCATTTTGGTGCTTGCATATTGACAACTGTTGTTGTTTTTGTTAAGCTTGTTAAATTATGGAAAGATTAGGTAGGAGTTGCTATACCTTTTTGATACAACTACTGGGTTAAAAAAATATAGGCATGGGTACCTTTTTTTGTTTTTGTATATAGTACCTTTGTGGATTTTAAATAGATTAGTTAGGTGTTGCTACACATTTTTGGTACAACTGTTGGGTTTTACAAATATTGACGACATAGGTACCCTTTTTGGTTTTTTAATAAATGGGTACCTCTTTTAGGTTTTGGACAGCGAAGGTATAGACTTGTGAATGTGTTGTTGGTCTGTTATGCACAGTATGTACAAGTGTTGTTGGTTGTAATAAATCTTAAATATGTAAGCACTTTGGATGCATTGAAAATGCTATGAATTAAGCTAAATTGTCTACATGCTGATGATGCCATAAATAACAATGTTGCTGCCATATTTTATTACATTGTTGTCTCAACCATAAACATCACATTGTTGCCTCAACTATAAACATCACATTGTTCTTGCCATAAACACTATATCTTGTTGTTGATATTGAGTTACATCTTTCGAATACATATTTTCGCTGCCACAAACATTACAAAGGCAAACTTAGTTCTTTTAGTTCCTTTTTTATCTCCACTGCGTCATCTTGTATGATGAAGCCATGAGTGTATGCATAGATACAACCACTTGAATGACTTAAATCGTGCCAGAAGTGACAAAAGTAGCCGTTGGAAGAAGGGAGAGAAAAAATTTAATGAAGGAATATAGCCGTTGAAACATTCTGACTGTTATATGTGGTATCCCATGTATTTTAATTTTTTTTTTGTGGTATCTCGTAAACTTTAAAATTAAAGTATAATATCATATGAACTGGGAACTATAGGTAAATGTTGAACCAGAGGTAAAATCATATATTCGCACCCCTTAGTTAATGGAAAATTTATGAAAGCTGCTGGTTATCGTCATAGTCAAGATGATCATACACAATTTATTCGACACTCCCGCTTAGGTGGAGTGGTTATCCTGTTGGTGTATGTTGATGATATTATCGTGACAGAAAGTCATAAGCGAGAGGAAAAAGAGAGACTATAGAAACAACTGCAATATGAATTTGAGATCAAAACCCTTGGCTCTCAAGTATTCTTAGGAATTGAAGTAGTTCGATCATCCCCTGGAATCTTTATCTCCTAACAAAGTATATTACTGATTTATTGGTTGAAACAAGTAAGTCTGGATGTAAGCCAGTGAGTTCACCTATGGATCCAAGCCAAAAACTCAAGGGATCAGAGGATGAACCTACTAGAGTAAATGTTCAAATGAATCAAAGTTTATGTGTAAGCTGATATACTTAGCACATACTCGACCAAATATAGCCTATGTTGTTAGCATCCTTAGTGAGTTTATGAAACATCCCTAAAGATTATATAAATGATTAAGACTTAATTATAAAATCATTAAGGCTATTAAGTTAATTTATTAAGGATTTATGGAACCTTAATAATATGTACATGTAATTAATTATATGCTTCAAAAGGATTATTAAACCTTACATAAATAAAAAAAATTAAAGAATATAATTTAAGAGATGAATTAATTAACAAAGTCATGTGTAACATCTAATATACATTATTACTTGCAATGGTAACATGAATTAACCTGTTGAAGTGAGAGAGATTAATTAACATATTAATTCAATTTATGAGGTCTTGTCGGCATATAAAAGAATCGAAAATGATTTTGGGGAATATAGCTTCATTAACGTACAACCCAGTAAACATTACAACTCAACTAGACAAAATCTGGGGTCAAAACAGACCCATAATCGGCCCTATGCGAGGAAGCCCACTCTCACTTATTCCTTAATTTATTAAGTTACCCTTGTTAATTTGGAAACCCTAGCCGGCGACTAGGAACATACATACACACCTCTTTGTTATTTTCTCTCATTCTTTCTTTTTCTCATCTTACAAACCCTAAGGAGTCATAAGGTTAAACGCGAGGATAGCCGCGTTTGTGGTTATGCTCCAACTGGTTAATATATTGACCCTAGTTAACCAATAGAAAATGAACAAGTGTTTTAGGTCCCGTTCATTGGCTGATGGTTCAAAATCGTAGACATTAATTGGTCATAAATGTCGGACTCAAAAGCCCAAATTAAGTTGGTGTTGGAGAGTGGACCGTTCGTTTAGTAGCTTCATATTTGAAACTTGCGAGTTGTGTAAAAGACTAATTTGCCCATGATACTTGTTTCCCACCTTTCTTCTTCCTAAGAAAGCTGCAACCGCACCATCGTCGTCACTTGCTCAGCCACCTTCGTTCTTCAAGCTGCAAAAGTACACTCCTACTCCATGGTTGGTCAGGTAAGTTGCGCATGGTTCTCCCCCATTTATTACCAACTTTTTTTCTTCGTTTTGGTGGTTGGATGTGTGGTGGATGCAATTAATCCCTGTGTGGTTGCTGAAAAGCATATATCTCTTGTTTGACTAACAAACGCCGAAGACATGATTCACGTCGGAGTGTAAGTTTCTGCTTACCTTTTCTAGTTATTTATGTGAATCTGAATATTTATCTGTTCATGTCTGTGATGGGTAGTCCGGCAAAGTTTCCATCTTTGTGGTGTTTTTGTGCCGAAAAATAGCTAAACTTTATCTCCTAAAAAAAAATCTCAGGTAAAATAAGGGGGTACCCTTGTAATTACTTTTCCTTAGACAACAACTTAATTTCTAAACACAGCATATACAATATTTATGATAAATCTCACACAGCCGCGTTTCACGCTAAAAATTTGCAGATAATCACACAGATGTCTAATCCTTCACTAAAAGTAAAGCACATTAATGCCCACTTCAGCACATTAATGGGGTTATCGAACGACACCTTAGATGTGAGGGGTGGAAAACGGGTTCGCGGGTCATGTTAGGCTAAACCAAAACCCAACATATTTATTAAACGGGTTGACCCGACCCAACCTAACCCAAACCAATTAATTAATCATTTCCAAATATAAAACCCAAACCTGACTAGTTTACCAAACGGGTTGACAGACCCAACTCAATTAATTAATCGTGCCCAAATATTAAACTCAAACCTAACCCGCATAACCCGTTTAATCATATATAAGAAAATAATTTGACTAATGAACATTATTTTTTGTAATTATATGGTTTTATTAACTTTACTTTAATAAAAATTTTGATTTTTAATTTTTTTTATATCCTATTAATACTAAAATTTGATAAAAGTAATTAATCTATAATTTTTAAATATATTTATTAAACTACAAAAACGGGTTAGCGAGTTACACATACTAAACCTAAACCCAATACGTTTGATGATGCGCATCCACCTAGAAAGACTCTTAATGATAGATCGATAAATATTTTTAATGGTATATGGAAATAGACCTGGCAATTTGGGTCGCTGGGTCGGGTTGATATCAACCCTAACCCAACCCATTTAAAATATCATCAACCCAACCCAACCCAAAAATCGATGGGTCAGAAAATCATGACCCTAACCCAACCCGTTTAAAATCCTTCAACCCTAACCCAACCCACCCAACCCATTTTTTAAGTATACAATAAATTAGATGGATTAGGAGTAGAAATTAATAAAAAAATCCAAAAACAACTAGTGCTAGCTGGCACACTAATTATGATGAAACAAAAAGATAAGAAGTAATCTTGCTTGATCGACCCAACATTAAACGAATTTCATATTATGCAAAGAATGTAAAACTACTGCACCAATTTCCCATGAATAGTTTAACACATACTTTTTCCATAAGTTTATATTTATCAATCTGTGCCTAAAGCTCTACCACTGCTGGGGAAGAATCCTGTCTAAATATGCACATGATCCTAGTGCCCTTAATAAAAAGGGGAATGAAAATGAAAATCTTCATTATGCATTAGAGAAATATACTAAAGACAAATCTTATAAAGTTAGAAATAATTTATAAACTTAGAGCTCAAAGCCTCAAACTATGACTGATAGTTTTACAATAATTACACTTGTTTAACTTGAGTGCTCATGCCTGAGAAAAGTATAATCATAATCACTTAATCGTTATCAATAGTTAAGGAACTTTTATGCAGCACGCTATCCGCATTATTGGCTTCGGAATTCACTAAGAGGTCTATAATCCAGATCCTACTTACAAAAAATACATATCACCTACTTTTGTTCACCCTTCTAGATAATCTAAACATATATATGTTCTCAAGAACACCTATGACAGTGAGAATAAGAAAAATAAACCTTGGGCAGAGATGAAGAGCGAGATAGACATGAACAACGACGTAGAGAAGAAAAATAGATGTGAGTCTGGCAGTCCGCAAGACAAGAGCATTTGGGTTTTCAATATTATGTTAAGGTCTGGTTGGGCCCTTTGTTTGATATGTAGCTGGTTGGGCCATTTGTTTAGTTAAGATCATGTGATATTATGAAAGGTGGGATAGTCAACTGCACTTGGGCTCAAGACTAAGGTATAGTTTGATCTGAAAATAATATATATATATAAATGTGAATTAATATTCTTATTTTTTATTATTAATAAATATATTTTCGGGTTTCAGGTTGGGTCATGGGTTAAGAGCTCTACCCTAACCCAACTCACAAAATTAGCCTATTACCCTAACCCAACCCAAAAAATAGATGAGTCAATAATCAAGACCCTAACCCGTAAAAGTATGGGTTGGGTTCGGGTTGGGTTTCGGGTTGGGCCAAAATTACCAGATCTATATGGAATGATCCCAAAAGATATTAGATTGACTTTATTTAATGTCGAGTTCGTGTTGATTAAATGGATCATGTCGAAATTGTCACCCAAATGGATTGTTATTTTTAAGTTGGACAAATGATAGAGAGACGCGTGACAAGCCTTATTGTTAAGGCTAGGTGACTCAAATTCATGGGCTAGTGAACGGCCCCTAACTCAAATTCATGGGCTACTGATAGAGAGACATGTGAACGGCCCCTTCATCCTTCTCCTTTCTTTCCTTCGAACAAGAAACACGCAGCATCTTCATTCTCTTGTTGTGTTCACATCAGATGGAGGTGAGCTCTGGCCTAATCCCTTTCGATTTTTCTTGTGGTTCCGGGATTAAATTCAAATATCTTACTCCCCCTTCTTCCTTTTCTTCTCGCAACTGTTGTAGACCTGAAATCTGAAGAAATCGGTGGAATTATTCCCACCTTGTTCGAACCGAAACAGAGAGGTAAGGATTATGCCCTTTTCTTGGTTTTTCTTTTCCGAGTTCTCTCTCGTTTTTGCTCATCCTTACCCTATTCTTACTCTCCTCTTTATTTTCGCATATGAGAACCCACAGAGGTCTCGTTCTCCTTGGCCAGATCCGAAAGCTGCAAGGAAAACCGAGAGAAAACCCTAACCGAAACAAAGTACGGGCCTGTAAATTTTCGACCCAAAACCTCTAAAATTTTCAACATCTTCCTTAATTCGAACAGGACCGAAATCTGAGGGTCAAACCCCACTTCTGGAACCTTAAAAAGGTTAACGGTTCAACCTTGGCGTTATGAGTAAATTTTATTTAAGCCTTGTTTTGTTCTGTCAAAATTGAAGTAAAGGAAGTGTTTATGTAAATTTTATTTTGGTTTCTGTAAAAATTTATGGCTAGTGTGACTGATTCGGAAACTAGGGTTGCTGTGGGTGTTTTTGGTTGTGCGAAAATTAGGGTTTAGGTGAAGAATCTAATATTTTGAAACTAGGGTCTTTGTGGTTATTGCTGAATCCAAAAATTGGAATTTTGGTGAGTGATTTGGAATTTCAAAAATTAGGGGTTGTTTGGCGGTTGGTCAATTCAAATTTAGGGTTAAGTTAGAAGAACATTACCCTCTCATGTTTTGCTTAATACAACAATGAGTACATTAGAAGAGCTGATATTGATTAGGCCTTTATGTTGATTAGTCCTTTATGTCAAATTTGCCAAATCGGTAGATTTGTCAATCTAGGAAAGCAAACGATATTCAAAAAGCTTGTTGAAACAAATTACAAATCACTCCAACAAACAACCATACTTTCCGCAGGTTTATCCAGAAAGAATAGTCAATAGTTAAAATGAGGCTTAACTGTCAAAAAATTGCATAAAAATAAGAAATAAACAAGCAAACAAAATTATAAACTTGAACGTACGCACCCAATGTTATCAAAATTTCAAAACTTGTCTTTTGTTAACTCAACTCAACAGGAGAAAACCAGTGAATATTTGTTGGAACCACAATTTTCCCGTGAGGACATAAGTTTGCATCCTGGGAAAACTTATAGTGGTTGAAAGTAGTTCATGAGATGAAGGAAAAAAAACACAAATAAAAAAGCGAAATGAAACTACTAAAAGGACAAATAAAAACAAAACACCCTTATTGCCGCTAGGAAAAGGGGGTGTCCACAAAATTTCTATCAGAGGTAAGAATTTTCTTCAGGTTTACAAATTTTCTGGAATAGGATATGTAAGGAAAGAACTGTTTACTGAAAGCATGCATACATAAATATGTATGGGAAAAAAAGAGCATCAGTATCAAGTGATGACCGAGAGATCGGACTCAGTGGCTATGACAACGAGCCCATAGTGACTTCAAACGGTTCAGATAATATTGATAATTGAATGAGGGTGTGAAGCTATTTCTAGGGTTTTGTTTGAAACAACGTTCTTTATACGGCTGCCGCGGGTTCCTACAAATGAAATCCAAATGAAGGTTTTTTCTTACTTGCAGTGTACCTCACCCAACCATTACCAGCCATTGGATCTCATGCGTAATATCATTCCAGAATTGTAGCCATCTAGATTATCATCCAATTCGCTCCTAACTTTTTTAGGTCATACCAAATCCCCCTGCTAACTGTTCACGCCTTATGCTTCCTCTCTCTCTCTCTCTCTCTCTCTCTCTCTCAGTCTTCCTGTTTAGTGCTCATGTATTGAAATTGATTTTCTGTAGCTCAGGATCAGGTCACCGCCACCAACGTTATCACCGTGTAGCAGCAACTCTCGCAACGAGTCACAACCACCGTCTAAATCTCTTCCCCTCTTTCCCTCTAATCTCTCACATCTACGGCTCTTATTGCCCGTCGCTTCTCTCTCATTCTCTCCGCAGCCCGCCCTCTCTCTTTCCCCATTCCCCTTGTGTTGTTGACTTGTTGTGTTGGATTTCGTCATCCTCTTTCTCCTTGTCTTAGCCAAATTTCGCATGACCATTGTCCGAGTGCTAGGGGAAAAACTCTAATTTTGGGTGTTCATTTGAACGAAACCATTGAAATAGCTTCGCACCCTTGTTCAGTTATCAGTATTATCTGAATCGTTTGAAGTCACTGTGGGTGCCGTTGTCGTAGCCACCGAGTCTGGTCTCTCGGTCGCCGCTTGGTACTGATCCTCTTTTTTTCTTTTACATATTTTTGTGTGCATGCTTTCAGTAAACTATCATTTCCTTGCGTATCCTATTCCTGAGAATTTGTAAACCGAAAGAAAACTCTTGCCTTCTGATTGAAATTTTCTGGAACACCCCTTTTTACTTCAGCTCATGGACGATTTAGAACCTCTAGAAGTTTTCTCAGGATGCAAACTTATGTCTTGACTGGGAATTGGGGTTTTATTCGAATGTCCACTGGTTTTCTCCTATTGAGTTGAGTGAACAAAGACTAGTCTTAAAATTTTGAGATCATTGGGTGCGTGTGTTCAAGTTCGTAATTTTGTTTGCTTGTTTGTTTCTTATCGTTATGTAAATTTTCGACAAATGAACCTTATTTATAACTTGGTTTTGCTTAACTATTGACTGTTCCTTCTGGATCACCTGTGGAAAGTACGGTTGCTTGTTGGAGTGATTTGTAATTTGTTTCAGCAAGCTTTTTGAATGTCGTTTGCTTTTCTAGATTGACAAATTTACCTATTTGTCCAATTTGACGTAAGGGACTAATCAATATCAGCTCTTCTAATGTACTCATTATTGTATTAAGCAAAAATATGAGGGGGGTAATGTTCTTCTAGCAGGATCTTAAACATTTTTTTGTTTAATGCCCAACGTGACTAATATTTTTGCTCATCTGCTTCCACATTTTCTATCTGTAGTCATTGATTTTGTCGCACAAACTGATTCAAGGAACTCGCCAGCCTTCATTGTAGCTGCCGATGGCTGTTCAGGCGTGTGTCAATACAAAAATGATTCACGATGACAGCGATGATGAGGCTCCCATAGTGTTCAAAAGAAGAGATTCATCATCTAGGCAAGCTCCTGTGAATTCAGAACTCAGGAATTCTCCATCAGTGAGATCTGGTAAGCCTACAGGGAAGCAGACCGCAGGATCACATACTTCCCATGATCACTCATCTAGTATTCCAAAAGGGAAGGTAGTTCAATCTTCAAAACCATCCTCTTCAAATTCTCAGAAATCACCGTCACCTGCTCCTCCCGGTAAAGTAGTTCAGTCTTCAAAACCATCATCTTCGAATCCACGCCCTCTTCAGAAATCACCGTCACCTGCTCCACCTGGCAAAGTAGTTCAATCTTCAAAAGCATCATCTTCGAATCCATGTCCTCTTCAGAAGTCACCATCACCTGCTCCTCCTGGCAAAGTATCTCCTCTGAATTCTCATTCTTCAAGGTCTGCTCCTTTGAAGTCGTCTCCTTTAAAGTCACCTCCTTTGAGGTCACCTCCCCCAAATTCAGGTGCTTCAACTGCAAGCCAGTCTCAGAAGGATTTGGCAATCAAGAAAGAGAAACCTTCTTTTAGTGATTCTGATTCTGAAGATGAAAAACCGCTGAGTTCTAGGCTTGCTGTTGGGTCTTCCAAGAATAGTTTAAACACTGCCACCAAGGGCGTGGGAAGTTTCTCTAGAATGACTCAGCCTGCAAAGTCTAAGGGTACATGTTTGGAGGGTTCTGATGATGAGAAGCCTCTATCTATGAAACTTCCATCAACTTCCAGTAAGGGTGCCTCTTCCAGCCAGAGGTATGATTCAGATGATGAAAAGCCTTTAGCTTCCAAGGTCCTACAGAATGGCTCAATCAAGAGGGAGAATCTTGTAAAGAAGGCTTCGTCTCTACCTGTTAAGAGGCCTGTAACTGATGCGGTTGTTGGTCAATCTTTAATGAAAAAAATAAAGCTTTCTGATGGGCCTGCCTCTGACAAAGCTAAACAAGCATCCGTGAAAGCTGATCCTGATGATGATGACCATATTCCTATTTCCCAGAGAATGAAAAAACCAACAGTGGAGAAGAAGACAATACCTGTGAAACAGAAAATAATCAAGGTCTCTTCATCCTCATCTGTCAAAAAGAAGTTACTGACGAAGAAGAAGGTTGTCAAAAATTCAAAATACTCAAAATCTTCTAATGTGCCGCCTGGGTCTGGCGATGGTCAGAAATGGACTACATTAGTTCACAATGGAGTAATTTTCCCACCTCCATACACGCCTCATGGAGTCAAAATGCTCTATAATGGCAAGCCTGTGGATCTAACTCCCGAGCAAGAGGAGGTATGTTGTTGTTCTATATGCAAGCATTAGTGCCTTAAGTGAGCTATGGTTATGTTCGAATTGCCTGTTGATAACTTGGTGAAACTCTATCACTAGTCATGGGTTGGCTTGATTTTGATACTTCATTATGGGTTTCTTTGTTCTGCAGGTTGCAACTATGTATGCTGTAATGCTCGAGACAGATTATGTTCAGAAACCTAAGTTCAATGAGAACTTTTTTAATGATTGGAGAAGGCTTCTAGGTAGGAACCATGTTATTCAAGATCTCAAGAAATGTGATTTCTCTCCTATACATGAATGGCATCTCAGGGAGAAGGAGAAAAAGAAACAAATGAGCACTGAAGTAAGTACTTATGGTTTGTGCCTGTATCCTTGTTCCATTTACTTTAATCATGCATGTCTGTGTATGGAAATTTTTTCCTCTTCAGCTTTTTAAATTTGTTTGCGGTACATTATGATGAATGGGGCTTGAGTAAACCTTGCGCCTATGCTATACTCCTATTGTAGCTATATGATTTGATGCCTCTCCGACAGACTGTTGTCTTACCTTGTGTATGGTTGATATTTAATAGAAGAACATTTGTATGTACATGCACACAAATATCATGGTGCCTGATGCACGCTTACTTAAGTTTGTTGACTGGTGCAATAATTTTTGCCCGTCAATGGAAAGTATTGGGGTCTGCAGTGCAATAGATTAATGTACTACTTATCCCTTTTGTTCGCTCCTTCTATTGCTGATTAGGATTTTTTTTGCAGGAGAAGAAGGCTATAAAAGAAGAAAAGGCAAAGCAAGAGGAAAAATATATGTGGGCAATTCTCGATGGTGTCAAAGAAAAGGTTGTCATCTTTATTTGTTTCATGTTAAAAGTTTCAATTGATTGTTTTCTTTTATTTCATTGGTAAAAATTGATTGATTACTTTCTTGTATGGAGTTGTGCTTTTGGTTAACTTCATTTCTGGAATGAATATTTTGAACTATTGAATCTTATAGAATTTCTATACCCTGTTCTTGTTTTTATATCGTCTTATTTATAACTGGGGATAGGTGGTGTCATCATTTCTTGTCTCCCCTAATTTTTGCACAATATTTTGTTGTTTACTCATTTATGTTTTAGCATGTTACCTGCACAATGTTGTAACCTTTTCTCTTTCTTGTCTTTGCTTTGTATAGTTAGTTTATTTGTTGCCGTGTGTAATGGATAATATGTTAAACTTAAAACTTTTATTAGAGTGCTATCACGCTGTAATAGGAATGGAGCTTGTCCGTGCTGATTTTTGAAAGCATCTGCTGAGTTACTGCGCTTCTCTTTTTTTAGGTAGGAAATTTCAGAGTGGAGCCACCTGGATTGTTTAGAGGCCGTGGCGAGCATCCCAAGGTTCTAGTTGCTGCTTTTGATTAAAATTTCCATCTTACTTGATGCAGTTGGGTACAAATTTTCTCAATATGCTCATTGATGCAGATGGGGAGGCTGAAAAAGCGAATTCGTCCAAGTGATATCACAATAAACATAGGAAAAGGTGCGCCTATTCCTGAATGCCCGATACCTGGAGAAAGGTTAGTTCTATCTGAACTTGAACAACGAGATTTGTACGACTATTTCAAATAGGTTTTAGTGATACCATGATATGTGGTCTTTTCATCTCATCGTTTCAAGAAAATGTAGATTAAGGGAGGTGGATTGCATCCTGTTGAAAAGATAGTATTCAATGTCAAATCGGAGAGTTATTATTTTCCTTTTTGTTCCATCTCCAGGTGGAAAGAAGTCAGACATGATAATACAGTCACATGGTTGGCTTTCTGGAATGATCCAATCAACCCGAAGGAGTTCAAGTATGTCTTCTTGGCAGCTAGCAGTTCACTGAAGGGGCAAAGTGACAAGGAGAAGTATGAGAAAGCAAGGAAGCTGAAGGTAGCTGTTTGCAGTTTTTGTTTTTATTACGCCTTTGGTTTTAGGTTCTGATTGAATATTTTAATTGGGTGTAGGATCACATTCAACGGATTCGAACGGCTTACAGAAAGGATTTCACAAGTACAGTTATGGCGAAGCAGCAAATAGCTGTTGCCACATATCTCATCGATAGACTGGCCCTAAGGGCGGGTAATGAAAAGGTATTTGATTTTCTTAGAATATTTATGTTGTTTCTCGCGTCTTCCACCGTAAACCTAGGAAATATGAAGTTCAAAGTCTGCATTGGAAGCGATTATCCGCAAAAGAGGTTTATGTTTTAGAAATATATGGTGTGCCTGTGGCATCATTAAAGATGGGTGTATGTCTGGAGCAACTTGGTCAGAAGACTAATTTTCTTTCCATGATGTAGATCAGCTGGTAGTTTCTTTTTTTATTTTTTGATCTTAAACATCACTTTGCTGTGTGTTTACTTTGCAGGATGATGATGAAGCAGATACAGTGGGCTGTTGCACCCTGAAAGTGGAAAATGTGAAACCCATACCACCTAATATATTGGAGGTAATCTGATCTTCTACCATGCAGTTGCTTGATTAGTGTCGTTGAGCAGTGAACTCTTTTCCTCAAATTGACAAGTTAGGTTCACCTACGGCAACCAGTGGGGGAGATTACACACAGCTCATCCAACTTTTGGGCTTTCCTTGTGATCCTCAAAAGATACTTACTGAAATAATGTGCTCTCTCTGGTTCAGTTTGATTTCTTGGGTAAAGATTCCATTCGGTACCATAAGCAGTTTGAATCTGAGCCTCTTGTGTTCAAAGCAGTGGAAAATTTTCGAAAAGGTGCGAATTAGCCCATTGATAGGAAGACTTGCTTTTACACTGTCACTTATTGATATTCTAGTTACGAGATGCATTTTTTTTAATTCAGGAAAGAAAGGTTCTGAGGATCTCTTTGATGAGTTGGACACCAGTAAACTCAATGCTCATCTAAAAGAGCTCATGCCTGGCCTCACCGCGAAAGTTTTCCGTACGTATAATGCGTCCATCACGCTTGACAATATGGTGAGGCGTTATGATTCTAATATATTGATCTGTGAATCCACCTTTATATGTCTTCTCATCTCTTTGTAGATGTTCTATTTGATCCCCAACTGTTCTATTTTGCTATTAATAGTTGAGTCAAGAGGCTGGGGCGGGTGATGTGGGTCAGAAAGTTGCTGGATATCAAATAGCAAACAAGGAGGTAATTACCATACCATCATTAGTTGTTGATTAGTTGTTGATTACCATTGCATCTGTCTAATGTGTAATATGTGTGGCTACATTCTCTTGGTTATGCAAAAGGATCCGTGATGTACAACATGGTTTATTTTAATGTTTGTGTAGGTTGCTATTATATGTAACCATCAACGCAGCGTATCAAAGACTCACAGTGCACAGATGGAGAAGCTTACTGATAAAATCAATGAACTGAAGGTAACCAGATAAAGATCTCCTTGTTTCAGGCTTTTGTTAAATAATATGCACATACAGATCATATCTAGGGTTCATTAGCTAACTATGTTAGCGCCCGTTTCTGCAGGAGCAAGTGAGTGAGTTGGAGACAGATTTGGCCCGAGCCAAGAAGGGGAAGCCACCATTGAAGGATTTGATGGAAAGAAGAAGAGGAATCTGAGTCCAGAAGCGTAATTTTTGAATAATGCTTTGATTAGCTAGTTTGATCGTATTTTTTAATATTTGTTATTGCTACTACTGAAATGCAAGGGTAACATGTATGTTTGATAATGGTGTACAGAATAGAGAAGAAGATAGTACAAACAAATGCAAAGATTGAGAAGATGGAACGTGACATGCACACCAAGGAGGAGCTGAAAGAAATAGCTCTAGGAACATCTAAGATTAATTATCTGGACCCAAGGATCACAGTTGCTTGGTGCAAGAGGAATGAAGTTCCCATTGAGAAGGTAAATCACTATAATCTCTATTTTGAATCACGTTTTATTTTCTTGCAGACATGAGTTTGGTTTGAAATTTTGTGTTATGATTAGTCATCTCTATTTTTTGCAGATATTTAACAAGTCTCTTCTGGCAAAGTTTGCCTGGGCAATGGACGCTGAACCCAACTTCAGATTCTGATTCCACTGATTAAGATTTCTTGAATCTTTTGTTTTGGAATTTTTTTTCCGACTGAACAAGGAATCCTCTGTATCTCAAGAGAAATTTTCTTTCTTTCGGGAGCTTGCAGGTAAGTGTAAAACATTAACGCGAAAGATAACAATTGTAGAGTCACCTATTACTTCTAATTTATATCAATTCAAAGCAGGCTCAACTCTTTATAACTCAAGGCTTGAAGAATGCATTACCACCCTCTTAGCGGCTGCTTTGTAAAAGTTAATTTTGTTATTAAAGAAAAGAAATGGAGATATTGTTACTCTTGTAGGATATAAACGAGATTCGTTTGATTAAGTTAGGTGTATGCATAGAATTCTGTTATGGGTTACCTTCAGTTATCCTTTAATTTATTTGCATTTGTTGTACAAACAAAAAATGATATATATTATTTGCTACAGGCGTTGCTTGTGGTTGGAACAGTATTGCATGGACAGTTTTGGGTAAACAGATGGCTTTTTAGAGAATACAGTCCTAATTAAGAGGGAAGGTTACACATATAAATAATAAAGAGCCTTACTACTGACTAACAATGTAGAGAATACAGTACAAAGCTGCCAAGTCTTGAATCCGTCTCAAAACCAAACAGAGAATTAATAGGAGCCGAAGCTTGATTGCGCACTAAACATTGTCCTCTTCCCTTCTATCTTTGGTCACAGTCCTGGAATTAGCAGCGCCGATCCACGTTCTTAAAGGAAACTGTACTGATTGGCAACTGGAGAGGGAGATAAGAATCCATAAGATTCTAGCAGCCCAGCTTGACCCAGCCTGGGAAAACCCGACGGACCTGGCCTGATTGGGTTTCCTGGCGGGCTGTGGTACATTTCTGAGCCAGCTGACGTGTCCCACCCGACCTGTTTTTGATATTATTTATGGAAAATTTACAATATAATCCTAAAATTTTTATAATTCATAATATATCTTTTTTTAAGACTCATTCACAACATATCTCATTCAAAATTCACAATATGACTTTCACTAAAGATTATTTTATCTTGACATTGTAGTTCATGTTTCAAGTTCACAATGTGTAAAAAAAAATTAATTACTACAAAATATAGATAATTTCAAAAAATATAAAATTATAAAAAAATAGCTAAACATATACAAAATTTCAAATAAATCAAAAAATTGAAAAAAAAACAATTCTTATAACTAAACATAAACAAAACTCAAATAATTTTTTTTCTTCTTATTACCTTCCTTGACTATTTATTAGTCTTCTATTTCACTAAAATATTGCAATTTTGATTAGGTAATGATTAAATTTTATATGATAAGCATATATATGTTATTTATAAACAAAACTAATCTAATATTAAATGTTGTAACTAAAAGTATATACAACTACCTCCTATGATATTGGACTAGTTTTGTTCATAAATTGATATATATGTATATATAGATATTCTTATTATATAATATTTAATCATTATCCAACCATATCCGTAAATATTTTAATGAAGAAGAAAACTGATAAATATTCAAGAAAGGTAAAAAACAATGAGAAGAAAAAAATAATTTATTTGAAGTTTTGTGTAAGTTTAATGTTTATGATCTGTTAAATCTTTTTCAATTATATATATAGTTAGGGGTGACAATTTTTACCCAACCCAATAACCAGACCCAAACCCAACTCATAAATAGCGGGTATGGGTTAAGATTATTGACCTATTTAATTTTAGTTCGGGCATGGGTTACCTATTAAATATATGGGTTGGGTATGAGTTAAGGGTCCTAACCGGAATTCGACCCGAACCGTTTACTTAATTTAATTAAAAATAAATAAATAAATATGTATATATTTTATTTGGATATGTATTAATTCTATAACCATTAGTATAATAGTAAACAAAAATACTATCACTACTTTAGGCCCACACAAATAATTATTTTATAAATCCAAATACATTTTCTAGGCCATCTATATCCACCATTCACTTTTGTTTGAAAACCTAAATATTATGTCAATCATTAGTCGCACTAACTCCGCCATTCACACTATTTCATCCGCACAAATAACGCCTGTGTTTAAGATTATAGACCCATTTAACAAAATGTTGACATTTGGAAAAACGGCACACAATGATTCGAAATAAATGACCGTCATGTGCATGCTTTTATGGACGAATGATCATTATGCAGAAAACAAGAGTATTTATATTTAAATGGGTTAAACGGGTCGGGTATGGGTTCAATGATATTATACGGGTTGAAAGTTTGTAACCCGATTATTTTTAGGTCGGGAATGGGTTAATACAATTTTAAATGGGTTGGGTATGGGTGAGCTTCAACCCGACCCATCAACCCGAATTGCCACCCCTAATAGTTATTTGGGAAAATTCACAATATACCCTTGTTTACTTTCGTAATTTACAATATACCCTATTTTTGAAACTGTCACAAGATACCCCTGTTTTCTTTGATAATTCACAAAATGCCCCTTTTTGCTAACGGCCGTCAAATACTCCGTTAACCTCCCCTGGAAAATGACTATTTTGCCCCTAACCCGTTTTTTTTTGAAAATTTGCAGTTTCATTCTAGAATGACTACTTTTTTTTTGAAAATTTTGAAGTTTATAATATACCCATGTTTAAGTTTATTGTTCACGAAATACCTCTATTTTTGTTTTGAAGTTCACATGATACCCCTGTTATGTTTTGTAGTCCACGAAATACTCTTATCACCCCGATAGCCTGGCAAAGCATCGCCTAGATTTTTTCTTGTTTTTCAAGTGCCTTCAGCCTCTTCATAATCCCAGGACAAATGTTGTTTGCATTCCAGTTCTCTAAGGTTTCTTGTCTCTGAATGTCTCACCAATAGCTGAGTATGAATCCATGTCATACACACAATTAGACACAATTATAATATATGGCCAGAGACAAACTAGTATAGCATGGATTATTTACTTAGTTAGGTAAATACCTTCAAGTAAAGAGTAGCTTGGTTTAGTCCTGTGGACAAGCAATAATGTCACAAGCATTGAGTTTAAAATGACTACTCTTGGTCAAACGTAGTAACGAAACCAAAACTTTGGTTTAGGGGGGGGGGGGATTGTTGACACTATTGTTCTCTAAATCATTATGTTATTTTATTTTTCAAAAAATTTATAATAGCATTTTACAAATTTTCAAAAGTTTCGAGGGGGGAGGGATATCGCTCAGATATTTGAATGCACCAAATCCATCTCCCTAATGCGTGCACTACTTGGTAAGTGCTTGGTTGTTCCCTATGAGTAAAAGAAATGATGCATTATAAAAGGTGTCGAAATAATATACAAAACGCAATAGTGGCAATGTCCACAATGTACCTCTGTTTATGTTTTGAAGTTCATGAAATACCCCAAGTACAGGGGTATCTTGTGAACTTCAAAACATAAACAAGGGTATATTATAAACGTTAAAGTTTTTTTTAAAAAGTAGCCATTCCAAACGAAACTGCGAATTTTTTTAGGGGAGGTTAACGGAATATTTGACGACCGTTAGCAAAAAGGGGCATTTTGTGAATTAGCAAAGAAACATGGGTATTTGTGACACAGTTTAAAAAAAGGGGTATATTGTGAATTACGAAAGAAAACAGAGGTACATTGTGAATTTTGTCTAGTTATTTTTTATTAGCAAAAGTTCACAATATACTCTTCAAAACATTTGTAATTCAAAATATTTACCCCTAAAGTTTTGAAAATTCACCAAATACCCCAAACCCATGGATGTATTTGAATAAATACTATTTTACTCTTGACATTGTAGTCATGTTTCAAGTTCATAATATGCAACTTGTTTTATTTAGGGCATTTTATGAAATTTTACAAACTAAATGTTTAAAATACATCAAAAGTATAAATAATTACAAAAATTTGAAAAAGTAACAAAATATAAAAATAACTAAAACATATATAAAATTGAAATATTATTATTATATGAAATACTAAATATACATAAAACTTTAAAACAAATTAATGATTAAATATTATATAATAAACATATATATGTAGAGTTTATAAACAATACTAATCCCTATAAGATGAGAAGAAAAAAGTAACATATATATATATACATGTTGACTTAAATTAATTGATATATGACTAAATAGTGTAAAACATATATTTAACAAATTAAAGCATACTAAAATATAAAAATTGATACGTGGTTTGGAATTTAATCTAATACTAGAATGATTATTCCCTACAGCACTTGGATAGGAACATGAATCGAATCATAGTTACCTAAATGATATAATTGTAAGATAAGGCCTTCAATGGCTAGGTCCTTATAAATTTTATTATTCTAGAGAAAATGATATGAAAAACCTACATAGAAGGGAAATAGCTATGATCCAACGACTCACCACCTATCTCTCTAATACTACACTTTGGTTTGAGTCATTGTAATGGTATAGAATATACCATGACTAAAATGCCTATTACCGGAAGGCCTGCTACCGAAAGACCCGCTAACCGGAAGGTCTATTACCGGAAGGCCTGCTACCGAGAGCCCCGCTACCGGAAGGATCTACCAAGAGAGTCTACCGGAAGGGTCACTCCCTAAAGATTGCTACTGGTAGACTTACTACCAGAGGGTTCTACCGGAAGATTGCTACTAGAGGGTTTTACCGGTAAGATTGTTACCAGGGGGTTCTTACGGTAGGATTACCACCTAAAGGACCTCTACCGGTAGAATTGTACCAGAAGAAATAAGCCCGAAGAGTTAGTCCGGTTCGGGAGTAGTGTCCCAGTCCAGAAAGACTATCCACGAAGACTAACAGTTACATTGACATAATGATACTGCATGTATAGAGGCTAAAGGTAAAAACTTGGCCATAGAAAGTCTATAAATAGAAGATGGGTGGCTCATTTTAAAGGGGGTTAGGAAAAGAAAGGACTCATCCTAGAATGCTCTCTAGCACTGTAGCCAAAGAATGAATAAGAGCTCTGTCTAAAAGTGGACGTAGGCCGTATTATTGCGAACCACTATAATCTCTGGTGTTCGAGTCCTTATTATGGAGTACTAAATCATACCACTTCAGTCATAATCTAGGATGATGAGTTAAGTTGAGTTTCAACCCCGTAGCTTGATTTATCTTACAGTTCATAGCACTCGTTGGCAGCTTGCAACAATTTTCTATGTTCAAGGTTAGGGTGTGGGAGTATGATTAGATGCTCCCTTTTCCTTCTATTAAGAGGGGTTATATGATCCCATTGCACACATCCCAATCTTCGTGTTTTCATTCTTCATTACTGATTTGTCTTTCTTTTTTTTATTGTCTTCTATGACTTGTACATGATGATCGACGAGTTGGAAAAGGCTTTAGGACTAGGAAACTTGACTTTGGCTATAACTACCTAAGCCTTTAAACACAGAAAACGGTTGGTAAACTTCTCGGGATCCTTTCACCTCGAGTGAGGCGGCGTCAATGTGACCCCCATAGAAGCTCCTCTTTATGCATAATTCTATCTGTTTTGACCATGAATTGTAATTATCTTTCATTTGGATACCTAGTGTAATCATGGGTGTAATTTGTTTATTGTTCTTATAATCTTTATTTCTTTCATAATTATGTGCATGTACTTTTTTATACATTTGTCAATACTATCTTGTAAATTGATGGATTGGGTATGTTAGGGTTGTTGTAACCGAAGGCCTTAGGATAGTGGATGTCCCTTCACGCAAAGTAGGCCATGGTCCTATCTTAGAGAAGGTGACACCTTTCCAATCACATCCTCTTCCATCACAACTCAAGAAGAAACAGATCCCCTTCCAAAAACCCATAATTAAATACTATGACAAAGTTAATCTTTTCTAATCCATCGACCAGTCCAATCTCTTGTAAAATATAAACACTTCCGCGCTCACATCTCTTTATTGCCAAATCCCAAATTATGGTATAATCTCTTTGGGAATCATCTCAAAGCAACCTTTTTAAAATCATATTAATTCTTCCAAAATAAATCTACCTCTTCTAAATTCAAAACTTTAAAAGAAAAATAAAAAAAAAACAACTCAAATCTTAAATTTCTCATCAAAAAATAATTTCAAAATTCTATAAAAAAATTTAAAAATATCAAAAAAATCATTTTTGACTTCAAAAGTTATTCAAAAACTCAAAGATCGTTTCTAACTAAAAAAAATCATTTAAAAGTCAAGAATCATTTCAATTTCCAAATATCATTTCAAAATTTCCAAAGATCATTTTAAAAATTCAAAAGAAAATCTTCTCTTAATATTCACAAAATTATTCTAAATGTCTCACAGGTTTAAGATCTCAAACATCTCGAGAGAATCAGAATTTCTTATAAAAACCCTATAATTCCTAACACTCAAACGCATTCAAGTTCTATAAGTTCTCAAACCTCATGAATCTCAAACTCCTAAATAACGAATTTCCCAAATCTTTCAAACTTCACTATTCCCGAATCCATGAAACTCCGAACTCCTGAAAAACTCTAAACTCCTTCCATATTCAAGCATCTCAAGCATCGAACTCCAATTGTTCAACTGACTCGAATGTCTAGTAGACTCATATATCCTAACTATCTTGAACTCATCAAAGGATTCAAGCATCTCAATATACTCTAAAGACTTTGTCAAAGTCTTCAATCTTTCCAAGCTATGAAGGCTTTACAAAAATTCATAAACCTCTTCAAAATCCCAAATCCTGAACTCCCTCAAAACTCAAACTTCCAAAACAACCCGACAACCATTAACATCGAGAATGATTAGAATACCCTGATATTCTCAACTTCCTCAAACAATCTCAAACATAGACTCCCAATCACCTCAAGGAACCAATCTCCTCAAAACTCGAACATCATAAAGATCAAAATATCCTTGGCTCACAAAAAGACCAAAAACACCCTTAGCTTCTAAAAGACCTAAACACCCTTATCTCCCAGAAAAGAGTGAAATATTACTTAGTCATACAAAAAGACCGAAAGTCCCTCAACCCTCCTCAATAAACAAATCACTTAAACCCTCTCAAAGAGTTATATACCTTAAGATGGTCAAACCTCATTTAAGCTATCAGGTGGACCCATATATCTCAAAAACTTAATTCCCTTTTGTCTTC
Source organism: Limonium bicolor (assembly GCA_023374045.1). Taxonomy (NCBI): domain Eukaryota; kingdom Viridiplantae; phylum Streptophyta; class Magnoliopsida; order Caryophyllales; family Plumbaginaceae; genus Limonium; species Limonium bicolor. The sequence goes on along the minus strand of CM041776.1, from coordinate 329,267,149 downwards.
ATAAACCCTCAAATTCTCAAACTCACAAAACATCAATCTTTCATTCAATATTCATTCAATTCTGTCAAACTATTAACCCTCTTTGTGTTAGCTTGTAGAAAAGCTCACCTCATCAACTCCAATACTAACTGTCTCCTATCCTATCCTTGTTGTCCTTTGAAATGAACCTCTGTATAAGTTTTAAAGAAGACAATCCCGATAATTGGACACCAAGGTTTCCTCGGGCACCATTTGAAGTCGTAGTTGTTGCCACTCCAAGGGGTCTAACCAAGTGCAAACCTGACCTAGAATCTTGGTATGATCTGATAAGTCCCATCCAGAGGCAACAATCTTGGAGTCAATTAAGGGTTCTTAGAACCTTCCCCTTCCTCCTAGTTAATCTTAGGTCAAACTAGGTGAAACTCTAGTCAATTCTGCTATAGGACATAAGTTAACCTATAATAATTGAAATGCTCTATAAAGTGGTGAAGTAGGTCCAATAGTTGCATGAAATAAAGGTGAATAAAGACCTTTAATTACATTATTTCACCACCTTATCACCGGTAACAAAAGGGACTCAGGCTTGAAAGCACGTCGATACAACTTTGTCTATCAAATCCATCACACAATAGTCATCTCAAGCGCGAACTCCGCCATACAAGCCATTAATTCCTAAGATGATATTGCCCTTTCCTTGACCAGTGCAGACTATAGACAGGAAGGAACGGTTCCTTCCCAAGAAAGCCGCTATGGAGTGACATCGGCCTCGTCCTACGTGGAAAACCTCTCACATCACAATCTGGATAGGGGATGGGTAGCGAGCAGGGGACAAGCCGTCGACAATCTTTACCGCCTATTAGATATCAACAGACCCCATTAGGCCGTAGATGGGACCGATAGAGAAACTCTTGAGTTTTTTTTTATTTCTTATCCGTCTATTATACGCTTAAACTGTTGCAACATTAGCAATATTAGACAAAGGAGGGGAACCGATTTGAATGGGCACAAAGCTATATGAAATACCCCTAATCTTTAAAATATAATTAAATGATCTATTAATGATCTAAGATGATTATTAAACATCTAAATATTATTGGGGAACAATCTATAAGATCTCAACAAGGCAAAAACACGCCTTAAGATCGGTAAAGCCAAAAATGTGCTTTAAGACGCCATGAAGGTTGTATGACCCCAAGTAGGATCCAAAGTGGATTCCTAAGTATTATAATGAATCAAGGAACACAATAAGACCATTCTCAAAGAGAACTAAGCTCAGGAACATCCTGTGACACAAAAATGTGCGCTAAAACTCCTTAAAGCACGTTTTTGTGAGATTGCCTTTTAATTGATTTTAATAGGCTTAAAAATTATAAATATCCTTAAATATGATATAATCATATTATATCATATTAGGAATTTAATTCCAGAAATTTACGAATTTTTACAAATTTAATATTAAAATATTAATAAAACCCTAAAGTGGGGCCCGCATGAGTCAACATTGACCAAGCATGGTCAATGGTCAATTAATTGACTCATTTGAATCATGGTGGCCGGCTGCAATAAGAGAGGAGGCTGCTTAATTTCCTTGATTGACAATAATGCTACCTAATGTAAGACTTTTTCAAAATAATGTTACTTTTTACATTATTTTCAAACTTTACTTACCTTCCCATCTTCTCCTTCCTCCTTGTCCGATTCCTCTCATCCCAGCCGAGCCCTCTCCTTCCTCTCAAGCTCTCCAAGCTTGTTCTTGGCCATGGAAGGCAAGTCTAGCTCCTAAGCTCCTAATGTAAGTGTTTTAATGTCATTTTTAGCTTTTTTCTTCATCTTTTCACCACCAACACCTAAATTCGTGGCTCATCTATTCCTATGGCTTATTCTCAGTGTTCTAAGGTTAGAACAAGAGCTAAACTCGGTTGAGACCAGTAGAGGGACCAAGGTTGTCCAAATCTACATTTAAGGTAAAAATGTGCTTTAAGCTCATAACTTTTGATTCCCTTCGAGTTTGGCTGTGAAATTTTGGTCATAGACTCATCTTCATCTCCTTTTCATGTGGGATCTGTTGGTTAGCCATTTGGAGCAAGGGTGACCGAGATCCAAGAGAAATACTCTCTTTTAAGGCATTTTTCCAAGGTAAAACCTAATAACAAGGTAGGATTTCGAGATCTAACTATTCCCTATGTAATATGGTAGATCTAACACCTTGTGGTGTGTTTGGTTCAGGTCGAAAATACCTAGAACTCCCCTTGCATTTTTAAGGTGATTTTTGCCTTAAATCTTACATTAATTATTCCTTATGGTTAAGCTCATGCTTGGAGTGTAACCATATCTTTTTTGTGTATTAAACATGTCTAAATCAAGTGGTGAATTTTCCTACAAGTGACCGAGCTATACAAGGATAGATCAAGGTATAAACACCTTAAACTTATGATTTTTGCAATCTTTAAGTATATATATATATATGGCCGAGAGTGAACATACACATATAGGTCATATTGACCTAAAAATGTAAAAAAAATGGCTAAGATAAATTAAGCTAGTCATTTAAGAGATTTAATTAACATAATGGTCAAATTATGACATTATGTGGAAAAATAATTAAACCATGGAGAGGCCGAATATATATGCTATATTTTGAGACATTTATTGTGTAATTTATTTTGCAAGATCAAGGTTGTAATAAGGCCATGTCATTAGGCCATTTTAATTTAAGTTTATAAGCTTATTTAGTTTATTTATGCTTATAATTAAAGTTGGGGCCAATTCGTAATTATTAAGGAATTAGAAAAGCCGTGGGTAATTTAGAGCAATTTAGGGTTTTTAAATGAATTTAATAAAAATTATAACATTTTATAAAGTTTTGGGTCAAAATTGTAAAAATAGAAAAGTATAGGTCATTATTTGTAATTACCGAAAATTGGTTCCCATTTGGTATTAGGGGTCAAAGTTGACTATATAGGAGACTTTGACCAAGTTTAGAAAATTTAAGAAATTAAAATACTACCTTATAATGAGATACTTATTAAATTGTAAAAGATTTATAAGGTTTGGGGTGGTAATGTAATTACCGAGAATTAAGGGTAGTAAATGGAGTTTAGTAAAGTCCTTAAGTTATTAGAAATTTTAGAAGTTTATTTGGTTAAATTTGGAGTTCATGTGAATTATATAAGTATAATATATGGTATTTTATGACATTGTTATAAATAGGTAACAAATGTATAAAAACCGTGAATTAAAAGAAGTATAAGGTTAGGAATAATGTTTATAACCTTTTGGTATAGTTTGGTATTTTTGGAATGGTATATAAGGTTTTATAAAGATATATGTATAATATATAGTTTTAATGGGGTTAGAAAACTATGTATTATAAATTGGAATTGAATTGTGAGTTTATAGAAGTTTAATGGTTATAAGTGAAAACCGAAAATACTAAGGCTGTTTGGTATTTAAAAACAAAATATAACTATAGGTTATAATTGTTTTAATGATTTAAATGTCATAAGATATGTTATATAACTATAAGATGACATTATATTAATTAAGAGGTGGATTTTATAAATATTTAAGAACATAGGTGCTGTTCGAAAATAATAACATTTTTAAATGGAATTTATAATATGGTTTTAATGTTATAAGAGTTATAACATTTATAATATAAGAGATATTCATTAAAAAGAATGAATATAGATTATGAGACTTACCATATAATAAATAGTTCCATAATACACACATATAAATAAATATATGTAGTAGTGTAGAAAATGTGACATGGTTCAATAATCATAAATTATCATAATTAAAATGATAATAGTTAAGGAGAAAAGAATATAAAAACATTAGATATGGAAATTCTAAAGTTAAGAGTATTCATGGGATAATAAGGATCCTAGATATTAAGAGTATAGTTTACAGATGAATTATACCACATGAAATATAAAAAAAAAAGAGACAAACCTTAGAAAAATAAATACTAAGGTAAGATGCATAGTGCATGACAAAGGATCACACATACAATAATGAAACAAACTGTATGATGTACAAACAAACATTAAGTTACATGCGATAACAAGTTTAACAACAACTATACTAATATACAAACAAGACTACGCGTGTAATATAACACCTTTTCCCAATCTCGAGTTAAACCTAAAACCGACAACATTGATAGTTAATAACGGGGGGTTAACCGGGAGGTGTTAGTGACGGTACGGGGTACCGTAGGATTGTGTTGTTATACAGTATGCTAATCAGTAGCATTGTGTATTGTTTAGTTCGTTAGAGACTACACAAGGAGCATAGGATCTTGCTGATTCATACTCCACCGTAATACATCAGGGTGAACGGTATGTTGTTATGTGTCTCTGATTGTCTCTGAGGGCTTCCTCAGTTCAGACTTCTGTGTGATCTGTGATAAGATTGTTTGTCTGAATGTTTAATTTAATATGCATGATCTTATATTTATAGCTGCTCATTATTTACTGTTGATGAGTTAACAGTATTGGTTCGTATATAAGAACCTATATATAAAACGAACTAGCGGCTATGGTGCTATCTTATACGGAAAATAAGGAACGTCAGAAAAACGTTGTAGCACTAGGATAATAATACATATATATTATCCAAGACTTTCATACGGAGCATTGGCCTTTCTATACGCCGCTCTCGTATCTAACACTGGATCCCGAGTTTACAGACTCCGGATTGGACTAATGATCTTGGTCTGCTGTGTTAGAAAATTTGGTAATGCGATGCGATGGTATAATTAAGTAAATAATGAATGGAAGTAAAGCCAAGAGGATGTGGCTCTTGGTGCGCGCTGTGATCACAAAAACGATACCAGGATGTCCGCGTACGGGTCCGCAAGTATCAAGAAAATTTCCCGTGAGCTAGAATGGCTCGTTGGTCGGAGACTCTACCGTTGGAGTGGCTACTGCCGTGGGTGACCCGCCATAATATATGGGTAACTAGAGACATGTCGTTTTAATGAGACAATGTCACTAGGTATAACTGAACAATAATACATTTGAGATTATACAGTGGCGAACAATATTGGCTTCTACACCATGGACGAGAATTAATACTTATTGTTACTCTCGTTGTTTCGCTTATTGTTCATTGGTTATACTTGTGGTATATTATGTGTGTTGATGGTTGTGTTGTGTGTATGGATTACTGTTGTTTATTTTACAGTTTATATATTAAAATGGTATTGCATGTAATGAACCTCATGCTCTCGACCAAATAATTGAGGGGTCTTTGGGGGCATGACGGGGCATGTGATGACATACTCAGCAGGGGCTGATTCCATACCACAAACCATCTTTATTTCAGGTGATTAGCTGGTGGGTCGCAGCGAGACGTGACCATTGTGATATTACAGTTGGTTTAGACTTGGTACGGTGTGATACTCAGGTTGTTTTGGACTCGGGTTGTTTAACCGAGGTGTATTTGGTTTAGATGCTCACGGTCTGTAATAATTGTTGATGTTAGATTTGTTTTAAGTTGTTTAAGTTCTACTATCTATCTCTTGTGGTCACTGCGGGAATACGTTTCGCAAGTTGATTATCAGGTAAATCGTTATCACCCGTATGGGCGAGTGATAACAGTGACACCAGTAGGGCGATAGTTTATTATTTACCGCTGCGAGATATTATTTGTGCGCGACTTCTATAGGATTACTAGGAACCGGTTAGTAGGGGTGTTACAAAAGTGGTATCAGAGCGGAGTACCGCTCTGATTACAAGAGATAGTAGTTTAAGTACCGTGAGCCTAGGTTATCTACACCAGTACCAAGAGATAGTGTAAATGATTTGAGTTAAGATATAGTAAGGAAAGTACGGTATTTATACCAAGAGCTGACCTTGGCTTTGAATTCTTCAGATGTCTTCCGGGAGGCGATCAGCAGGAGAGGAGGTGGTGGAAGAGGCGGCGGGCCTGGAGGAGGACCTCCGGAGGCCCCACCCGTGGGCGTGGCTGAGACGGTAGCCGCCGTCTTCGCTCAGCTAGCCCAGTTGGGAGGTATCCATATAGGAGCACCACCTGCACCACCGGTAGTCCCACCCGTACCCGTACCCCACCTAGAGAGCCGAATTGGCTGAAGAGCGTAGCTGACACGCGAGTACCTACTT